>JBBCBC010000035.1:0-425551 GCA_037126765.1 Stenogyne calaminthoides
AAGATCATCAAGAATGGGATATTGATGATACAATGGAGATTGGTGTGCGATTTCAGATCATACTCTTAGAGAGTGTAGTAAGATCTCACTTACTACGAGATACTAGGTATCTCATGATGGATGCACAAATACCTTAGAGGGTATTGGTACACCCATCCGAGAAACCGTTTGATGACTTTCCACTATATGTGTCTACGGGTGTCTTGGTTAGTGGGAGCGATGCAATACTTCTTTGACTTGAGGTCAATACGTACGACATGTGTGAGATGATGAACTTTGACCATGACCGACGCTTGCACCCTAACCATGAGTAGATATGACTTGGATTGGATTCATCACGATGTACATGTGCGTGGTAGTTGAGCCAAGAATATGATTCATTTCTCAAAGTGGATTTAGAGAGAATACTCATATTTTCATCATAATTGGATCAAAGTCATCGGCCGATGCACGTCAACTTAGACTTTGTGTCTAAGTGTGATATACATGATCAATTAGTGATTAGAGATAATATGATTAAGATATTTGAATAGACACTTCATCATGTTCAAGACTTAATCGAGTATTCGCGAATGAAATGAGGAAATCGTAATAGCCCATGTTTGATTCTGGTGTAGTTGCGTTTCTTCTTAGCAACGCACCTCATATATTGAGAATGTCGATTTATTGTCTAGGGTTCAATTAAGACCAGATTAGTTTGACTAATCGCCGATATATGAGGTCATACGTCACACAACAAGTAGTTCCCTTTTACGGATTATAGTTGGTTGATTAAATGTTAAATTGGATTTAATATTTAATTTATGAAGAATTAATTGATAATAGATTAATTTGGAATTAATTATTATTAATATTTAATTAGATTGGATTTAATTAAATAAGAATTCTCAATAATAATATATGGAATATTATTGTAGAATTTAATATATATGGAATCAAATCCGTAGAGATTTGATATACATGTGAATTAAATCCGTAGAGATTTTATATGTGATAAATAAATCTAAGAGATTTATTTAAATAAAGATTAGGGATTTTATTTCCCAATCAGGTTAGTTTAAGATTTAAGTTAGTCTCTCCTATATATATGAGCTCTTGGAAATTCACAAACAACGTTAATTCATATTTCTCCATAAAATCTAGATTATGAATTTTCCTAGCAAATTCCTTCTCAGATTCAATGCTGGCAATTCTGTGTAATTTCGTGAACGGAGATTACGTTGATACCATAGTAGAGAAATATGTGTTCGATTTACTGTAAGATTTCTCTTTATGTTTATACGTATTCAATTATGCAATTACGTGTTCGTTGTTAGTGAATTATTTATTTCTGCTATGCATATATTAAGTGTTTATGTGCCTTTAAATTCCAACAGTGGTATCAGAGCTCGGCTCAGATATTGATTGCATAATAAAATCTGTATTTTTCGTTGGCGAATTGCTGCTCGTTTTTCATTTCTAATTGGCCAAAAGTTCTTAATTTATTTTGCTTTTTGTTTTATGGGAATCAAAAGCAATTAATTAATTAAAATCGATAATGTTTGTTTTGATTTATCTGAGGCAAATCGAAATCAGAATTGAGGATTTGATTTATTTGATACGCGAAAAATCAATAACTTTCAAAACTTGTATGTTCCTAAATCCATACTCACACAACCCCGATCTGCAACCTCCAAACATCGGCGTTTCTCATCTTGCTGGGCAAGAGATGAAATCCGACGGCAAAATTGTTTCGAAGCGGAAGCAATACGTCGCGATTGCTTCGCGAGTGGTGGCGATATGCTGCGTCTTGCGATGAATCGCATCCGATTGAGCCCTCGCTGGGCGAGGCCCCGCTGCGAGCCAACCCGGTAGCGGGATTCACTGCACATCGCTCAAGGCGGCGGCGATTCGATGATTTCGCTCGAGATGGCGATTCTCACTGGAGACGGTTCACGATGGCAGTGATCTGTAGCATCGGTCGGTGGTTGTGTCACACTTGGGATGCGGTCGATTTTCCCTGGGCGAAGAGTAAAAACCGTCGCCTGCTGCATCGATTTGCCGGGACTTCCGGCTTGTTCGTTTGCGGCAGCAGTTTGCCGCGATTTCCGTTCCGTGCGTTTGTGGCGCCATCGAGTTTCGAGGCCGACGGGGTGGTATGCGACGGGAACAGACGGCCTGTGGACCGGGATCCTGTGTGCTACCTCTGCAGATTGGTTTTCTTGCGTTAATGGCCAAGGGGCCTGGTTTGAGAATTTGATTCTCACCAGTCCCTTCTTTGCAAATTTTCAGAAATTGCACACAAGCCCCTGCCTTTTAAGAACAAAATTTAAATTCTTTTAATTAAATCTAAGGTCTTGTTTGGCTGAAAGGGTTTAAATTAAATTCTGAATTAAATTTAAAGAAATTGGTTGGACCAATAAATACTTTATTAATTGAATTAATTAAAATTTTAGTAATTGATTAAAATTTGTTAAATTAAATTAAAATTGGATTTTGAATTTAGTTTAGTAATTTTGATAATTATTAAATCCCATTTGAATAGCATGATAATGCTATTTTTGAGTCTGCGCTGTAATTGTTTGGATAGGCGGCGCCCAATATTTGTTGGATCGTATTAATTATTTGGGTAGACGGCGCCCACATAAATGTTAGTCCGTGTAAATCATGTTTGGGTAGGCGGCGCCCAATAATTGCTCAAATGTGATGTAGATTAACATGTTGGATCTCGATTAAGCAATTAATAAACCGCCTTTAAAACGCTCTCACTAAAATATGATTTTCATTAAATTGAACGATGTCTTCCATCATATAGGAGTTATAAAATCAGATAGGAGTTATAAAATCCCAGATGTTTACATAAAAATACTTTTGATTAAACCACCAACAAAAGAAGCATAGCAAATGTTGTCAAATTTGCAAACAACAATGTAGGGAGGTTGATGTGGTAGTTGTCGCATGCTGGATTAGCTCTCATCACATCACCGTAATTTGAATGCATACTCGAACCTTCTTCAGTCTGACTATGCTGAAAGTTCCAATTGGTAGGTAAACACCAACCATACCAGCCGTGTTGTGCATCTATAAAATAACTTCCCCGAATTTTGTTCTGTGTCAGAAAGAAATATCGTAGTTGATCTGCCACATTCACGACAATTTGATTTTGTATACCTCGAGTAATCGTCTCTCCGCGCATTACGGCTGTTAAAAGACATACTTGGTCGTGATGATTTTTTCTATTGAGGGAAAATGTGGTATTTTTTATTTTGAGAAGGGACAATCTCATGAAACTTGATTTTATTGTTATGCAACTCTCATAACGGCTATAAATTACTGAAACAAACTGACATATCAAACCCCCACAATGGTCATATAATGATTTTTTCAAAATTTTGTAGGGTACAATCTATATTTTTTCAGTTTTCAGCATTTTCTTTTATTTAATGTGTAATAATATACTTTCTGATTTTGGACACTTTAAAACCCACATCACAAAATATCCCAGGTTATATTGAAATCTTGTAGACCAATAAGAATTATTGTGTTGCAATACAATACATTTATGGAACTACACATATGTTGGTCCCGGTGCTAACGAGTCTCACACGTGTATGGGGGGGGGGAATACACGTGTTCAGTAATTTTTAAAACTTTTCTTTCACTGAGGTCAGATGGGTCAGGTTATCCTGATAATTTTGCCCTGAGAAGCACAGATTGCTCTGAGTCAAAGTCTACTGAGACAATGATCCGGAGCTGCTTTCAGAAGCTTCAGATTAGCCCAACTGATCCTGAATTTATCAGAGATCCTGAGGAGCTTGGATCAGATAATTATCTTACTGAACACTCAGTAAAGTTAGTTCAGATTTGGTAACTATTTGTTCTAGCTACTCAAGTGTGCGGAATGGTTGGCCCTAAGTTTATACTCGTTTTAGCTTTGCTGAAATTATTCCTTTTAATAAAACAGTGATTACGGCTGTGAACAATTTGATGCAAGTTCAGTGGATTGATTCCAACTGAGTATCAGTAAAATAAGCTCTTAGTGAAAAACATGCAACAAATAATAATGCAGTACAGAAAGCAAACAACACAGCAATTTATAGTGGTTCAGAGACTCAAGCTCCTACATCCACTCTCTCTGATCTTCAGAGAAATTCCTTAACCACTTCCTAAAGCTTTCAAGCTAACTCACTGTAGCTTACTCACTTTTCTATTTTGAGTTTTCTGACTGACTCACTGCAGTTTACTAACTCAACACACACAAGTGTTCAGACTACCACAAGTAGCTTACTAACTTCTTCTCTAGAGTTTTCTGGCTAACTCACTGTAGCTTACTAACTCTTTACAACTCTAACTCACCAACAAATCACACACAAACTACCTTAACAAAGGGTTTGGGTTTTGGGTTGGTTTCCAACTAGGGTGAGATATCCTTTACAATAAGAACAAATGCCAATGCTAGGATATCTCTTCTAAGCTTAGGATATAACTTATCAAATCTAGGCTTAGAATAGTGAGCTCTCTCCAATGTGAAACACTTGGGAAATTCTAGGTTTTTCGAGTGCTTCAATTTGCAAGAATACAAATAAGCTCTTGAGTTGCTGTAATTTCCCGTGACCTTTCAATGTAGAAGGTCACTGGTATTTATAGGCAACTTCACCAAGGTTACTCTTTGAGAAACTATCCATTGGTAGAGATAGCTTCATGAGTTTCCTCTTCTGGTGTTTGATGAACGGCTATTTTTAGGGTTTGAATACTCCCTTCCATGTTTTAGGAAATATACAGCCATGTAGCCAATCACCAATTTTTGCAGTCTGGAACTTAGTACTACTGACAAATTTCAGGGTCTTGTCGCTTTCAGTGTCAGTGAAGTACAGTGTTATCTTCCTCTGATTGGTTCTTGCCTTCAGTGAATGTAGACAAACAAAACGGACCTTTTTGGTCAATCTCTCTGAATGAGACAACCTTAAACAACACTTAGACTTAGTTCCTTTTGTCTGCACTAGAATGTTTTGGGCAATATATACTTTTCTGAACATGTGTGTTTTTCTCAGTAGTATTCAGATAGATATTATTCAGTGCCTCTGAACATTAAGATTATACTGAGTATTCAGTATCTTATTGAGTCTTCAGTAACTACTGAGTCTTCAGTGTCTTCAGTAAACTTACTGAGTCTTCAGTGTCTTCAGTAACTTCTGAGTCTTCAGTTCTACCTGTGTTCTCAGGGTTTTTGATATCTAACCTGATCTATATCTGCTGACTATACATTGTGCAGATATCTTCCTGAACAATCTATACTGAAACTTGACTAAGACTATCAAGATTATCCTGAACATGTCATACTCAGGGGTTTTGGGATCTAATCAAAACTTCTTTATTAAATTCATCTCCCAACAACATATAACATGGATTTGAATATATAGGATAAATCAAACTAAATACAAATGATATTGAATATTTTAGTTCAAAACTTTTTAGGTTTTGCATCATTCATAAGAAAAAAAAAATATATATATATATATATTCAAACATATTTTTGCACAGATGCAGATACACCACAATCACATTAATTCATCATACAAATCATACCCTCAACAATATTCAAATATGTAAAACAAGCCTATAGTTCAAAGAAGGCTACTGTTGGGGAATGAGTTGCACAGATTTATTCGGGGTGAATATTTAAATACAAATTTAATTCTTTAATTATTACTAGCATGAATTAATCCTATATTAATTCAAATAATAATTGCAACAACATACCATGCATATAATAAGCCACGTAAAACCTACACATGCGGAATCTACGGGTTTACGTGAACGTACCTCTCGGGATGGCAGTGAATTCGGTTGGACGGACTAACCAAAAGGACTTTCCAAGTATTCCCTTAGCCCTTGCTCAACTATCCGGTGGAAGGACACTTGTCGAACAATTAACAAAAGGAAAAAATAAACTTTGTTGCACAACTTATGTGGATTTGCTAATTTTTCCAGCACATGGAATTGTACTTGGGAATGAAACAATCATCCCCTATTTATAGGATAGAGGTGGTCGATTTTTTCAGTAGAAAACCAATGTGGGAAAAGACTTTTCTTGATCACCAAGAAATCTTGAATATATCTCCTATATTCTTTTTCCCATAATTAAAATATTCCACAAAAATCCCACCTCATCAATATGGATTATTTTCGAAAATTAATGATGCAAGAATCCAAGATTTGGATCTTCTTGAATTTATGAGATATTCTTGTATTTCAAGAAATACATATCTTCCATAATATCTTTTCAAGAAAATCTTTCTTGCCCTTTATTTTCAAAAATTTCGAAATATCCCTTATGAATAACCAAGTGGGAGATTTCTTGAATTTAATGAGATAATCTTGTATTCCAAGAATACATATCTTCATTCCATAACAAAATTTAAAGAAAATCTTTCTCCCTCCTTTATCCATAAATTTCAAAAATATCAAGGAAAAATAAGCAACAATATTTATTTTATTTTAATCACCTTTTTCAGTTATTGGACTATTTGTTGGGCTACTCAGGGGGCCTTTAGGAGAATTAAGATTGGACCTTCTAATGGACCTTGAATATCTAATATTGAGCCACAATATAATTCAAGCCCATAAATATTAATTAATCCCACTACATAATTAATATTGCACTATCCACCTTAACCCATATTACAGTCAATATGGCTCCCGGTCATTATTTCCCGTGTTTAAGATTATCTAGCCCATTAATTAATTCAAGCCACTGAAATAGCTTCCCATTAATTAATATCTTTTATCCTTGGTGAAGGAATGATTCAACATTATTATCCATACCGGAAACTAATTCCACTTGCAAGATTTGGCATGATAAAGCTTATCAACCTCCCAAGGGGGCAAATCAAACAAGAGTACTTGCACACGATTCTTCGTATTAAATCTTAGCAATCACATGTGACTAATAATATTGCCCAAGATAAAAAGTATTGAATCTCTTTTATTCGCTACCCATGATAAGTCAAAGCAATAGTTACCAATCCCACGTGATCCTATTTAAGGGACGAAGGTTAAGAAATAACGAACCACTGAGGTCTAACTCTTCCTTGTTCAGTTCTGAAGAATTTATCCTCCTGTAGGTCCTATTCAGTGCATCAGTCATGCATTAGTGTAATCTCTTGGTCAAGACAAGCCAATCTGAGACTTACACTTCAACCTTTCATGATGGGTTGTTCATTTCCATCTAGGTCGTGAATAGCGTACTTTTAGTTACAAGGGACTGTTAATTTAATCTTCTGTGATCTGGTATCACTAAATTAACTACAATGTAACACGTACGACTTATTGAACAATTATGCAGTAAATATATGTAACATTCAATCATATTTAAAGCATCAGTGATAAACAATTTATTTCATTAAATAAGTCTGGAAATTCAGTTTCGATTATACAAAGTAAAAGCATACTTTCCAGTATAATCCCAACAATCTCCCACTTATACTCAAAGTCTGCTTTTAAGTATACTACAACATGTCTCGCGTAGTCCGTGACATCTAATGTCACCTACACGAACCTAATAATTTCTCCCACTTATACTCAAAGCAGATTGGCAACGGTCTTGACACCCATTCCTTCCACATGTCTCTCGAATGTATTCAAAGGCAGACTCTTTTTGAATGGATCTGCTAGGTTGTCCTCAGACGCTATCTTTGCTACATCTATATCTCCTCTCTTAACGATATCTCGTATAAGATGGTATTTCATTTCTATGTGTTTGCTGGCTTTGTGGGCTCTTGGTTCCCTTGAATTTGTAAATCGCCCTCGGCATTGTCACAATAAAATGATGATTCTATTTGGGCAAATTCGGAACCACATCCAAGTCCACTAGGAAGTGCTTGAGCCAAACCTCTTCTTTCACTGCCTCGCTAGCACCTACATATTTGGCTTCAATGGTAGAATCTGCGACGCATTTCTGATTGACGCTTCTCCATGTCACGACTCCTTCCCCCATGCAAAACACACTACCGGAGGTAGATTTTCTGGAGTCTACGTCTGATTGGAAATCCGAGTCCGTGTAACCGATGGGGATTGGATTACCGATCGATAAACCAACATTCTATCCCGAAGTTCTTTTCGGATACTTGAATGTTTTTAAGCGCCATTCAATGCTCTTTTCCGGGGTTACTTTTGATATCTTGCCACCATGCCTACTAAGCAAAGCAAATATCCGGTCTCGCATACACAAAGATTGCATACATAAGGCTTCCGACAGCCGAAGCATAAGGAATGCCTTTCATGTCATCTATCTCCTCTTGCGTCTTAGGGGACATTTTCTTGTATAGATGGATTCCATGCCTGAAAGGTACGAATCCTTTCTTGGAATCTTGCATGCTGAAGCGTTTCAAGACAGTGTCTATGTATGAAGCTTGCGATAAGCCTATCATCCTTTTCTTGCGATCTCGAGTGATCTTGATCCCAAGGATGTGTCCGGCTTCCCCTAAGTCCTTCATATCAAACTGTTTTGAAAGTCATGCCCTTACGTCTGATAACACCTTCACATCGTTCCCGATGATCAGAATGTTGTCTACGTATAGAACTAAGAATACCAATGCAGTTCCGACACGCTTTTTATACACACAACTTTCAAACTCGTTTTGATCAAACCCATAAGACTTTATAACATGATCAAAACATTGGTTCCAAGCTCTGGATGCCTGTTTGAGTCCGTAAATGGACTTCTTGAGCTTACAAACAAGATGTTCTTGGCCTGTTTCAATGAAACCTTGGGGTTGTTGCATATAGATCTCTTCATCAAGACTTTCGTTAAGGAAAGCTTTCTTGACATCCATTTGCGAATTTCAAAATCGATCCAAACAATCGATAAAGAGAATCTTTAAAGAGTAGTAAAAAAAAGTTTCCTCATAATCGATCCCTTCTTTCTGAGTATAACCTTTCGCCACTAGTCTTACTTTAAAGGTTTCAACCTTCCCGTCCGGTCCTCTTTTCCTCTTATATACCCACTTGCGTCCAATGGGTTTGTGGGGTTCGACTAGCTCCCACACTATATTATGAAACATAGACCCCATTTCAGCTTTCATTGTTGTTTACCAAGAATCGGCATCCTTATCTTGGAGTGCCTCGTCATATGTCCATGGGTCTGATTCGTCTTGTCCAGAATCAAGTCCGAGGACTCTCTTATTCCCATGAATCTCTTGGGCTGTCTAACAACCCTCCCACTACGACGAGGCTCCGGTTGTGAAAGCGTATCGTTTTGTATATCATCTAGTACAGTTGGCACTGAGGTTTGCCCTCTAAGCTCATTTAAGGTAATCTCACTCCTGGGTTTTCTTTGGTTCATATAGTCTTCTTCCAAAAATCTAAAGTGGGTGCTGATGACCACCTTTTGATCTTCGGGACCATAGAACATACACCTTTTTTGTTCCTCGGGGTATCCTACAAACACGCTTTTTAATTACGATCGAGGATCCAATTTACTACCTTCCTTGTCCAACACGTAGGCGGACACCCCCAAATTCTCATGTGTCTCATACTAGGCTTCTTGGGTCCACAATTCTTTGGGAGTTTTGGGAACCGATTTGGATGGCACCAAGTTCGAGAATATAAGTTGTTGTTTCCAAGGCATGACCCCGTAAACGACTTGGGAAGATCCGCATAACTCATCATAGACCTAACCATTTCCAAAAGAGTTTTGTTTCTTCGCTCCGCAACCCCGTTTTGTTGAGGGGTTCCGGGTGCGATGAGTAGGATACAATCCCTTCATCAGATAAGTAGTTCAAAAACTCATCGCTGAGGTATTCGCCTCCACGATCAGATCGTAGAGACTTGATACATTTTTCCTTATGATTCTCTGCTTGAGCCTTAAATTCTTTGAATTTCTCAAAGGTCTCAGATTTATGCTTCATAAGGAAAATGTAACCGTACCTTGAGTAATCATCAATAAAAGTGACAAAATACTCATAACCTCCTCTTGCTTTGGTTGACATTGGACCACATACATCTGTGTGAACGATCTCTAACGCTTCTTTGGCCCTATTCCCTTTGGCTCCAAATGCCCTCTTGGTGATTTTCCCCTCCAAACATGATTCGCAGGTTGGAAACGGTTCAACTTGGAGAAGCTCCAGAGAACCGTCTTTCACCAACCTTTGGATCCTCTTTGGATTTATATGACCTAATCTTAGATGCCAAAGAAGTGTCTCGTTCACGTTTGATGAACGTTTTCTTTTCTAAAAAGCAGTTGATGTGTTATAGGATGCATTTTCGTGAGTGGTGTGCGCAAGTTAATTGTATAGAGATTATTCGCCAACGTTCCATGACGAGATAAATTTATCAAAAAGAGAAATGGTAACAACTTTATTAAAAGTAACCGAATATCCATCATGAAAAAAGTTTAGAAACCGAAATCAAATTCTTTCTAAAACTCGGAACGCATGAGAACATCTCTTAAAATTAAAACTCTGTCTTCAAAAGACGGGTGCACTTCTCCCATCGCTTAAACCGCTACTACTCGTAGAAGATCGCCCGATGTGATGAGGATCTCACTTCCACTTAGTTGTCGGGTCCGTTTGAACCCCCGTAATGTGAAACAAACATGATTAGTGGATCCCGTGATCCACCACCCATAAATGGGAGGCATACGCCGCTAAACAATTTCAACAACTAGTGAGTGAGGATTTTTTCTTTCCTTTCCTTTTGGGATTGGAAAACATCCAATATCCTTTTCCCCCAATTAAAAACATGTTCCTTTTGGTCCTTTCTTGACACCCAACCAGCTAACCGTCTTTTTCTCACTTTTCTTTGTGATGAGTTTGCTTTGGTCCTGACCACTTTCCTTTTCTTGAGACTTGCCTTCCACTGGCCTAGATCTCGAGAAAAGACTTTTGGTCACCAATGCTTCGTCTTTCTTTCCTAAATGCTTCTCTATTATCTCCAAGGCTTCTTGTAGATTATCCATAGTAAACATATGATCACTCATCACAAAACTACAGTAAAATCCATCGAAGCTCCTTGGCAGAGTAAGCAACAGAAATTCGATTTGGGCCTCATCACAATACTTAGTTCCGAGATAAGCCAGTTTTAGAAAATGGTGTTTGACTCTGAGAACATGCTCCCTTACAGGTGTTCCCTCAGCCATTTTCAGCCTAGCCACGTCGTCATTTTTAAATTGATCGACCATGCGGTCTTTTGTTTAAAATATTTCTTCAAGACTTTGCATAATTTCTGCAGCAGACTAAACACCTTCATGAATGTGTCTCAAATCATCAGACAGTGAAGTCAAGATTACACGTTTCATGGGTTCATTGGCTTGCTCCCAAATATTATACTCATGTCTTTCCGCATCAGGTGATTCATCAATAGGCTTACGTGGCTTGGGGTACATCAAGAATCCAAAAATGTTTTTGTGCAGGTAGGACAAAGCTCATATTTTGTTTCCAAACATTATAGTTTTCTCCAGTTAATTGGTGTTCTTTGAGTGTATATAACAGTGGATTAAAAGGTTGCGACATGATGAACTGAAATAAATAATAACATGCATAAGCACAAATATATCACTAGGTTCAATCACATGCATCATATTAAAATCTCAAAAAAATATGAATATGCATCAGCCAACATCTCAAAACAGTTTAAATAAGCCACGTTGGGTGGGTCATTATTTAAACACATTCAAGCAGGTTACAAACAAGAACAGTTACAAACCTTTAATATCCAGATTAATAGTTGGCTCCCACTTGACCAATATAAAATTGACAGGGACTTCGGGGAAGTATATGCATATTAATTTTATACCTAAGTAATAACCATGATTAAATACAGGATTATTATTTCGCTTTGATCGAGCCTCGTTGGGAGGGTCATCGTCGCCACTAGTAATAACCCACAATCATCCGTTTGGAATTCATTCATGTGAAAGCTATCTTTTGACCGTCCCGTTAGGGAATTTCTCCAAAAGAATTCACAAATAAATAAATCATGGAGGTCAAAATTAATTCAATTTTATTATCCGGAATAAAATTGTCAATTAATTATTTAAACATACTTAGTAATTTTTTGAAGGTGAGATTTTTCCATTTGGCAACTCTCATTCAAACACATTTAAACAAATTAAATAAAGCATAAGATAGCACAAATAAATCAAGCAAAACAGAAAAATAAACATATTGGGCACAAATTATCCAATTGTCATGGTTTGATTTTTCTTGGTTTGATCTTGAAGAAACACGTCTCGAATATCTCCCACTCGATCGTCTCGAAAAATTCTTCGTCTCGAACGCCACTTGGCGGCTTCGCGCGGATGGACGCGCAAGATCCGCTGGCCGCTTTGCCTAGACTAACTCTCGGCGAGCGACGCGTGCAAGATCGCACGCGTTCACCTCAGATCCGCCTCGCCCGCGACCTCAGCGACCCAGCGTCCTCTTGCAGCGCCCGCGTCGCGCCCGCCCCATCCGCTGCGATGCGATGCGGCGACGCTGGCGCCCGCCCGTGCGTGTGACCGGCTGCAAGCGGCTTTCGGCCAGCCTCGCCCTAACGCCCGTATGTGCCCAGATAGCCCTTTCCGCCCTACCCGGTTACGAATTTTGTCCTTTAATTCTTCGTCTCTTTGTTCGATCCGGTTACAATTTATTTACAAAAAATAAATAAACCTAGATCTAGACTAGTCTATTACATTGATCAAATCAAACAAATCCTAGTCTACTCGTGGATTTTCTCGTGTGGCAAAAACAAATCCGAAGCTAATCGAATTAAAACCACAATTTATATGCATGCATAAATAAACACATTAAAATTCATGACAATTGGATACGCAAAAGCAGATCTAACGGTTCTACTATCAATTTCAAATTTAATGTCCACAAATTAAATTACAATTTAAAAAATTGAGCAAAAGCGTGGCTCGATATGCGCTTGTTGGGGAATGAGTTGCACGATCTATTAGGGGTGAATATTTAAATACAAATTTAATTCTTTAATTATTACTAGCATGAATTAATCCTATATTAATTCAAATAATAATTGCAACAACATATCATGCATATAATAAGCCACGTAAAACCTACGATGCGGAATCTCTTTGGTTTACGTGAAGCGTACCTCTCGGGATGGCAAAGTGAATTCGGTTGGACGGACTAACCAAAAGGACTTCCCAAGTATTCCCTTAGCCCTTGCTCAACTATCCGGTGGAAGGACACTTGTCTAACAATTAACAAAAGGAAAAAATAAACTTTTGTTGCACCACTTATGTGGATTTGCTAATTTTTCCAAAAAGACATGGAATTGTACTTGGGAATGAAACAATCATCCCCTATTTATAGGATAGAGGTGGTCGATTTTTTCAGTAGAAAATCAATGTGGGAAAAGACTTTTCTTGATCATCAAGAAATCTTGAATATATCTCCTATATTCTTTTTCCCATAATTAAAATATTCCACAAAAATCCCACCTCATCAATATGGATTATTTTTTAAAATTAATGATGTAAGAATCCAAGATTTGGATCTTCTTGAATTTATGAGATATTCTTGTATTTCAAGAAATACATATCTTCCATAATATCTTTTCAAGAAAATCTTTCTTGCCCTTTATTTTCAAAAATTTCGAAATATCCCTTATGAATAACCAAGTGGGAGATTTCTTGAATTTAATGAGATAATCTTGTATTCCAAGAATACATATCTTCATTTCATAACAAAATTCAAAGAAAATCTTTCTCCCTCCTTTATCCATAAATTTCGAAAATATCAAGGAAAAATAAGCAACAATATTTATTTTATTTTAATCACCTTTTTCAGTTATTGGACTATTTGTTAGGCTACTCAGGGAGCCTTTAGGAGAATTATGATTGGACCTTCTAATGGACCTTGAATATCTAATATTGAGCCACAATATAATTCAAGCTCATAAATATTAATTAATCCCACTACATAATTAATATTGCACTATCCACCTTAACCCATATTACAGTCAATATGGCTCTCGGTCATTATTTCCCGTGTTTAAGATTATCTAGCCCATTAATTAATTCAAGCCACTGAAATAGCTTCCCATTAATTAATATCTTTTATCCTTGGTCAAGGCACGGTTCAACATTATTATCCATACCGGAAACTAATTCCACTTGCAAGATTTGACATGATAAAGCTTATGAACCTCCCAAGGGGGCAAATCAAACAAGCGTACTTGCACACGATTCTTCGTATTAAATCTTAGCAATCACATGTGACTAATAATATTGCTCAAGATAAAAAGTATTGAATCTCTTTGATTCGCTACCCATGATAAGTCAAAGCAATAGTTACCAATCCCACGTGATCCTATTTAAGGGACGAAGGTTAAGAAATAACGAACCACTGAGGTCTAACTCTTCCTTGTTCAGTTCTGAAGAATTTATCCTCCTGTAGGTCCTATTCAGTGCATCAGTCATGCACTAGTGTAATCTCTTGGTAAAGGCAAGTCAATCTGAGCCTTACACTTCAACCTTTCACGATGGGTTGTTCATTTCTATCTAGGTCGTGAATAGCGTACTTTTAGTTACAAGGGACTGTTAATTTAATCTTCTGTGATCTGGTATCACTAAATTAACTACAATGTAACACGTTCGACTTATTGAACAATTATGCAGTAAATATATGTAACATTCAATCATATTTAAAGCATCAGTGATAAACAATTTATTTCATTAAATAAGTCTGGAAATTCAGTTTCGATTATACACAGTAAAAGCATACTTTCCAGTATAATCCCAACAGCTACATCATCAATAAATCTGGAATTAGGTTACAAACCAATAAACCCAAAATGAATCATTGTCTACCAATCATAGCAAAATAAGGGGCAAAGCAAAATGTGGGTCAGATTGTCTAAAAACTTCATAGCAATGTTTTGATCCATACCATATAGGACACTAAAGAACAATTCTATTCGGGTGCCCAATGAAAATATCCACCATCTTAGCGCGATAGTTACCGGCCGAAATATGAGACAATGCACCTTTCCTATAAGGCTTGCGCATGTTTGTTTTTTCGATTTGAAGGCAGATGACAACTCCACAATCAAGTGAATCACTCTCTTGCTGTAAACTATCAAGTGATTTTGGTTTCGTCCAAATACCACTTAAGAAAGGGTGACCTGGGTTACAGTTTTTTATCAGCTCGCGGAGTCTTGGTTCAATATAATCAACCTGGAGACAAATTAATTCAATATTCATTTTATGTTTTTAAAATTTTAAAATGAATAAAAATATCAATTTGATGACTGCACAAGAATATTCAAATGATAATAAAAAGTTACCACAATCATTGATCTTGTACGGTGTACATCCTCAACATCAGATCCTCGAGGGCGCATTGAGTTGTAAAAATGTCATTCGAGAGTATGCATGTTCAATGTTAACAATGTCCAATTATCCCCAGACAATCTTTTAGATTTTCCTCCACTTTTCTTCACCAAAGGATACATAAAAAAATTCATGTCCATGCATTGACTTAATGGAAAATTGACGAATTGATTAAGACAATTATTTTATTTTGATCATTTACAACAATCAACTCCTGTGAGGCAAATGTTTTGTGGGTACATAAACAATATGGATTGGCACACACAAATTTTTTACATAAATAAGTGAAACACCCGTGATTTTTATATACATCATTTACATATATGATATCTACCAAATAGCAACATGTGCAAACATATGTGCAAATTATCAAGTTCCCCAAAAAATGCTTCATAATTCCAATCATTTTATATAAATATGGTATAAATATTACCCATCATTGAGAGGTGAACACTGCTGTGTGTTGACCACCACGTGTTGTCCCGTACTTTTCCTTCAGTGGGTCTGCCCATGCATCAATAACCTGTAATTTGCACATTACAGTCAAATATTAATGTATTTTTTTGATCAGTTGGACTGTTTAAACTAAAAAAAAAATATATAAACATATGAAAAATACATTCAAAACTTACATTACTTGCAATCCTGTCATGATGAATGATGCTTATAATGTTATATGCAGTCACCTTAGTCAGTAGGCGATTACCATTCAAAACGACACAACTATTAACAAAACAAATTTTATTAAAATGATTATAAATCACAAAATTAATTAGGCAGCAAATTATTATCAGAGATTTTATTGTTACCTCCTTTGGAAATCCTTCCAATTCTCATAAATATATGTTTTCACATGTTTCTTCGTCTTTATTACTGCATGGTAGTGAGGGTCCAAATATGACTCTGGTTTCTATTTCCTCGTGCGTAGCTTCTCAATTTTTATGATTGCCTTATCATCTGATTAAACGGGCACTAGATCACATTCTTGCTACTTCAATAATTCAATTGTACTCATTTGCGGTGTTATTTCATTCGCTTTCCTTTCGTTATTCTCAGTTCTAATTTTTACCCTCTTCGCAATGTTGCTTGGGTTAGTTAGATGATCATCCATATTAATCGGCACACAAGCTGTTCTTTCAGTATCATCTTCCCCCACTTTCGCGACCACCAATTCAAGAGATCCAGATCTGATATATTTTTCATCACCACGATGCTGAAGTGAACTAGTCTCCATCTTGGAAATATGCATCTGCTCAATTTTGTCAATGCGTGCAAGATTGTCTGGATTTGTATATATCTGTGTTGGTTTCGGAGTGGTAATTTCCTCCAGTTTCGAAACAAGATCCTCATTCTCACTTTTCAACAAACAATTATTTTCTTCGACCATCTTTAATATGCTTTCATACATGGCTCGATCTATCTCCCATTCCCGTGCAATTTTTTGGATCTCTTCAGTCTGCTTCTTCATTTGCGCCATCATCATATTTATCTGTCATCAATACTCAGTCTGTCCGACACTTTACAGTCTACGTCCATGGATGTAGGGGATTTGTCTTTATGTTCACTAACATCAGCAGCATCTCGCTCTTTGTCAAGTGCCAAATTATTGCATCCAATATCATTATCATTTTCACAAACCATATGTACTAGTATATGTTGCAATCATTGAATTGTACCTCATCAACTACACTATTACACCAACATATTGGTCATTCGGTTCCACCTGAGAAAGGTTCAAACTGAAGTCTGGGACGTCCATTGAAAGATCACCTTCGTTCACCATAACAATATCCTCATAGTTTGTTGGTGCATCCTCAATAAATCCCATGACCTCCAATTTAAAAGACTCCTTATTCTTATTTAGAATCCATTTCATTCTTTTTTTGAAAATTTGATTTTACAGAATAAACCTAAACTAAAACGGAACTAAATGAAGCGAAGTTTGCTGAAGTAGTGGACTTGTACTATAAAGAAGAATGAGATAAATTGGGGTCAAATCAATATGTTCTAAGAAGAAATATTTGAGTATCAATCGTGAAATAGTATCTCTCCCCCCCCAAAAGCATGTTTTTTTTAAAAGCAACTTGGACAAAAAAAGAAGTGACTTGGACAAAACATTTTGTCTCTGTGGGCCGAGGAGAAAAGGGGCTCAACGTGTACATGAGAGAAGCAAGGAGGTCAACCTCTTTCAAATAGACAACATGGACGGAAGTTGTTCTAACAAATGGAGTTAACTGTGTTGGTAGAGGAATCCTTTAATCATGGTCATCGAAACACTATTTGATGTATTAAAACCCTGTTCTATAACAACATATTTATTGAGATCATCACATCTATCACCTCCAAAATCTTGATTCTCCTCACACCCAGCGGAAACACCCTCCGAGTCTTCCACATTGTCTATTTGACCAGCATCTATATGTTCAAATCTTTTAAGCATCTTGAATTATTTTTTCTCGTCCGATGTTGGTTTCAACACTTTCCTTCTTATCTGAAAAAATCAAAACAATATGTGTAAGAAATTAATATAATAAAACAGACTCTTATTTTTACAAAACTAATGAAATTAATAGAACCATAATTATTAGTTGCACAACTTACATATTCACGTCCCGATTTCTTGAGCCTAACACGCGGTAGAGTCTTCTTTAACATCTTCAAATCCCACTTCAAGAAGCGAGAAAATGTAACACCTTCGACGGGTTCAAGCAAACTGGTGTGCTCGCACAACCAAAACTAAAAATAAAAATAAAATACAAGAATAGATTTAGCATATAATCAAAAACCAGTTATATATTAAAAAAAAAGAAACCAGTTAATCTGAATAATATATATATATATATACGTACAGATACTATCATTGCACATCCACCAATCTTCATAGTGCTGCTCGTTTTAATTTGACTGCGCAACAAATTTACAATATAATTGCACCAATCATATTTCCATATCTCATCAAACTTATCAAAACCTGAATTATGGTTGAGCGAAATAACCGAAGCAAGCAAATAACAAGAGATTAGCCTAGCTACATCTTTTGAGCTCATCTCATCATTCCTATTAAGCATAACCTTTAGTTTTTTCAATATCTTCTTCTTGTACAAAGCCACTTGCTTAACTTCTCCAAAACACCGACTAACTCATTCAGGTAGATCGTATTTGGGGTTTTTCAATGGTATTAATTCTAGCCCACTTCCAATTCCAAAGATCAACGCAACATCCAAATTTTTAAGTTTTATAACTTTGCCACCAATAATGAAATTCGCCGTCGATTCATCATAACACAACATAATCTTCCTTATGACATCTTCTTTCTTATCATGTCTTGCTTTCAAGCACTCACCATCATTTTGGTATATTGCACTAAACATATACCAAAAGGGTGTCGTACGAATCTCCTTCATATGTTTCTCTTCAAATTTCAAAGACCGTAGATCTTTGGTGCAGGTTTTTAGATTGCTTCTGTAGTACGTAACTGGTTTCTTTACTTGCACATCACCTAAACGCGAGTAGGATGTGTTAATAGTGATTTATCATTTTTTCAGAAAAAATGCATTTCATTTAAATTTTTCTGCACAAGTAACATCAATTTTTAAAACAAAAATCAAACTACTAATAAATAAAATAAACTGACCAAAGCAGTTATTTGGCTTCAACTTCTTCCTCTTCAATTTCTCAGCCCCGTCACTACTATATTCTGATGTTGAAGCATCCAATAAATCTTTGAATGGTACACTCTCCATCCCAATACTATCCCCTGTATATATACGTTTTTTGGATTTTTAGTGATTTTACTTTTACACAGAACTATAGAAATAAATGATAAAATATACATATAAAAACTACATACCATCAAACTAGAACCCTGAGCTTGTGGATTCTGTAACCAAATAAGATTCATCATCTAAAATAACGAAAATTCAGGTTTTTCCCAGTCAATCACCGCGATTTGCCCCAATAGAAAACCATACAAATTTTTGGTTAGTTTATAATCAAATAATCAAGCAGACAAAATATAGTTTTTGTCTTAACTATTGTGCATTAATAATAAACATAGAAAATATACACTTACCAGAATCGGACGTTGTTGGTTTCATAAAAAAAAAAAAAAAAAAACCCCAAACGTTGTTCCACTATTCATCTCGACTTCTTTATCTACAAATTGCATATCGCATTACGATTATCAAATAAAATCAACATAATTACTGGGGGGAAGGGGTTGGTGAACAGTTCAACAACTTTTGGTACAAACTTATATTAAAACACCTATACATACAGTTTAATAACCATTATTTTTTAAATTACAGTAAAATATTTTTTTATAGAAGCATGGATTTTTATCTCATTTGTACAAACATCAATTTTATCCACAATGTACACAATTATCAATATTCACAATTGTACAGGATCACACGTCCACATACAAGGAGGTTGCACAGATGTATGATTCAAAAGAATAAAATATCAAATGAACAGAAACAAGTTTGCACATATGTATAGTATTACACCCTCAACATACAAGGGTTTTGCACAGTTGTATGATTCAAAATGAAAAAAAATATCAGATGAAGAGAACCAAGTTTGCACAGTTGTATAGTATCACACTTTTACATACAATTTTTTGCACAACTGGTAAAATTCAGGAATTTTTGCACAACTGATAAAATGTTCCAATATACCAAAAAGAGACAAATTTGCACATATCTTACAAAGTACGAATAATAAAATAACAGAGATTTTATGAACAAATTGTAAAATGTTCCAACATATATGCATTTTGTTTGTATCGTCTAGTTTTTCGAGTTTTAGGTTTTTTTTTCTGCTTGAGGAAGTTGTATAACAAAATAAATTGAAAATTTGTAGTGAACATCCAATAAACAATAAGAACAGGACAAATAATCTCACAAAATACCTTTGGGATGTTGTTTCTTCTTATTCTTGGAGACAATCAACTTCCCTCCACTTAAGCGTCTACTACGTTGTTCACCCACCATCACTTGCAAAAATAAAAGAAAATTCCCTCCACTTAAGCGTCTACTAATCAAGCAATAGTAACCGCCAACGGGTTGAGAAGGGAGGGAAATAAGTAAGGGTAATATAGAAAATTTGCTTGCTATTTAGAATCTAAGACTTAGGAAGGTTTTGACTTGTATCCCATAGTAATTATAACATTCATTTTGTACCCCATGGTTAGCCCCCTTCCTATCACTCCCTAATTCTTTTCTCTCCATCAAAAACTTCCGTCCGTCTGCCCCCTAGTCAAGCACCCTCTTCTCACTCTCATGGTTGAGGAAGCAAATGAATAAAGAGGACCGCTGCCGAGTTTTGCAACCCTCGATAACTTTTCAAATAAAATTCCAGATTTTTTTTTCAAATAATCGATGACCGGTTCGCACCGTTCCGATCCTCGAGCGGTCTAATGACCCCACGAGTCTTCTATCATCCGCTTCAAATCGAGATAATGGTATTGACATTTAACCTGCACTCTTTTATTTCTCGAATATTTGTGGAGTCCAAACGAATGAATTCAGTTTATATTTATAGTATAAGTATATTTTCATATCTTCAACTCCTAGATCTGTAACTTTTAAATTATGCCGATCTAGTTGGATTTTTTTTTTCATTTGAGTGGAAACTATCATTTGTTTGTTACTAACTTTGCCTTGGCCAATTTGAGCGGATATTTTATTTATTTATATTTTAAATATCTTTAATTCAATTTTTCATATCTTTAATTTCTAGATCTATAACTTTAAACTTCGCAGGTCTAGTTGTATTTTTTCATTTGAGTGGAAACTTATATGCAAATATAATAATAAAAATTGAATTATTATAATCATGCTTATAACATGTTTACTCCGCCTTGTTAGAAATGTGAAAAGCATTATGTCTACTTATAAGGTTGTGAGAACTTTTGCAAGTTTCTTCTTCTACTAGTTATAACAGTGTTTTCAATACTTATTGTACTGAATTCCGTGTTAGTGAAAAAAAAATTCAATATAAAAAAAAAAAAAAAAAAAAAATCTTAATGAATTAGTTTGATAATGGGGTATTCAATAACCATTTTATTGATTAACAGACTTTCATAAAAAAAAATCTAGTTAAAAGCTCATATACCTCTATTTTGAACATGTCTTCTGCTCTCTCAGGGCCGATCCTAAAAAATTTTAGAGGTTGAGTCGATTTTAAAATTTGGCCCCCTCATAAATGAACTAAAAAATATTATACAAATTGACTGTATTTTATAATTTAAAAATTTAATAATAACTAATGACAACTTAATATAAAATAAAGGATTTGCAAAGATTTTATTATGTTTATGCAATATATTTTCTCGTTTCACATTAATGCTTGTCACTTTTGAGGTTTGTATAAAAATATAAAATATAAAATTTTGATAAATTTTTCTTTCAATGAAAATAAAAGAGAGGAGAGAGAGTTTGGGAAGGAAAATGTATTTTTCATAATAAATTGATTTTTACAGTAAAGTTAATAGTGAGGATTGCAAAAATATAACAAAAATAATAATTATTTCGAAACAAAATTTATTTAGCCAGATTTTATACCAAGAAAATTAGGATAGATTTAATTATGTGTATGTCATATATTTAAAGAATTAAATTAAAATAGTTGTGGACTTGTGGTACTTAAATTATTTATTTTGGATAAAGCATGAGCTCAAAAATAAATTAAAGATTTACAAAAGGTGGGACTTAAACTTAAATAGTTGTGGACTTGTGGTGCTTAAATTATTTATTTTGAATAAAACATGGACCCAAGAATAAATTAAGGATTTGCAAAAAATATGGGCTCAAAAATAAATTAAAGATTTACAAAAGGTGGGATTTAAACTAAAATAGTTGTGGAATTTTGGTGCTTAAATTATTTATTTTGGCATGAGCTCAAAAATAAATTAAGGATTTACAAAAGGTGGGACTCGAACTCTAGTCAAAATAAAATAAAGTATATGTCCTTCACACTAGGACATTTCACAATATATTAATAATTTTACAAGTATAAATATAATATATATATATATATGTATGCGTATAGAATTTTGAGGCCTCTAAAAATTGATAAAATTTTCGGGTAGTCGTCTGACTCATGAAAGGCACAGCTGTCTGCTCTGAGTGCAGGTTCTTATGCACAAACTTTATGTTCTGAATGAAGGTCCTTATGCTGGTTAGTTGTATCATCCATTCCAGTATTTGCAAAGTCAGTCTCGTTCAAAATTTTGAAGAATTATGTGGAAGGAACAAATAAATTAAATGTTAGATAGAATATATAATAATCAAATAAAAAATGAAGTCTAAATCAATACAATTAGCATAAATTAAGAAATTCAAATTTTAGCACACATGATGGGAACGAATGTTGGGGGGAATGAAAATTACTCATAAGTGTTATTTTTCAACGAGTCTTACTCTTTGGTACTACCACTTTTGTGTAGTACTCTAAGGTGTAAAAATTGACATTTATACCCTTATACTCAAAATACAATAATTAAAAGTATTATATAATATTTGGGTGGACCCACCCACCACTTTCTCCCCCATCAAATTCGGCCCCCTCCCCTTCCCTCACTCACAATTCATTCTCCCTTTTCTCTCTCTCTCTCTCTCTACCCCTTTTCTCTCACAATCCGGCCACCACTGTTCTCTCACTCAAAATTCAGCCGTCGCGCCGGAGATGGAGGGTGGTGGTGGTGGTGGTGATGGTGGTGGGGAAGGGCTGGAAGGAAGCCTAGATGGTGGTGCGGGCTGATTTTTCGTGGCTTAGGCCACGATGGTGAGTGAGGTTGCGGTGTTTGGGTTTGCCGATTTCGGAGTTGTGTTTATTGCGGTGTTTTGGGGGTTTGGGGTTTGTTGTCTCAGCGACGATGGATGGTGGTTCACGGTGGTGGTTGATGTGGGTTGTTGAGGTAGATCTGCACGACGGTGCAGATCCGCCGCCGGGTGAAGGTTTAGAACGATTTTCGTAGATTTAGGGTAATGGTGGTGTAAGCGACGGCGAATCTAGGATCTGGTGCGGCGGTGAATCTAGGATCTGGTGTGGCGGTGAGTCTGGTTAATTAAATAAAAAGACAAATAAATTAAAGAATTCATTAAAATTTAAAATCTGAAATCTGCATATTATTTTATATATGGGTAATTTAGATATTTTGGTTTAATTTTAGCACTTTAGAGTAAGAATTAAAAAGTAACGGACCTTAGAGTAAAGATGTTTTATAAATGGTACCTAATAGTAATTGTCACATGAAATATTTTCTATTATATATAGAACTAGTGTAAAACCCGCCTAATAGGTGGGATTGAGAATAATTTTTATATCATTATTATAAAGAATATTAAAAAATTATTTATTAGAATGAAATATTTTTTTTCATTGATTTGTTTTATTGTCCCTTCTCCAAAATTAGTCCAAGATGAATTTATAATTCGAAGTGAATTGTTTTGCATGTCTTTACCGAGAATACTACATTGCTAAGCTCAAGTAAGTATAACTCCTTCAATAGCACTAAAACATAATAAACAAATAGTCAAGTTATCCTCCTATTTTGGGAGTCGATTAGCGTTGGAATTCTTTTGTTATATTTTCTCAAGGATTCTTCACACAAAGAATGAAATACACAAAAACAACTGATTGCACTAAAATAAAAAATCTTTCACAACCACAAATATTGATTCTTATATAGAAAATACACTCACAACATTATCTTTAAAACTATATTAAAACATAACACGAATCCTGATCTTGGCTAAAGTTTATCGATAGTGTTTTCTCAACTCGTGCAACGTCTGATGTACAATAGTCCGATTATGTGGTCAACACAATATCCAGTCTCAGTCCCTGCAAGTATAAATTTAATTAAAGCAATGTTGATTGATTTTTGTAACTATTTGATTAGCATGCATGAGAGTCTCTCCTTTTATGGCATCAATCTAACATTAAATCACCATTGTACTTTAAAATTTTAATATGGGAGTTGAAAATGTTAATCCTAATTTAATTATACCTGGAAGGTAGTAGATTATCTAATTAAGAGCTAATAGCTCTATCGGTGATCTTCTTTCCAAAATAAAATAATAATAATAACTCTGTCGGTGATCTTCGTACATCAGGTATGTCAAAGTTCACGTCGTGTGACTTGTGTCAAAGAATACCTTCGACCTGTCTGTAGTTGTCCACTGTAATAATAATAATAGCCATTGCATATGTCCATTAGCCCTTAACGAACTCTTCACATTTTGCAGTGTCTAACATTAACAGCAAGAAGTTAAGAGGATTTCTAACAATATAATTCTCATTTCTGCTGTACCAAAAAGGCAGTCAGTCAAAGTTTACCAGCAAACCCATTTTTATATGTTGTTCAACCCAATAATGCATCTCATCAGCTCCAAATTTTTGTTAATGTATCCCTGAAAATTTTCAAAACTATGAATTTCATAAAGAGATCGGTGAAAGAGAAAATTGTATATTGCATAATGAAGAATGAAATAGAGATACATATTAGAAGCACAAAAAATAAAACTTCAAAACGATTAAAAATTCAATATGTCTACTGCAAACATAAAACTTGCAAATCATTAGGTAGTTGATAGAATTAGAAAATCTGAAAACGACATTGAGATATTGATAGCGCAGCAAAACATAAAGGTAGAAGGCAAGTGTTTAAAAGGAACAACATATGGTGTTGCTTAAATTGGCATTCGCAAGACAGAACCATAATCCAAATAAACTAAGCTATTATATATATGGAGAAAGTATTAGATGGCAGTGTAGATACACACAAACATATTATATATACACAATTACAATAAGGATAATGAAGAAGATGGATTAATAAAGATTAAAAGAGAATGAGGTGCAAATAAAATGGAATTCTAGAGGAATTATTTCTGTGAAAACACCCATCCAAGTGAGTAAAAACTCCATCAATTCGAATGAAGCACAACACTTGTAAACAAAACTAAATATATAAAGAGAAGATTGGATCAGGATTGCGTGCATATTGAAAATGGATTGAAAAATCAGCAATAAACAGAACAATATCAAAGTAACAAATTAAGAGGATATTCACATTTCAAATGAATTCCAAATATCCTCTTCAAAATTGATGTACCTATCGCAGGCAAGACGATAAACAAATTCAAGCATGCTGCTCCTCACTACATATTCAAGGGAGAGAAGATTCAGAATTAGTATAATTTGTGCCGGATTTAGAATTGTGTTCTGCAAACCAAAAATAAAAATCAAAACACAAGTCAATGATAAAAAAAAAAAGAACAAACATTTCAGAAATATTAAAACGAACATGAGCGCTCCCTTACTTTTGTCCATTTATATTTTTATGTCCTTGAATCTAATTAACTAATTTGTGCCGAATAGGTAGAAATTCTCGTAAGAATATCATTAGAAAATGGAAGAAATTGCCCTAAAAAGATTGGGAGAAGAAATATCATCAGAATCGTATACAGAAAAACTGGGGTAATAATTAAGAACGTATAAAGGCAAAACTTATAAAAAATTAAAAAAATTGAAAATCATCCTACAAATTTGCTGAGAAACCAACACAATTAATTAACCACTCAAGAAATATCCATCTTCAGTGAGCAACTAAAACTATATCAGACTAAAAATCAGTAGAAGAACTCAGGCGAAGAGATGTCGCATAAATTTAATTTACACCGATTTCCCGCGAAGGAAAAAACGATACCACAACAGAATTAAGAATAGATCATCATAAATAATAATTAAGTCATTTTCATCACGAAATCATTGAAACTGAATTCGAAAATGCGAAACCGCGATTCGAGCAAGTGAGTAAACTAATCACAATGGAGACAATTAGGGTTTCATACATCATACCTTGATATGACTAGAGATTTGTTTATAAATAAATAAATGTATTGCACCACATCAAGCAAGGGATATTTGTGTTTAGATGGGGAGAAGTTAGGGGAGATTGTTGGATAAATTCTCTGAATTTTGATAATGGAATGTGTGAGAACATTATGTTGCAAAAAAAAAAAAAATGTCAAAAGCTATGTTGCAAAAAAATTAAGGAAATATAAACTGTCAATAAATTTGAATTAAAAAAATAATTATTGTTAATAAAATTAGAATTAAATATTAAAAATTCAGAAAAATGAGAAAGAGGGTAATTGCAAGTAGATGAAGCCACGTAGGATCAAAAAAGTTGTGAAATAGATAATAGGGTGATTCTAGAGGAAGTTGAAATGTTATGAATTTCAATTTGAGATCTAAATTTAAAATTGAAATTGTAGCGGATTACAGACAATATGAGTGATTCGCAATTGTCATTATTGCAATAGATGCACGCCATTTTGATTTAATAAAAAAAAAATTAAAAACGAGTGGACAACACTCACTACAATAATATTACTGAATTTAGACAGTTACTTTTGTTTTTATATATTTATAGATGTTTATGCACTATTATTGATTAAAAAAATATTTTATGTTTTAAATAATGATAGTACATACATATAACCAATGTTGTCATAACAGGATCGGACGGCCGATTCAACCGGTTGAATTGGGAACCGGCTAGGAGATCGGTCCAATTACAACCATAAAACCATTTTTATGATCAAACCGAGAAAAATAGGTTTGAACCGAAAAAACCGACTGAACCGAAAAAATGGAATCGGCAGACCCGTTATCTTCCCCTCATTTTCCTTAAACAAAGCCGCCGTCACAACCCATCTCAGATTCTCAGTGACCGAACTGAAATTGGGTGTTCCCTTCTCAGGATTTTTTCACCCCACACCGTCTCTTTATCCTCGCGCAAAGTAAGATTTCTTCAACAAATATGCTTTCTTTCAACTTTTACGACCAGATCTGCTTTCTTCCTAGCGCAAATATGCTTTCTTCCTCACCAAAATTATTTCTCTCTCTATAAGGTTTGTGTGTGCGTGTGATAGTGGGGAATTGGGAATAATGGAATCAGATTCGTTCTTATCATCATGTTAACTCTATTATAATATAAATTAATATTTTAATAGTTTATGTTTATTTTATTGATTTAGATGCTTGCCAACACAAATATTAAATATGGTGGTATGTAAAATTTAATTACATAATTAATTTTTAATAGATTATATTATTTGTATTATTATATGTATTTTATTATATTTTTTATTGTATTGTAATGTATATTGATTGGCGGATATAAATATATGTTTAGGTTAGTTTAATAATACAATTCATATTACATTATTTAAAAAAAATATTAATATATTAGTTGTGCATTGCATAAGAGAAAATCTAATTATATATGCAAAATCATTTTTACGGTTCAACCGCCGGTTGAATCGGTCCGACCGGTTGAACCGGCAACCGATGTCTTGTCCGATTTGATCACCGGTTCGGTTATGAAAACACTGCACATAACAATGATAGTTCCCCTAAGGCGATCAATTCTTAAGATAGGTCAGTCCATACAGAGTTTTTGCTCTAACTTGAAGTGGCTCGTCGCTGATGGAAGGTGGACCCTAGTCCCCCGGATTAGTCGGTCCTTGTATACCAAGTTATCAAAAAATAAAAATAAATAATAATAATATTTATGCATAACAATTATAGTTCGTATACATAACAATAATATTTGAAGAAATAGGGTTCACTGTGACTTAGCTTAATTGTAGATATACAAAGATTAATAATTTGAATAAAAAAAAATAATAATTTGAATCGATGATGAGTAATTGCAAAATTATTTTCATATGAATCAAAATTTTCAATTACATCCCATAATTTTTAAATGCTTCTATTTTAGTTGCATATTGGCCATTTTTTTATTTTAGGATGATAATAATTTGTGATTTAATTAAACTCTTTTCAATTGTATCAATTATTTCCACTAAATAGTATTATTGTTTTCGTTACTACACAATACTCCCTCCGTCCTTGGAGGACTTGCACACTAAATTTGACAAGCAAACCAATGAATCTTGACTTTAGTAGGTTTGAGTGAGATAAAGAAGGGTTATTGTTGGTAATTCAAGGTAGAGATTAACTTTATCATATCAAGTTAATCTTCACCACAAAGGAGCCGCCCAAAATTAAGGAAAAAAGGACAAGTCAATGTGCAACATCACCATTCATTCATAAAAACATTAAATTAAATGTTCCAACATTATAAAACCAAACAAACATTACAAAAGGTAAATAAAGTGGCAATTCATAAAATTAAAATTACACAACAAAAATAGGGAAAATGAAATTTAAAATTTCAAAATCTGAAGTCTAAAATTTCAGATTAATTACCCCTCAGAACAGTCTCATCATAGGGGTCTAAATCTAACTTCAGACTCCAAAATTTCTCTTCAAATCTTCAAAATCTGCAATCCAAAAAAAATTCAAATTCCCTTCACTTTTTAGGGTAATAAGTACCCTCATTCATCTTCATTTCTGCATTAAAACCTCATCAAACAGTCAGCAAAAAATTTATAGTGCATTAACTAAGAATTAATGACAAGATCTCAACCCAAACTTACGATGAGAGGAACAGGATGGCCCAGTTCCTCATTGCAAACAGTAGAAACGGTTTTGTTCACAAAGTAAAGGTCAAGGAGGCAGAACATATATTTGGTGTGTGCAGAAGAACAATGCACAATGTTTGGGTTGCAGCAAAGTAAGATAAGCCAAGGTGTTCCAGTTCAGATACTAGACAAAATGACAGGTATACCAAAGACTAAATGTGTACACCTTGATATAGAGAGGATGAAGAGGATTGCATTTCAAAAAGAAGTAGAACAATAAGAAGACTAGCAAGGAAGCTACAAGCGTGTAAGAGTTCAGTTGGAAGATGGGTGAAAGAAGGAGTCCTTCTACATCATTCAAATTCAATTAAGCATGAGATAACTCAGAAAAACAAGTTTCAAAGGCTTAACTTCAGTTTGAGTTCATTAGTGTATGAATGCCAATCAGATCAAGTTCTCAAGCATACACAATATAGTGCACATAGATGATAAGTGGTTTTACATGAAAAGAGAAATGGAGAGGGTTTACAAGGCACCAGGAGAAGATGATCCATATAGGGCATGCAAAAGTAAAAGATTTATCCTAAGGTAATGTTCATGTGTGTTGTTTCAAGACCTATCTTTACAAGTGATGAACAAGTGCTATTTGATGGTAAAATTGGTTTATTCCCATTCACAATTAATGTACCAGCAGCAAGGAACTTAAAAAACAGAGTTAGGGTACAATGGTGACCAAGCTTATAGATTCAATCACCAAACAAGTCATCAGGGACTGCATTCTGAATCAGGTAACTCAATTATCACCATTCAATTCACAAAAATGGTTAAACTGACAGATAAATATCATCATCCAGTTATGTGCATACTTTAAGTCTCCAAAATAGGAAGTGTTTCCTATTGGTGACTTAAATATAGCCTTTAAACATTCATATATGCATCATCATTCATTCAAACGTGCATTGAGTTTCCAAAACAGGAAGTGTTTCCTATTGGTGGCCTAAATCATGTTCATATATTGCATATTATACCAGCTTTCAAGGCAAAATGGCCTCTAAATGCAAGCAAAGATATCATCATTCAACAAGACAAATCAAAACCACACATAAGCAACTCTGATCCAGATTTTAGAGCAGCTGAAAGTTCTGATGGATTTAACACGATTCTTGTATGCCAACCCCCTAATTCACCTGACACTAACATAAATTATTTGGGTTTTTTCAATGCAATTCAATCACTATAGGTGGACACAACTTCTTACAATGTGTATGAGTTGATTACTAATGTGTTGCTTGCTTTTGAGGATATGATAGACATCACACTTAACAAAGTGTTTTTAAGCCTACAATGTTGCCTTGTTGAATTATGTAGGCTAAAAGGCACAAAAATTTCAAATTGCAACATATGGGCAAAGAAAGAATTATGAGGGAACAAAGACTGTCTCTTGTGCTTGAAGTTGAAGAAGGACTGGTGAGAAAGTGCATACAATACCTGATTGAACATGGACAAATTGAAGGGCTCACTTATGATATAAGGTGGTCTATTGACAACCCTAGGATATGAACGAGATAGCTATTCAGCCTCACACTTTTTGCTTTAATCACATATGTAATCAAATCTCATGCTTAAGCTTAAACATAGGACTAAGTATGTAGTTTTTGTTTACTTTTTTTATGTTGTTTAAGCTATAAACAGAACAATATGGGCTGCAAAAGCATACTTTGTCTGTTTTTTTAATGGTATTCAGTTTTTTTTATCATCACCCTCAGAAAAGTTTCATCACATGGCTCAAGTCTCCTACACTAGGAGAATCCTAGTGGTGACTATTATCAGAACATAATTAACCTTCATAATGTAAACCCCAAACAGATTAGAACATGCAATCATCAACCATCAACCATTTTCATCACAGGGCAAACAAAACCAACTACCATCAAGTATTTTCATCACAGGGCAAATAAAATAAACAACCATCAAGTATTTTCATCACAAGACATACAAAAAAGTATCCTAAACTAAAAAAATCCTAGTGGTGACTATTATCACAACATATTTAACCTGCGGATTGTAAACCCCAACAAATTAGAACATGTAACCATCAACCATTTTCATCACAGGGCAAACAAAACCAACAACCATCAAGTATTTTCATCACAGGGCATACAAAAGAGTCTCCTAAACTAGGAAAGTCCTAGTTGTGACTATTATCTCAACATATTTAACCCTCATAATGTAAACCCAAACAGATTAGAATATGCAACCATCAACCATTTTCATCATAGGGCATCAAGTATTTTCATCATATGGCATACAAAAAGTCTCCTAAACTAGGAAAATCCTAGTGATGACTATTATGACAACATATTTAACCCTCATAATGTAAACCCCAACAGATTAGAATATGCAACCATCAACCATCAACAATTTTAAAATAGGAAACAAAATCAACAATCATCAAGTATTTTCATCACATGGCATACAAAAAAGTCTCCTAAACTAGGAAAATCCTAGTGGTAACTATTATGACAACATATTTAACCTTCAGAATGTAAACCCCAACAGATTAGAACATGCAACCATCAACCATTTTCATCACAGGGCAAACAAAACCAACAACCATCAAGTATTTTCATCACAAGGCATACAAAACAGTCTTCTAAACTAGGAAAAACCTAGTGGTGAATATTATTATAACATAATTAACCTTCATAATGTAAACTCCAATAGATTAGAACATGCAACTGTTGGGGAATTAATAAAATATGTCAGGGATCTATTCGGGACGTAAATTAAATATGAATTAACATAAACCTAATACTACTCCCTTCGTCCCAATCTTGTTTGGTAGTTTACTGTGTGCTCGGAGTTTAAGAAAAAGTGATAAAGTATTAGGGTAGAAAGAGTTATTTATTAGTATTTTCTGTGATAAAGTGATAAAGTATTGGGGGTAGAAAGAGTTGTTTATTAGTATTTTATGTGATAAAATGATAAAGTGGATATTTCCATTTAAAAAAATGCGCAGTTAAGATTGGGAAGCCTTAAATGGAAAGAATGCAGTCAAGATTGGGATGGATGGAGTATGATTTAAAAAAATTAAATCATGCAATGTTAGTCCGTATTATTGTTTGGGTGGACAGCGCCCATATAAATGTTAGTCAGTGTAAATCATGTTTGGGTAGGCGGCGCCCAATAATTGCTCAAATGTGATATAGATTAACATGTTGGATCTCGATTAAGCAATTAATACCCCGACTTTGGAGCTCATGTGTGTTGTTTTGCTTATAATCAAATGCATATGACAAGTATAAACATAAAGCAAGAAAAGAAACAAAGAATATATATAGTGGTTGGACAACCAAATCCTACATCCACTCTCCTCTCTAGGGAAATTCCTTCAGCGGGACTTATCACCCTCCACGGGATTGCCTATAGATATTTCCGAGCTCACACTCGAATCGGACTTATAACCCTCTCTCGGGTTCGCCTCGGGACTTATCACCCTCCACGGGATTGCCTCTGAGATGTTTAACGAGTTCACACTCCAACGGGACTTATCACCCTCACTCGGGATTGCCTAACAACTACCCTCACTTCACCATGGGGTTTGGTTTTGGTGTTGTCTCCAACTATGGTGAGATTTTCCCTTACAATGATTTAGCCTCAATGCTAAGGTTGGGAAAATCTCTCTAAGCTTAAGATACATCGTGGGTTGCTTAGGTTGGGTTCTAGAACACTCTTTGAATATATTTGTATATCTATAGACTTGTGTTCTAGGGTGGGAAAGCTTAACTCTCTTTGGCTCTCAGAAGCATCGTTGCTATCTTCTCATTTCCGCTTTTCCACACCGATAATGAAGGAAGAACTTGTATTTATAGTGTGGATTTGAATGTTACCGTTGGAGAGAATCACATTCAAATCCATATTATTCTCTCAGAGTTCTCGCAGCCTTTTCGGTTTGGTTGTCTTCCTCTCATTGATCCACGTCAGCTGATTCTAACGGCTATATTCCTCGCCTTGGAATCATTCAGGATTCTCTTAGTCTTCAGATCTATCTGAGCCTTCAGCTGACTTCTCTTCAGTCGGACCTTGTCGTCGGGTATCCGACTTTTCGTTGACCGAGTTGATTCTTCTTGTCTTGAACAATCGACCCTCAGTCACTGCTTTTCGAAGCTAACCCGATCATCGATGGCGTTCGATTCTCGATGAACATGACTTGGATGACTTCTCTTCGATGACTTCTCGCGATCGACTCACATGATCAGATTAGTTATCAGTCACATATCGGTTTATCTTCTCTTACGATCCGGTCATACGATCGATCTCGTCGGTGGCTTAGCTTATCTTCTCTTCCGATTTTGCATACGAAACTCATCGGTTTTAACCCGGAACTCATCTAACTCATCGATCTCGTCGGGTGACCTCGTCGATCTCGATCATCTTAAATACGATTTTTTGTGAGTTCCCCTCAAGATGTTCTCTCGTTCCCCTCAACTTGTTATCTGTAGATTAGCTTCAAAAACACAAGTTGATAATGTTTTGGCATAATTCATCAAAACTAAAATATCCCAACAAATTTGTACTCTTCCGATGAGGTCGTTGAGTATGTGAAAATAATGGAGACAAAACAAACACAAAAGAAAGGCCATGTTTATTTTGATTGCTGAATATTGATCATAGGAATTATGTGTTGGGATTATACTAGAAAGTATGCTTTTACTTTGTATAATCAAACTGAATTTCGGACTTATTTACTGAATTAAATTGTTTATCACTGATGCTGTAAATATCATCGAATGTTACATATATTTACTGCATAACTGTTCAATAAATAGTACGTGTTACATTGTAGTTAATTTAGTGATACCAGATCACAGAAGATTAAATTGACAGTCCCTTGTAACCAAATGTACACCATTCACGACCTAGATGGAAATGAACAATCCATCGTGAAAGGTTGAAGTGTAACGCTCAGATTGGCTTGTCTTGACCAAGAGATTACACTAGTGCATGTCTAGTGCACTGAAGAGGACCTACAGGAGGACAGATTCTTCAGAACTGGATTAGGAAGAATTAGACCTCAATGGTTCGTTATTTTTTAATCTTTGTCCCTTAAATAGGATCGCGTGTGGTTAGTAAGTATTGCTTTGACTTATTACGGGTAGAGAATCAACGAGATTCAATACTTTATATCTTGGGCAATATTATTGGTCACATGTGTTGCTAAGATTTAATACGGAGAATCGTGTGCAAGTACGCTTGTTCGATTTGCCCCCTTGGGAGGTTCATAAGTTTTATCATACCAAATCTTGCAAGTGGAACTAGTTTCCGGTATGAGTAATAATGTTGAACCGTTCCGTTCCTTTACCAAGGATAAAAAGATATTAATTAATGGAAAGTTATTTCATTGGCTTGAATTAATTAATGGGCTAGATAATCTTAAACACGGGAAATAATAACCGGGAGCTATATTGACTATAATATGGGTTAAGATGGATAGTGCAATATTAATTATGTAGTGGGATTAATTAATATTTATGGGCTTGAATAATACTGTGGCTCAATATTGATAATTCAAGATCCATTGGAAGGTCCAATCTTAATTCTCCTAAAGGCCCCCCAAGTAGCCCAACATAAAGTCCAATAACTGGAAAAGGTGTTTAAAAATAAAATAAATTTTGTTGCTTATTTTTCCTATCTTTTTCGAAAATTATGAATAAAAAGGGGAGAAAGATTTTCTTTGAATTTTGTTATGGAATGAAGATGTGTATTCTTGCAATACAAGATTATCTCATTAAATTCAAGAAATCTCCCACTTGGTTATTCATATGAAAATTTCGAAATTTTTTATAATTAAGGGAAAGAAAGATTTTCTTGATTTTCTTGAAAAGATATTATGGAAGATATGTATTTCTTGAAATACAGGTATATCTCATAAATTCAAGAAGATCCAAAACTTGGATTCTTGTCTCTTGATTTTTGAAATTATTGCCATAACAAGATGAGGTAGAATTTTTGTGGAATATTTTAATTATGGAGAAAAGAATATAGGAGATATATTCAAGATTTCTTGGAGATCAAGAAAAGATTTTCCCACATTGGTTTTTCCTCAAAATTTTGACCACCACCCCATCTATAAATAGGGGATGATTCTTTCATTCCCAAGTACAATTCCATGTGCTGGAAAAATTAGTAAATCCACAAAAGTGGTGCAACAAATTTTTATTTTTCCTTTTAGTTAATTGTTCGCGAGCTTCCTTCCACCGGATTGTCGAGCAAGGACTAGGGAATACTTGGGAAGGTCTTTTGGTGTGTTTTCATCGACGAGGCCATCGCCATTCCAAGAGGTGAGTTCACGTAAACTCGTAGTAATTCCGCATGCGTAGGATTTACGTGAACTGTTTATATCCATGATTTGTTGTTGAATTATTATTTGAATTAATATAGGATTAATTCATGCTAGTAATAATTGTTAGAATTAAATTTGTATTTAAATATTCATCCCGAATAGATCCAGGCAATTCGTTCCCCAACAATTGGTATCAGAGCCTCGGTTTCGGGCTCTGATCTTTAAATTGTAATTTAATTCGCTTTCATTAAATTTGAAATTGGATAGTAGAATTGCTAGATCTTTTTTGCAGGTATCCAATTGTCATGGAATTTAATGTGTTTATTTATGCATGCATATAAATTATTTTTTTCAATTCGATTCGTTCTAATTTGTTTTGCCTCGTGAGAAAATACACGAGTATATTGGAATTTGTTTGATTTGATCAATGTAATAGACTAGTCTAGATCTAGGTTTATTTATTTTTGTAAAATAAATTGTAATCGGATAGGAAATGGAGGCGGAGGTGAAGAATTAAAATACGGGATCCGAAACAGCGTAGGCGGCGTCGTCGTTGAAACGCGTGTAAAGGAGGCACGCTGCTAACTAACGCGAACATGGCGATAAGAGCTGGCGTGGTAGGGGCGAAGGTGATCGGTTTGGCAGAAGCGTCGCGGCGTGATGCGCGTGGGACGGGGTGTGGCGGGCAAGGCGCGGATCGGCGGATCGGCATGGGCGGGCGCTGAGCGTCGCTGATGCGCGGGCACTCGCCGAGAACCGCCCAGCTTGTCGCCGCCGAAGCGGGCGTGATCACCAGGCGGCGTCGCTGGCGCTGGCGCGATCCGCGGACGCTACTCGACACGGCGGGGTGAGGTGGGCACTCCGACCCGCGAGTCGGTCGATGACGTGGCTTGACAAGGCTTTTTTTTAAGACGGTCAAGTGGGAGCTGAGCGAGAGATAATGATGAAGGCTATGAAGACTATTTCTCAAGATCAAGACATGACAAAATTAACCATGACAATTGGATATATTTGCCCAATATGTTTAATTTTTTGTTTTGATGTTATGCATTATTTTATGCTTATTTAAATTGTGTTTAATTTTGCAATGCATGAGAAAATGTTTTGAAAAATCTCACTTTCGAAAATTACTATGTATGCTTAAACAAATAATTGACAATTTTATGAATAATAAAATTGAATTAATTTTGACCTCCATGATTTATTTATTTGTGAATTCTTTTGGAGAAATTCCCCACGGGGACGGTCAAAAGATAGCTTTCACATGAATAAATTCCAAACGGATGATTGTGGATTATTACTAGTGGCGACGATGACCCTCCCCACGAGGCTCGTTCAAAGCGAAATAATAATTCTGTATTTAATCATGGTTATTACTTAGGTATAAAATTGATATGCATATACTTCCCAAGTCCTGTCAATTTTATATTGGTCAAGTGGGGAGAATAACTATTAATCTAGTTGTTAAAGGTTTGTAATTGTTCATGTTTGTAACTTCGCTTGAATGCGTTTAAATAATGACCCCCACGTGGCTTATTTAAACATTTTTGAGATGTTGGGCGATGCATGTTCATATTTTTTGAGATTTTAATATGAAACATGTGATCGAACCTTGTGATATATTTGTGCTTATGCATATTATTATTTTTTTCAGTTCATCATGTCGCAACCTTTTAATCCACTATTATATACACTCAAAGAACACCAATTAACTGGTGATAACTATGTTGTTTGGAAACGAAATATGAGTTTTGTCCTACCTGCACAAGAACATCATTGGGTTCTTGATGTACCCTAAGCCCCGTTGCCCTCTTGATGGATCAATCGATGCGGAAAGACACTTGTATAATATTTGGGGAGCGGGCCAATGAACCTATGAAACGTGTAATCTTGACTTCCTTTGTCGATGATTTGAGACACATTCATGAAGGTATTGAGTCGCTGCAGAAATTATGCAAAGTCTTGAAGAAATATTTTTAACAAAAGACCGCATGATCAATCAGTTTAAAAACGACGACGTGGCAAAGCTAAAGATGGCTGAGGGAACACCCGTAAGGGAGCATGTTCTCAAAATAAAACACCATTTTGAAAAACTGTCTTATCTCTCGGTACTAAGTATTGTGATGAGGCTCAAATCGAATTTCTTTTTGCTAACTCTTCCAAGGTGCTTCGATGGGTTTTACTGTAGTTTTGTGATGAGTGATCACATGTTTACTATGGACATTCTACAAGAAGCCTTGGAGAAAATAGAGAAGCATTTAGGAAAGAAAGACGAGGCATTGGTGACCAAAAGTCTTTTCTCAAGGTCTAGGCCAATGGAGGGCAAGACTCAAGAAAAGGAAAGTGGTCGGAACCAAAGCAAACTCATCACTAAGAAAAGTAAGAGAAAGACAGCTAGTTGTATGGGTGTCAAGAAAGCACCAAAGGGAAAATGTTTTAACTGCGGTGAAAAGGGACATTAGAGGTCAGCCTGTTCCAAACCCAAAAGGAATGGAAAGAAAGGTAATTCTCACGCACTAGTTATTGAAACTTGCTTAGCGGCGTATGCCTCCCATTTATGGGTGGTGGATACGGGATCCACTGATCATGTTTGTTTTACTTTACAGGGTTTCAAGTGGACCCGGCAACTTAGTGGGAGTGAAGATGTGTATTCTTGCAATACAAGATTATCTCATTAAATTCAAGAAATCTCTCACTTGGTTATTCATATGAAAATTTAAGATTATCTCATTAAATTCAAGAAATCTCCCACTTGGTTATTCATATGACAATTTCGAAATTTTTGATAATTAAGGGAAAGAAAGATTTTCTTGATTTTCTTGAAAAGATATTATGGAAGATATGTATTTCTTGAAATACAAGTATATCTCATAAATTCAAGAAGATCCAAATCTTGGATTCTTGTCTCTTGATTTTGAAAATATTGCCATAACAAGATGAGGTGGGATTTTTGTGGAATATTTTAATTATGGAGAAAAGAATATAGGAGATATATTCAAGATTTCTTGGAGATCAAGAAAAGATTTTCCCATATTGGTTTTTCCTCAAAATTTCGACCACCACCCCATCTATAAATAGGGGATGATTCTTTCATTCCCAAGAACAATTCCATGTGCTGGAAAAATTAGTAAATCCACAAAAGTGGTGCAACAAAATTTTATTTTTCCTTTTAGTTAATTGTTCGAGAGCTTCCTTCCACCGGATTGTCGAGCAAGGACTAGGGAATACTTGGAAAGGTCTTTTGGTGTGTTTTCATCGACGAGGCTATCGCCATTCCAAGAGGTAAGTTCACGTAAACTCGTAGTAATTCCGCATGCGTAGGATTTACGTGAACTGTTTATATGCATGATTTGTTGTTGAATTATTATTTGAATTAATATAGGATTAATTCATGCTAGTAATAATTGTTAGAATTAAATTTGTATTTAAATATTCATCCCGAATAGATCCAGGCAATTCGTTCCCCAACATTATGTTTTTAATTCCCATTTTATTTTATTTCTCGTGGTTAGTTGAAATGTATAACTGTTATTGAGATGTGTTTTGGAAACAAACTAAATTGGCTAGGCCAAATTTTCTGGACTGTCACCGAAACATGTGTTTGGTGCTAAGGCAAGAAAAGATTGAGTACGTGTTGGACACGCCAATCCCGGTTACCCTTAAAGATGGTACTCTGAGGTAGCCACATTTGACGTAGCAGCTCAGAAGAAGCATCAAAAGGATGCTTCCCAGACTCAGTGTGTGATGTATCTCGGCATGACTCCCGATATGCTTAAGGCAACATGAGGAAATGGGTCTCTTCTAAATGCTCAAGAATCTGAAGGATCTCTTTGATTCTGAATCTCATTCTGAGATTTATGAAGTGATAAGAGATCTATTCAGATGTCGGTTAGCTAAAGGATAGAAGATTTCACCTCATATGCTTAAGATGATAGGCCTAATTGATAAACTTGGTAATTTAGGCTTTGACCTAAAAGACCAACGTTTTCATTTATGCTATCCTCCAGTCGCTCTCGGATTCATATTTTAGCTTCATTGTGAACTACAATATGAATAAGACGGATCCATGCCTGAACTTCACAACATGCTCAAGACTTTTGGGTTCACTATCACTAAGATGGTGTTCAAAAGAAGGAGTGGGTAGACAAGGATGTGTGCCTCTACTATAAGTAGAAGAGGGAACTGGAAGAAGGACTATAAGGTTCTGGTTGCTAAAAGGAAGGCACTAGGTGCTTCTGGCACTAGAACATGTATGTTTGTTATTAAGATTAACATGTCCACTAATAGCGTTAACTGCTTGGTATTGGATACCGAATTTGGCTCTCACATTTGCACTAATGTGAAAGGGCTCATATGTCATAGGGCAGTTAGAGCGGGTGAAGTTGTCTTACACGTGGAAATGAAGCAATAGTTGCTACTGAACGTGTGGTGACTTATGTGTTAGACTTACCCTTTGGTTTTAGATCAGAACTTAATGATTGTCATTTCGTTCTTCCTATTACTCGCAACATTATTTCCATTCCTATGTTAGACATTGAGGGTTATTCCTTCCATTTTAGTGATAATAATTGTTATTTCACGTTGAATGGTGTGGTTTATGGGAATGCCCCTATGGTGAATGGTTTATACTTATTGCATTGTGGATATAATGTTCTTAATATACAAAATAAAAGACTCAAACTTAGTAATCATGAAAACCCGACTTACTTGTGGCATTGTAGACTTGATCATGTAAACGAGAAAAGAATTGCAAGGTTAAGAAAGTTAGACTACTTAACCCCATTCGACTGTGAGTCTTATGGAGATTGTGAATCTTATCTCATGGGCAAGATGATCAACAGACCCTTTTCTAGGAAGGGGGTGCATGCCAAAGAAGTTCTAGAGTTGATCTACAACGATGTTTGTGGACCATCGCCCACTCTAGCTAGGGGTCACTTCAGATACTTCATCAATTTTACTGATGATTTCTCAAGATACGAATACATGTATCTTATGAAACACAAATTCGAATCTTTTAAGAGATTCGATGAGTTTAAGGTTGAAGTAGAGAAGTAACTTGGTAAGAGTATCATGACCTCTCGATCAGATCGAGGAGGTTATATACTTTAGCCATGAATTCGTTGATTATTTGAAGTTACACGGAATCCAGTCATAATGGACTCCTCCCGGAACATCTCAGATGAATGGTGTGTCCGAGAGGAGAAACCGAACCCTGTTAGACATGGTAAAGTCCATGATGAGCTTTTCCTCTCTTCCGACATTCTCATGGGGATACGCATTACAAACCTCAATTTACATTCTGAATAGGATTCCATCTAAATCGGTTGAGCATACACCATATGAACCATGGTGTGGCAAGAAGCCAACTTTTACACATATCAAATATGGGGTTGCCCCGTGATTGTGAAAAGAATGCTTACCGACAAGTTGGAATCCAAAGGTGAAAAAGGTTATTTTGTGGGATATCCTAAGGAAACTAGAGGATATTACTTCTATCTACCTGAGAAACAATCAGTGATTGTTTCTAGGCAGACCAAGTTCCTCAAAAAAGGACTATGTCTTTAAGGAACAAGGTCGTAAGCTGATAGAACTTGAAGAAATTTAAGAACCACAAATTAACAAAGAGACTGATATCTTGTCAAAGCAACATGACAAGGAATCAGTGGGAGCATTCAGTAACTTTCACGGTGGGAGTCTTTCACTAGGTGATCGTCTTTCAGCCAGTGGGAGTGTAATTAGAGTATAAGGCTCAGATTGGCTTGTCTTGACCAAGATGTAAGTGAACAATCCATCGTGAAAGGTTGAAGTGTAAGGCTCAGGTTGGCTTGTCTTGACCAAGAGATTACACTAGTGCATGACTGATGCACTGAATAGGACCTACAGGAGGATAAATTCTTCAGCACTGAACCAGGAATAATTAGACCTCAGTGGTTCGTTATTTCTTAATCTTCGTCCCTTAAATAGGATCGTGTGTGGTTAGTAATTATTACTTTGACTTATGACGAGTAGAGAATCAATGAGATTCAATACTTTATATCTTGGGCAATATTACTGGTCACATGCAATTGCTAAGATTTAATAAGAAGAATCGTGTGCGAGTACGCTTGTTTGATTTGCCCCCTTGGGAGGTTCATAAGATTTATCATACCAAATTTTGCAAGTGAAATTAGTTTCCAGTATGGATAATAATGTTGAACCGTTCCTTGACCAAGGATAAAAGACATTAATTAAAGGAAAGCTATTTCAGTGGCTTGAATTAATTAATGGGCTGGATAATCTTAAACACGTGAAATAATAATCGGGAGTCATATTAACAGTAATATGGGTTAAGATGGATAGTGCAATATTAATTATTGTTGGTCCCGGTGAAAAACCCATATAATGTCGGAAAAATCATGTAATGCATATAAAACAGGGGTGAGGAAGCAGTGATACCAAATTTTTTTATTAATCTATGATGTGTTTTGCTTATAATTGAATGCATATGGCAAATAAGAACATAAAGTAGTAAAGAACACACGATTTATAGTGGTTCGGAGTCCAACTCCTACATCCACTCTTCCCTATCAGCAGGGGCACCAACTTAACCAACTGGACTTAGTTTTATGTGTTAGTCTAACACTCGGTTTGGGTAAAGATTGTTTGGTGTCCAACTAGGGTGAGATTTTCCCTTACATTTGTTTAGCCTCAATGCTAAGGTTGGGAAAATCTCTCTAAGCTTAGGATATTATATTTGTGTTTAGATCTAGGGTAGAACACTCTTGAATATATTCATGTATTTCTTGCTCAGTGTTCTATGGTGGAAATGCTGGATGATTTGGCTTTGTAGCTCAATGGGGTTTTTCACGTATTTCACACACTTTAATTTGATGGAAGAGCTTGTATTTATAGTGTGGATTTGAATGTTACCGTTGGATGGAGTCACATTCAAATCCATACTATTCTGTATTTTTTTGCAGCTTTTTCAGGCTTGTTGTCTTCCTCTCATTGGTCCACGTCAGCTGAATCTAACGGCTATATTCTTTAGGATCTTTCGAGTCTTCGTGGTTCTTCGAGATTCTTGATTGAAAGAGACTTCTCTTCAGCCAGACCTTTATCGATCGGTTATCTTGACTTTTTCGGGCTAAGCGAGTTCAACTCTTATGACTTCGACAATCGACCCTCGGTCACTTGCTTTTCTCGCTATCGATCATCAGTAGCTTTCTGATTCTCAGTGAACATGACTTCAGATGACTTGTCTTACGATGACTTCTCTTCCGATATCTTCTCGTCGATCGATCGGATCGATTATATCATCAGTCAAGATATCGGTTTATACGTGATCGATTAGTACATCAGTTAACATATCGGTTGGTTAGTTGCATCAGGTTATCTTATCTGATCTCGATCACGTCTGATCTCGATCGGTCTCATCTGCTCCCCTTCTGATCAGCAACCTCCTCTTCTGATCTGGTTATCTGATCTGGTCATCTGATCAGGTCTTATGATCAGGTAACTTCTGATTCTTCTGATCAGCTGGCTTAGCTTTTCTTTTCTTCTGATTTTGCTCAGCTCATCAGTTAACTCCGGAACTCATCTTACTCATCTGATCTCGATCAGTCTCGTCTGCAGCCTCGTCTAACCTCGATCATCTACTTCTGATTTCGTGAGTTCCCCCTCAACTTGTCCTCTCATTCCCCCTTAAACTTGTTAACTGAAGATTAGCTTCAATAACACAAGTTGATAATGTTTTGGCATAATTCATCAAAACTAAAATATCCCAACAATTATGTAGTGGGATTAATTAATATTTATGGGCTTGAATAATATTGTGGCTCAATATTAGATATTCAAAGTACATTAGAAGGTCCAATCTTAATTCTCCGAAAATGATGAAAGATAAAAATAATTGAAAAAAAGGGAGAAAGATTTTATTTGAATTTTATTATGGAAAGATATGTATTCTTGGAATGCAAGTTTATCTCATAAAATTCAAGAAATCTCAAACTTGGATATTTATTTTGTATTTTTAGAAAAATGAAAAAAATAAGAAAGGAAAGATTTTCTTGATTTTCTTGGAATATTATGGAAAATATGTATTCTTGGAATACAAGATATATTCAAAAATTTCAAGAAGATCCAAAAGATTCTTCCCATCTTATTATTTTCGAAAATACCATAACCAGGAGTTGGGATTTTTGTGGAATATTTTAAATATGGAAAAGAATATATTGGATATATTCAAGATTTTTTGGAGATGGAAAAAAAAGATTTTCCCATCTTATTCATGCACAAATTTTTCGACCAACCTTTTTGTTAAATAGGGGATGAATTTTTCATCCCCCTACCAATTCGGATGTGTTGAAAAATTAGAACTCCACAAGGTGGAATAATTTTTATTTTTCCTTTTTTGGTGTGTTGGTGTGAACGGGATCCATCTTCTCAACGATTGTCACTCCGAGAGGTTAGTTCACATAAACTCGTAGTATTTCCATATAGGGCATGCAAAAGTAAAAGATTTATCCTAAGGTAATGTTCATGTGTGTTGTTTCAAGACCTATCTTTACAAGTGATGGACAAGTTATATTTGATGGTAAAATAGGTCTATTCCCATTCACAATTAATGTACCAGTAGCAAGGAACTTAAAAAACAGAGTTAGGGTACAATGGTGACCAAGCTTATAGATTCAATCACCAAACAAGTCATCAGGGACTGCATTCTGAATCAGTTAACTCAATTATCACCATTCAATTCACAAAAATGGTTAAACTGTCAGATAAATATCATCATCCAGTTATGTGCATACTTTAAGTCTCCAAAATAGGAAGTGTTTCCTATTGGTGACTTAAATATAGCCTTTAAACATTCATATATGCATCATCATTCATTCAAACGTGCATTGAGTTTCCAAAACAGGAAGTGTTTCCTATTGGTGGCCTAAATCATGTTCATATATTGCAGATTATACCAGCTTTCAAGGCAAAATGGCCTCTAAATGCAAGAAAAGATATCATCATTCAACAAGACAAATCAAAACCACACATAAGCAACTCTGATCCAGATTTTAGAGCAGCTGCAAGTTCTGATGGATTTAACACGATTCTTGTATGCCAACCCCCTAATTCGCCTGACACTAACATAAATGATTTGGGTTTTTTCAATGCAATTCAATCACTATAGGTGGACACAACTTCTTACAATGTGGATGAGCTGATTACTAATGTGTTGCTTGCTTTTGAGGATATGATAGACATCACACTTAACAAAGTGTTTTTAAGCCTACAATGTTGCCTTGTTGAATTATGTAGGCTAAGGGGCACAAAAATTTCAAATTGCAACATATGGGCAAAGAAAGAATTATGAGGGAACAAAGATTGTCTCTTGTGCTTGAAGTTGAAGAAGGACTGGTGAGAAAGTGCATATAATACCTGATTGAACATGGACAAATTGAAGGGCTCACTTATGATATAAGGTGGTCTATTGACAACCCTAGGATATGAACGAGACAGATATTCAGCCTCACACTTTTTTGCTTTAATCACATATGTAATCAAATCTCATGCTTACAGCTTAAACATAGGACTAAGTATGTAGTTTTTGTTTACTTTTTTATGTTGTTTAAGCTATAAACAGAATAATATGGGCTGCAAAAGCATACTTTGTCTGTTTTTTTTAATGGTATTCAGTTTTTTTTATCATCACCCTCAGAAAAGTTTCATCACATGGCTCAAGTCTCCTAAACTAGGAGAATCCTAGTGGTGACTATTATCAGAACATAATTAACCTTCATAATGTAAACCCCAAATAGATTAGAACATGCAATCATCAACCATCAACCATTTTCATCACAGGGCAAAGAAAACCAACCACCATCAAGTATTTTCGTCACAGGGGCATACAAAATAGTCTCCTAAACTAGGAAAATCCTAGTGGTGACTATTATCACAATATATTTAACCTTCAGAATGTCAACCCCAACATATTAAAATATGCAACCATCAACCATCAACCATTTTCATCACAGGGCAAATAAAATAAACAACCATCAAGTATTTTCATCACAAGACATACAAAAAAGTATCATAAACTAGGAAAATCCTAGTGGTGACTATTTTCACAACATATTTAACCTTCAGATTGTAAACCCCAACAGATTAGAACATGTAACCATCAACCATTTTCATCACAGGGCAAACAAAACCAACAACCATCAAGTATTTTCATCACATGGCATACAAAACAGTCTCCTAAACTAGGAAAGTCCTAGTGGTGACTATTATCTCAACATATTTAACCCTCATAATGTAAACCCAAATAGATTAGAATATGCAACCATCAACCATCAACCATTTTCATCATAGGGCAAACAAAATCAACAATCATCAAGTATTTTCATCATATGGCATACAAAAAGTCTCCTAAACTAGAAAAATCCTAGTGATGACTATTATGACAACATATTTAACCCTCATAATGTAAAACCTTTCGATTAGAATATGCAACCATCAACCATCAACCATTTTTATCATAGGAAACAAAATCAACAATCAAGTATTTTCATCACATGGCATACAAAAAAGTCTCCTAAACTAGGAAAATCCTAGTGGTAACTATTATGACAACATATTTAACCTTCAGAATGTAAACCCCAACAGATTAGAATATGCAACCATCAACCATCAACCATTTTCATCACAGGGCAAACAAAACCAACAACCATCAAGTATTTTCATCACAAGGCATACAAAACAGTCTTCTAAACTAGGAAAAACCTAGTGGTGAATATTATCATAACATAATTAACCTTCATAATGTAAACCCCAATAGATTAGAACATGCAACTGTTGGGGAATTAATAAAACATGTCAGGGATCTATTCGGGACGTAAATTAAATATGAATTAACATAAACCTAATACTACTCCCTTCGTCCCAATCTTGTTTGGTAGTTTACTGTGTGCTCGGAGTTTAAGAAAAAATGATAAAGTATTAGGGTAGAAAGAGTTATTTATTAGTATTTTTTGTGATAAAGTGATAAAGTATTGAGGGTAGAAAGAGTTGTTTATTAGTATTTTATGTGATAAAATGATAAAGTGGATATTTCAATTTAAAAAAAATGTGCAGTTAAGATTGGGAAGCCTTATATGGAAAGAATACAGTCAAGCTTGGGATGGATGGAGTATGATTTAAAAAAATTAAATTATGCAATTCACATAAATTCAATAAACGGTAAAACAATAAATTCCTAAAATATGCAGAACTAAGGGATTTCGCATTTTACCTCTCAAATCGGAGAGACACCGTTGAGTATAAGTAACAGTGGTATTGATTCAACCCAAAGACCTTCCCAAGTATTCCCCTCGTCCAAGCTTAAAGATCTGGTGGGAAATCTCTCAAACTTTCTAACACTCAAGGAGGAATGAATTTCTTGTTGCACACACACTATAATTGTTACTATTAGTGTCCTAGAGAAAATCATTTATTAAGACATAATACTTGATGATATTCAACTATTTAATATTATTATTTTATATTAATATATGGCATTGCACTTATTTGAATATTATGTTTGGTTGTTTGCATTTATTCATGTATGTGTTCCCATGAACCTATGTCGTCATTGACATTGTGAAATCTCAGATGACCATGACATGGTTCTCTAAGTAACCCCAATCGAGGATCATCAAGAATGGGATATTGATGATGTAGGTCCCGATTTTTGTGTGTTGAAACCCATTTGCGCGTGCGGAAGACTTGTGTAATGCATATAAAACAGGGGTGAGGGCAGAGTGTTTACTAATTTTTGCTTTTAAGAACGATGTGTGTTGTTTTACTTGTAATCGAATGCATATGACAAGTAAGAACATAAAGCAGTAAAGAACACACGATTTTATAGTGGTTCGGACGAAACCCGCCCTACATCCACTCTTCCCTTAACACAGGGGCAACTTAACCTACTTAACCGAACTTAACCTACGGGACTTATCTCCCTCACGGGATTGCCTACAGATGTTTACCGAGTTCACACTCAAGCGGGACTTATCTCCCTCAAAGGATCGCCTATAGATGTTTACCGAGTTCACACTCAAACGGGACTTATCTCCCTCACGGGATTGCCTATAGATGTTTACTGAGTTCACACTCAACCGAACCCAGAAATCAGAAACTAGAATCCCTAGTCTGAAATCTTGCGGTGACAAACTTAACCTAACTTTGAGTTTGGGTAAAGGTTTGTTTGGTTTCCAACTAGGTTGAGATTTTTCCTTACATTTATTTAGCCTCGATGCTAAGGATGGGAAAATCTCTCTAAGCTTAGGATATTACATTTGTGCTTAGATCTACGGTAGAACACTCTTGAATATTTGCGTGTATTTCTTGCTCTGTGTTCTATGGTGGAGATGCTAGATGATTTGGCTCTGTAGCTTCAATGGTGTTTTTCTCACTCTTCCACGCACTTCCACACTTGATAATGAAGGAAGAACTTGTATTTATAGTATGGATTTGAATGTTACCGTTGAAGAGAATCACATTCAAATCCATACTACTCTGTAGCTTTTTGCAGCTTTTTCAGGCTTGTCGTCTTCCTCTCATTAGTCCATGTCAAATTTGAATCTACTTAATTTATATTCTTGATTTCTTCTAAGTCTCGGGATCTTGATTCTCTCTCGAGCCTTGAGTTATCACGAGCATCTGAGGTTATTTGAGCCTTGAGTTATCGAGCCTCGTGTCTTGATGACATCGCGAGTTTTTGATTCCTTGAGTTATCCCGGAGTCTCGGGTTCCTTGATTGAGACTTCTCTTGGTGGACCTTATGCGACGGTATCTTGACACTCGAAGCTTCTTGAGTTCGGCTCTTACGAGTTGAACATTCGACCCTCGAGGTCACATTATTTCGAAATTTATCGATTTCTTCTTTGCACGATCGTCGGCTCATTGATCGGATCAACACTCTTAAGATTCGATTATCTCAGGATAGCATCAGGTCATCTGCATCATGTTGGCATATCAGATTATCATATCTGATCTCGATCTTGTCTGATCTCGTTCAGTCTCATCTGCTTATCTTCATATCTGATCTCGATCACGTCTGATCTTGATCAGTCTCTTTTGCTCATCTTCTGATCTGCAACCTTCTCTTCGATTTCTTCGGGTTTTTAGCTTTTCTTCACATCTGATTTGCACAGCTCATCAATTGACTCCGGAACTCATCTAACTCATCTGATCTCGATCATTCTCGTCTGCAGCCTCGTCTGATCTCGATCTTCTTCTTCTGATTTCGTGAGTTCCCCCTCAATTTGTTCTCTCGTTTCCCCTTAACTTGTTACCTGTAAATTAGCTTCAAAAACACAAGTTGATAATGTTTTGGCATAATTCATCAAAACTAAAATATCCCAACAGATGATACAGTTGAGATTGATGTGCGATATGTGGTAAGTAGGAAATTATGCACATTTTTAGTAGATTAAAGTGCAATTTATTGGACTCGTTTGTATTAAGATGACATGATTAACTACGTATGTGTGTTTTGATGGAATTATTCCGCACTTAATTCGATTCTTGTATTTTTTGGGTGTTTTTAGGTGTTTCTTGTGAATTATTATTTTGAATTGCAAAAGCCCATTGAAGAGTGGAGTGTTTTGGGCTAGATTTGTGTTGCAAGAAGCCCGAATTCTAGAAGGGGCCAAGAGATATGCAGTTGAGAAAAGAAGAAGGAGTTGTGCGTGTGGAAGGAAGCTGACGATTTGGGTGTATCTTTGAATTAGTTCTAGAAGATTTATTTGGAGATTGTGTCCAATGCGTGTTGATTAGGAGGGGTATCTTTATGAAATCAAGATGGATACATATCTTTTGGGAAAGATTGGCGGTGATATTCATATATTAGAAGGAGTCCACTTTAGTTGAAAAATTCACATGACTTTTGGAGGCAAGAAGCACACGCTATTTTTTTGGGAGAGCAGAAGCCACTAATACATATTTGGGCTTGGAGAGCTGATAAAAATGACTTTGGAGAGCGGTTATAATAGCTCTCCAAGTAACAGCTGTCCAAGCTTGGACAGCTGATAAAAACCGCATTCCAAGCGATCCACTAAGAAAGCGGGTTTTTAACCGCATTCCAAGCGATTCCACTAAGACAGCGGGTTTGTAAATTTGTCAAAAGATATTCACTTAGAAAATTTTGCCTAACATTTTTTTAAATTTTTATATATATATAAATACACTTGGACAGCGGTTTTTAACCGATGTCCAATATATATATATATATATATATATATTTTAAAAATATATTTTTAAAAATTTATATTTTTTTAAAATCTCGCATTTTATATAAAACCAAAATCAAAACTAAAAACCAAATTTTATACCACACGATAATTAATTGTCCAATACCAAAACATCGAATAAATTAATAAATTAATGCATACACATCATGAAATAAATATTAATCGTCCAATACAACAAATTAAAACATGCATATCAATACAAATATATATATAAGTAATATGCTACCAAAAGTTATCTCAATCTATCTATAATTATACAAGAATCGATTGTAAAGGTACCCTGTCCAATCCATTTTCCATTTGTTCATTCTTTGTTTGGAGTAAGACTTGACCGGACAATCATAGACAAACTGCAAACAACGATCAATTAATCAATATAGTTAGATATATAGTATCAAGTGGTCAAACAGACTTTCTCGACCACTAACAGTTTTTCAATTCATACATTTCCAACACGGACATGGAATGTACCGAGGGTCGGTGCAATGTCTAATTACATGATTACAAAATTCTTCCACCCCATTCCTATACTCATCTGATAATCGATCTGCTCGAACCCGCTTTCGATCCATATAGAACTAACTACAAATGCCTATAGGAAATACAATATGAAGACTGTTTCTCAAGACAATGTATCTAAACATATTAAACCTAAAAGCATACCTAACTATACTTAATCTACATTCATTTTAATTTTCTAATGTATTCTAATGTACCATATATCATTAATCATCTTATTCATTTGAAACACACAAAAATTAATTCAAGCCATGTACTAACAACAATTAATCCAAGCTACTAACAACAATATAATTAAACCAACATTAATCACACACCAACAACAATATAATTAAACCAACATTAATCACACACTAACAACAATACTTTTGAATGAAACAACTAATACCTTTGAATGAAACGTCTAATACTTTTTAAAGAAACAACTAATACCTTTGAATGAAACACCTAATATCTTATTATGAAACAACTAATAACTTTTAATGAAATAACTAATACCTTTGAATGAAACACCTAATACTTTTTTATTAATGAAACAACTAATACCTTTGAATAAACACCTAATACCTTATTATGAAACAACTAATACCTATCAATGAAACACCTAATACTTTTTTATGAAACAACTAATATTACCTTTTAATGAAACACCTAATACTTTTAAATGAAACAACTAATACCTTTAAATGAAACAACTAATACTTTTGAGTGAAACAACACACAAATTGACAACCAATTAACCACAATCTAATCAAACAACAATTAATTCTAACATATAACAACAATTAAACTAAATTAAACAATTAACCACAATCCAAATTAACAAACAACAATTAACCACAATCCAAACAAATTAAACAACAATTAAAATAAAACCAATTAACCAATTAATTATTAATCTAACACTATATATAATATTCTAACATATATAGATATATAAATATATATATACATATATATATATACACGTACATATATAAATATACACATACGTACCTATATCTAGAGGAAGTTCTGGATGGCGGAGGTAGGGAGGAGGAGGAAGAGGAGGGAGACACACGGCAATTGGCCGGGGAGTTGAAGACGACGCGACGCATGGCGATCGTAGGACGTGGGGATGGCGACGCGACGTCGCGCGGCAATATACGCGATGGGGCGACGGAAAATGGAGAAGAGAGGAGGAGGAGGGGCGACAGAAATTAAAAATGGAGATGGGAGAAGGCCGGAGGCCGACGGAAATTTTGGAGAAGACTAGGGAGGGAGGAGGATATTTGAACGCGAGCGAGATGCAGATCTGTAAATGAATGAATATGCGATATTGGGGCTGATTATAAGCACCCTTACAGAGCGGTTCGGAACCGCTCTCTCTTGCAGAGCGGTTCTGAACCTCATTCCAAGCTCTCTCACTTGCAGAGCGGTTATAAACCGCATTGTGGACAAGCTTGCAGAGCGGTTCTCGAAACCGCTCTCCAACCTCTCTCTTGGAGAGCGGTTTCGAACCGCTCTTTAATTTATTTTTTTTTTTTTTAATAAAACCACCCGCTCTCCAAGGGTGATTTTGGAGAGCTCTTTCTAAAAGGGCTCTCCAAGTGGAGCTCTCCAAGCTTAAATGTGTAGTAGTGAGTGCACGGCAGAAGAATTGAGGAGGAGACTTTGGAAGGCTAAACTCTTTATTCCAATTCCAGAGATTTATAAACTCGTACTTTGATGTTTGTTAATTGATTTGAGACATTTACAATATTTATCTTGGGATTATTTGTTTCATCTAATTTAACTTTCAACATATTTGGATGTTTAATTTGTTTTGGCCATCTAGGTTAAATTATTCTTGTATGTCTGCTAGTTCATAAATTTGTAATCCGTAATTATTGCAGATTTATGGCAATTGGTAGCAACTAGTAATTTTGCTATGGTGATTTAAATCGGGTTCTTTCAAATTGAGCTTGCGTATTCGGAAATTTATTTATCCTTTATCCTAGTGTTTAATGCTTTTGCTGGATTAAATTTAGATCGTATCTAGACTGTTCAGTTAAAAAGAATCGTTGGAGAGCTTGTTTCAATTGAGTATAGTTAAGGGATAGTAACCGGTAGCCAGAGCTTGTTGACTACTGAGGGCCAGTTAAAAAGAATTGTTGGAGAGCTTGTTTCAATTGATTAAGATATTTGAATAGACACGTCATCATATTCTAGACTTAATCGGAGTATTCGTGAATGAAGGGATCTTATCTCCATAAGCTTCGCATTACAAGTTGTTGCAATTTCTCGCAACGTACCTCATATATTGAGATTGTCTTATTTTTATTGAGACCGTTAGTATATGAGGGCATATGGGTCACGTAACACTCATCTACGAACTTGCACAGATTTGTCAGTGTTGTATCTCCAGATGAACTTGCTAGAAAAAATTCTACATTAGAAATTTTATGGAGAAAATTGATTCTTGTGTTTAATTTTGATCCCCAGGATCCATATATATAGGTGTGCCTTTACTTAAAACCTAAGCAATTTTCAAATAGAAAATTAAAGCCAAAATCTATCTTGAATTTGACCTAATTAAATCCTATAGGTTTAATTCCCTAAATATATATTTCCTACAATAATATATCCAGCATATTATTATTGAATTCCTATTTAATTAAATTCAATTTAATTAAACAATAATAGTTCTACATAGTTATTATATTTCTCCATAAATTAAATATTATGATAAAATCAAATATTTAATCAACCAAATATAATTCGTAATCAAGAGTTACTTGTTGTGTGACGCATAAACCCTCATATATCAAGCGATTAGTTAAACTAACGGTCTTAATTGAACCCTAGACAATAAATCAGACATTCTCAATAAATGAGTTACGTTGCGAGGAATAACAACTACCTGTAACACGTGGGCTATTGTGATAATATCATTTCATTCACGATACTCCGATTAAGCCTAGAACATGATGATGTGTATATTCAAATAACTTAATCACGTCGTCTCATTTCACTAATTGATCATGTATGTCACATTTGGACACCATTCCAAATATGACTTGTATTGGTCAATGACTAACGATCCAATTAGTATAAGAAGATGAGTATTCTCTCTTAATCTATTATGAGGAATGAATCATCTTCTTGGCTCAACTAGCACTCACATGCACTTCATGATGAACTCAATCCATGTCATATCTACACTTGAAGGGTGCAAGCATCGGTCATGGTTAATCCGCACATGTCATGCATATTGACCTCAAGTCAGAGGAGTATCACATTGCTGCCACTAACCGAGACACTCGTAGACACTTAAATAGAATACATCAAACGGTTTCTCGGTTGGTATACCAATACCCTCTAAGATATACGTGCATTCATCATGAGAAACCTAGTATCTCGTAGTTGTGAGAATCACTACACCCTCTAAGGGTATGATGCAAATCACACATCAATCTTAATTGTATCATCAATATCTCATTCTTGATGATCCTCGATTGGGGCTACTTTTAGAACCATATTATAGTCATATGAGATCTCACATCCTCAATGACAACATTGGTTCAAGGGAACGCGGACATGAATAAATGCAAACAATCAAACATAATATTCAGACAAGTGTAATGTCATATATTAATATTAAATAAACAATAATTTTAAATTGAATATCATCAAGTATTATATCCTTACAAATGATTGTCTCTAGGACTTAAATACTAACAACATTTTGAATCGGAAAATTCAGGGTTCATTACCGGGGGAGGGGAGATGGAGGTAGCGTGAGATAGGGAGAGATCTAGGGTTTTTCAAGAACATTTAAGCGAGAGAGGCAGAGTGATAGAGAGAGATGAATTTGGTTTTAATTTGTGTTGGGTAGTTGCCGGTTCAGCTAGGTGTAATTGGACTGAAGGTTAGTTTCATTTGGGTTGGGTTTTAGGTTAATTAGGTGTTTAGGATAATTAAGTTGGTTTGGGTTAAGTTTTAATTGTGTTGAAATCAGTGGCAATTTTGAAATTAAAGTGATGTTGTGGGGGTGTTAGTATAGTGTGTTATTTTTATTTTGGAAGTGTGCAAGTAATGTTGGACGTCCAAATAAGGTAAAGTAATTACGAATAGGAGGGGGAGTATTAATTATTTCTATTGAACATTATTAGTTGTGCACCGATTACATAGTGCAACTAGTGAATACAAATATTACTCATTTCTTTTAATTTATATTGGAGTTTCATTATGTCACGTAACAGATATCAAGTCACTAGTCTGGTTGCTACTTGGAAATCCAACAACTTATGTGTTCTGCCTAGGTGTGTTCACGGTGCAATTTTGTATTTTTTTCCGACTAAATTCGAATAGTCTTGCTACATGTGGTTCAGTTAATTGTATGATTTCAAATCGCGGTTTTTCATAAAACGTGATCATGCAATTTTGAACAATTTTTGTTAGTTATTCGCGATTTGGCGATTTAAAATGAACATAAATATTAATAGGAAAAAATTATGTCAATTTAACTTAATGATAACAAATTTGATTGATCAATGTTCTATAATATGATTTTTTTAAAAAAAATATATATATATATATAGAAATAAAAAATAAAATAATATATTTAAACATCATATAAATACAACATATGAGCTTGTTATATGTAAAATTTAAGATTGATAATTAAAAAAATCATGAAGATGATTTGTTTACTTGTAGATTTAATTGAGGGAGGAGTTTATAAATTAATGATCACCCCTAATTCTGCCCATAAAATATTCCCACAACCTTATAAATATACTTAAAAATATAGGGCTAAGAGCATCTCCAATGCAAACTCTATAACGAGGAAAAACCGTCTTTTAGAGTTTGGAAATGATTCAATGCATACTCTAAAATGGAGTATAGAAATGAAGTTTTGAACAATATATTCTATATATGGATTACTCTATATTAAAACTCTATAATTTATATCCTGTCAAAAAAAAAAAACTCTTAACTTTATATCTATTATATTATTAATATTTATATATACAATTAATTGAGAATACTAATTATAATTCATTTATTAATATAGTTAAAATTCTTTTATAATTTTTTTTATGTGTGTTTTTTTCCTTTGACTTTTATTACTAATATTACTTATTTTTTTATTTTAAAAAAATTAGGTAAAACACAACAAAATATTCATTGCATATTATATATGAATTGTGTTTTTAATATTGTATTTTATTATCTTTGCGTGCAACTTTTTAAATCAATGTACGTCTAGTAGTTTCATGATTAAATAAAATTAATATTTGGTAAACAAAATTTTATTTACATATTAAAATTTTAATTTAAAAATTATATCCATATTCAATTAAGTAATTTACTTAAATGATTTAATTCACTAACTCAATATTCAATTGTATATATTAAATTAATAATTTTCAATATAACTATATATGTTGGAAATAATAAATAGAGAAAGCAGAATATAAAGTTGAATAAAATTTTAAAAATAGAATATAAAGTTCTTCATTTTAAAATATAGAGTACTGTATTTTAAATTTTTGGGTTGAAAATAATCTAATATAATGTCAATTTAAAAATTATAAAACTTAATTAAAAAAAATTAATTCGTGCGAAATTAAAATAATCAACCCCCAATAAATACAGAATCAACTATATAATTTACTCCCAGTTGACGTACCAAGGCCATGGAGCCAACAAAGACACAATTTTGTTTTATACTGAAAAGCTGCAGAAAATATTGCGGGAAAAAAAAAAAAAAAAAAACAGCTGCAGAAAATAAGATTTTTCTAACGCAACTATAGTCCAAATCTGAACTGGACCCAGTTTATATAACTGCACATTGAATAATCTAAATACTTTCATACACGTATTTATACCATTCTTTTGAGTTCTTGCTACATTTATACAAAGAATTCTCCCGAATTAATATAAATAACAAACAACCGCTGTCCATATAAAATGTGTATCATATATACAACGTTGCACATATTTTGCATTATGGACTGCCTTAAAACTAATCTGAATGAACTATACAAATTATATACCTAAATTTACCAAAAATGAATTAAAAAATCAGTTGACCCTAATAATACATCAGTTTACCCCGATCTCCACCTGGAACGAGTTTACTGTGAAATTGGACAAGTGAATGGCCGTCCAAAGAATCAAAGAATGAATTACTCTTAATCTACAACCATTTGCAAAATATGTTAGCAATGTAAATGTCATTCTCAAAGTCCATTCTAAACAGAGTCAGGTACCTCTTTAGTTACGAAGTTCTCTTATTTGGTTCAGTAGGATGGGAGAAACAGCAGGTATCGAACATTGACTCCTTCAGGGAACATATGTCTCACTGCAACAGGCCAATCAAATTTTAAGAAACTGATAGAAGCAAGTTCAAAAAACAAGAAATACACCGGCGGTGGTAATATAGAAGTGGCAATTTCTGTACTATCTAGAAGAATGCCATGAAATAATATTATATAATATAATATATATGATTATATGTTATATATATACTCCCTCAAATTTAAGTTACAATATTACATGTCGTTTAAGGTTTTCATTTAATTGCTTAATAGATGTCGTTTTATGATTTTGTCATCAATTATCTCAATTCTACCCCTATTTAATTTTCACATTTCATTAACTTTAGTTACTATTCCTAATATACATTGTCTTCCGTTTAAACTTTTTCTTCTCTCTCACTATACTTCTTCTCCTCTGATTAGTTAATTCAATTTTTACTCAACCCATTTTTTTTCTAAATTTTATACACATGTTTTTAATAGACAATTCAGAGCTCTATTTTCGTATTTCAATTTCAGCGCAGGGTTTGGTAAGCTTGATATGAAGTCTACGAGTTATTGTATGTGATAGATCAACAATTAGGGTTTTGTTTTGTTCTCATCTTTTGAAATTAAAATATGCAAATGAGAAAAGGAACAGTGGTGAAACGGTCTCACGGTGAGGCGTGACATAGTTTGGACATTGATATATTAATACTTTGATAGAGATGAGTGTTGATTTGTGCTAGATTATACCCGTCTCGTTCATGAGACCGTCGCATATGAGTTTTTGGCTTAAAATATTAAAACCTTTTATCTTCTGTATACTTCCTGTAAAATGAAAGATTTACTACTCCATTAGGTGGACTATTCATCAAAAGCACAAATCATGGAGTAGATGACTCTCTTTTTTGGCAAAACGTGTTTAATGAGTGCATTTTTTAGAATGATAATTAAGTTAAGTATATCATGGGTTAAGGGTAATTGTGGCATATTTAAGTGTTCTTAATTTTTTAACAAAACCCTTAAACGACATGTAATTTAAATTGGAGGGAGTATTATTAATAGGGGTGGACGGTACGGCATACCGAAAATTTTCTCGCCATAACGTTGTCACCGTACCGAAATTTTCGATACCGAAAAATGTCATACCGTTGTCGTACCGAAAATTTGGTATACCGAAAATTTCGGCATACCGAAATTTTCGGTATGTCAATATTACATACCGATACCGTACCGAAATTTCAGTATATACCGGTATACCGAAATATTTTCAGTATACATGAAATATTTTCGGTATACCGGTATACTTTTCAGGTATAGTATACCGAAATTTTCTATATTTTCATACCGTTATCGTACCGAAATATTCGGTACGGTACCATACCATACCGAAAATTTAGGTATACCGAAAAATTCGATAAATACGGTAAGTGCGGTATACCGGTATTTTCAGTATTTCCTCCACCCCTAATTATATATACAATTTTGATATGAAGCATGATGGTCGGTTTCTAATGGAGCACAATATCAGCATAAACTACTTGTACCATGCTAGAGTGTACAAGTGTTATATGTTGGTGTTAGGCTCCATAAGAAACTCATATCATTACTCTATATAGTGTATATACACTGAATTGGGTTGCAGATGGATTAGAAATCTATAATAACAGAACACTTTGTGTTGTTTGGATGGAAGGATTTGCAGATGTGAAACCCACGTTTAACCCTTTCAATTATGCGAGTAACTGGGTCGAAATACACATTTCAAATCCCTCAATCCAAACGCAACCTAGATAGACTTCCCCCTATCAACCAGGTATCTTAAGGTTATACTGTTGTGGCTATGCGATTAAATTAGCCATTTGATATTTTACAATGGTAATACTTATATAGAAAGGAACTCATGAATGACCAAATATCAAGAAATCTAGGATAATTCAATTAAAAATCTCTCCATCAAAGAGAGAAACTATAGACAAACTAAGCAACCAAAGTAGAAGAAGAGGCATACTTGCTTCTGAGGTATGAGGTTGCATAAATCTTCAATTGCTGCGCTAATACCCTGGAGAGCCATTTTCTCCACCTGTTCAATCCATTTCCAAATTAAATACCCATCATCCAAACATTAGAAAAAATTACGAAAACATATTTATTATATATTACCTCCATAATTTTACTTTTGGCTTTGTGTCGCGTGGGAAGAAGACGAATTTCATCATTCAACTGAATGCACTTAGTAGCATTTTCAGGTGAGACGAAGTCCAAGACAACATTGACGCAAGACTGGAAAATTTTTAAGATCTGTCAATAATAAGAAATTGGTTTTTCTAATTCTGGACATTCTTATTGGTCTTTCTAATTCTGGACACACAAAGCCAAAAATTTCGTAGACAATAATAAATAGGCTTAAGAAACTTATCATCTGAGGACACACTGTAATCTGCTATTAGCAATGTACAAAACCTGGTTAATGTGATTAATAAGGATGGCATCCAAATATCGGTAATAACTATAAACACACAAATGGGCTGGGCGAAGGAATAACTTTATGAGACTTACTAAGCTAACAGAATACAACTGGAAATAATTCCTACCTTGTGAAACTGATCTGAACTAGTTGGAGAGAAAAAGAGAGAAGCAGTGTAACATTTCCAATCAAAACACCTTAGCCTGTTAGACTGACTGAGCTTATAAGCTCCTTCAAACAACTTATAAGCTCCCTAAAAGTGTTTGGTAAAAGAGATGTTTGACAGCTTATAAGATCTTAAAATAAACTATTTATAGCTTATAAGCTCCAAAAAAGTTAGTACCAATACCCCCAAAGTATTTTACTAAAATCTTTTAAGATGTACTTAAGCAATTTTTAATTAATTTTTTAAAAACAAAAATCACCCACCCCCACCTCAACATAAAAATTATAAATATAATTATTTTATATTAAAATTAAAAATAAAAAATTCTCAACGATCAAAAAGTACTTATAAGTTATTAGCCACACTTTAATAACTTATAAGCTACTTAAAACTTATATCTTGTAAGCTCTTGAAACAACTTATAAGATGTTAAAAACAAGCTTAGCCAAATGAGCCCTTAATCTAATCAACATAAAGCAGGCATCCATTTCAAGTTAAAAAGAAGACTGCTGCAGTGATACAGTACATTCAGCTTCTTTAGTATTGGAGGATTTTTTGGTTGGACATGAAAGTCACGAGGGAGTGTGAATACGAGTCTAATGTGGGGGTGTTTGGTTAGCATTTATACCTTGATCTTTCTAATTTGATAAGGACATCCAGCAGGAATGAAGACAGCTTCTCCAGTACATTGCTCAAAAGTCCATGGTTGAATATCTGAATTCAGTTAGACCAAACAAGCCGTATATTAGCTATGCATAACTGCAAAAAGGGATGGTAAACCTATAACATACATACCATACTCCTCTTTAAGTCTCAATTTGTGATATGCATCAAGGAAGAAGCTTTGATCAAGAATGGGATGAACCTATTAGATACACACAAAGCAATCATTACACTTGCATCACAGTTTGTAATAAAAAGTCCTCCTTTAAATATAAGGGTTAATTGCACGGAACCCCCTCATGGTATGAAAATTGCACAAAATTCCCTTGTGGTTTATTTAATAAAGCTAACTCTCCCTTTTTTTTTTCAGAAACGAGTAATGGTGTTATCTATACCCTCTATTTCCATGTTTTTCCAAATACTGAAGTCTTGAGACTATACTACGAAGGACCTGACGGGAAATAGAAGAAATAGATAAAACCATTAATTCGATTCTGAAAAAAGGGAGAGCTAGCCTTAGTTGATAAACCACAGGGGAATTTCATGCAATTTGGCGCAACACTTTCAAACCACGAGGAGGTTTCGCGCAATACACCCTTTAAATATAATCATACATGTTTTGTGTAGCTGCGTCCAGAGGAAAGCTCTTTAGAGTGTCTCTTAATGTATTCCAGAAGTTTCGGTACATCTTCTCGGGGGAAAATGTCCCATTGGGCCCCGCAACAGTCTGTTCCTTGTTTATCTTTGCTATAAAAAGAACTCTCTATATCTTCCTCCAGAAAATGGTCATCAAAATCTTCGGAGTTCTCAATACTTTCGGAGCAAAGAATCGATGCCTCAGAATCATATTCACTTTCATCAGAGAAATTTCCATTTTCAACACTTGGTGGATGGTCACTAGAGTAAAAGGGTACATTTCCAATTCCAATGGGCAATACTGTCTTTTCTCCAAAGTCCAGCAATCCTGATTCCCCAGTGTCTTCACTCTGTAAAGACGACTTGCCTTTCTGATCACTGAAATTACTAAATGACTGCCCGTGGTCTAGAGTCTTGTTCTTTTTCATTAAGTTTTCAATTTTAGTAATCTGTTCCGAGGATATTGGGGCATCTGTAGCATAAGCGAGAATATTAACCTGAGATTAAAAGCCAATAGTGTAAAGTTATATTCATATTCCCACATTTTAACATTAGATCATGCAGTTCTTCAGATATATATAGACCAACATACAATAGTATTACTTAAAGCATTCAGATAATATCATTTTTAGCCATTAAAGTTCACTTCTATCCAGATTTGGTCCCAATGTTCCTCTCACAGTCAAATTTGGCATCAAACTTTACTTTTGCTCCCACTCCTAGTCCCATCGTCAGTTTACTGCTTGTTTGGGTGATAAATGTAATTATTTAAAAATTAACTTTTAAATAATTACATGTAGCACTTCCAATAGTTGACTCTATCAGTCAACAAACAGTAAACTGACGATGGGACCAAAAGTGGGAGCAAAAGACCAATTTTGAGAGTGAGTGAAACAGGGGGAACAAACATGGGAAGTAAACTTTAGGGACTAAAACTGATATTTCCCCTAATGCATTTGTATATAATGATGCAATAGAAGGGTATTCTACGTATATTTGTCCAACTCATACCGTATCATGCGATTCATAACACAGTTTTGACAAATAATCAGCCTGCATAAGTTCCTCAGGACCTCCATATGAAAAATAGATAGAGGGACCTAAGTTGGGTTTTGATAAATCCTTTGCCAACTTCAGACCGATATTCAAAAGGCCAGAAACTGGATGGACGTACTCTGGAAGAGGTAGAGCAATTGAGATCTCATTGTAATGAATTGGAAAGTGCTTTTGAAACAAATCAGAAGAAAGCCAAGCTTTGAATTTTAGAACTTTTTTCTGTAAGCTTGCATGAGTTCTATTCTCCAGTGACCCCATGAATATCCGCTTTCGATCAATTTCTACCTGCAAATTCAAACTAGATGTATTTATATGAAGACAACTTCTATGAACTTGGTTCGCGAAAGTTTTATGAACTTGGTAATACTATTTAGTATACAAAGTAATACTATTTAGTATACAAAGTAATACTGTTTAGCATGTGTAGTATCACAGTTTGTCGATTTTTTATAAGTGAACTTCAAATACTAAACAGTATTACTTTGAAGAAGAAAGTTCACATGAACACGGTTCACAGGAGACCTACTCTTATATGGAAGAAAACTGCAAAGGAAATCTTATCACAACCCAATCCAATAGAAGTGAAATGAAAGCAAAGCCTAAGGAGATTTTATTGATGCTAGAGTTTCTCAACACAATGTTTTGATCAAACACATGGTTTGATACAGTAATCCAACAGCGATTTCATGATATTAAATACTCCCCTCCGACCACCAAAAGTATGCTCACTTGCCTTACTTGTCCGTCCACCAAATGTATATTCTTTCCCTTTAAGGAATCAATCACTTTATCTCCACCTTTAACCATCACTTAATTCCTCAAATTGCCATTGTACTTTACTCATAAAAACAATCATTTTGTTCATAAATGGACCCCACAATATCCTTACTTTATCTACTTTTTTTGTTAAAACTCATGCACAAAAAACTGGGCATAGTTTTCGTGGACAGAAGACAGGGAGTACAGAACTTTTAGAACAGAAATTTTTTGCCTACCAATGGAACAAAAAAGGGACACTATTATATGTTTTTAATTAGGTAAATAGACTAAGAACAGGACGAAGACAGGTAAATCAGAAACATAGTGCACAAAAGCTGGTGTAAGGGGTGTTTGCAAGAGATCACTTATAATCTCTGTTTTTGCTTCAAAAAAGTAAATTTGAGTGTTTTCGAATAAAATATTTTTGCTAAATAATCACTTAGAATTCATAAACTAAAAGCTGAGAGTTGCATGCTTCAAGCTGATTCTGCTTCCCACTAATAATTCACTTTATTCAAATCTTTTATCAAACACTCAACCCCTGCTTTTTACAAATTTCACAAACACTCATCACTTTTACTACTTTTCAATTATTGCTCACACAATCACTAAATCAAACCACTTCCTCAAAAGCAATTTTTTTTGGCAAACACACCCTAAATCTCATTTCCAGTAATATGCTCACACCACTGCAATCAGTTATGCATCAAATGCAACAATGAATGCTTCATCACAGGTTCACCACGCACTCACATAATGAGAGATTACAGTACTAACCTCACACCAATCCAAGGAGTTTGTTGCTTTCATGCTACCTCCATTACAAGATTCAGAGCTCTTATTCTCCATATACGAACAAAACATGACAAATGGGTCCCAGCACAAACCCGGGTTGGCACGTAGTAAGTCTCGAACTATAACAGGGTGACCCTTACCCCAATGACTCTGAAAATGTTCAAGGGTTTCTTGATGAAGATCCTTTAGAGATGGACTATAAAGATAGCTGTTGTTAAAACCTATTCTCTGAGACAGTTCTTTGCATGATGAACAGCATGAAGAAATGTCTGCAGTTTTTGGAAGGTGATAGCTGCAAAGAAGTTCTTCAGCTTTAAGTTCCAGATCTCTAGTCCAGTTAAAGGGGTATATACGTCTTAATCCAAGAAGACTTCCACCACAACCTCCAGCTTCTGTCGACGGGCATGGAATGCTCCCATCTACACTAGTTTCCCATTTTTCCAAGGGAAAACTGGACATTTCAGAATTATTCCTTGAGGTGTTATGTTTTACTAGTATACCCTCACCACAGATTTTCCTTTTCTTGAAATTATTGGGCTTGAAACTTCCATATTTATTTCTAGAAAGTTCCTGGCAACAACTTAAGCAAAGATTGTATGAACAGTTTGTGCAGGTCCTATGGTAGTCCACAATCGATCTCTTGCATTTGTTGCTGCTCATCGATGAAAATAAAAATAAGCTAGAAATATTAGAAAGCCCCCCGAATTTATTACACAAATAGTTATATGACAGAAATAAGGAACTTACCAGCAGCATGATGAAAGAAATCCTAACTCGGTCTCTGGAATCAGAATTTTGGACTGTTCTTTTCCTTTGCAAATCGAAAGTATAGAAAACACACGTCACCATCAAATAAATGAGACTAAGAGCCCATTTGGCTGAGCTTATAAGCTCCTCAAACAGATTATACGTTGTTTAGTAACTTATAAGCTCTCTAAAAGTGTTTGGTAAGGAAAGATCAATAGCACTATAATATCTTTAAAAAAAAGCTCTTTACAACTTATAATCTCCAAAAAACTAAGTAACAATAATATCCCAACTTATTTTTCTAAAATCTTTTAAATAATACTTAAATAATAGATTTTAAAAAAAAAAAAATCACCCCCCAACCTCAACCTAAAAAATAAAAAATTTAATTATTTTATATAAAAATTTAATTAAAAAAATATTTACCTCAAATTGTTAATGAACTTATAGATTTCCCACACACTTTAACAACTTATAAGCTTCTTAAAAATTTCATCCTATAAGCTCTTGAAACAACTTATAAGATGTTAGCGCTCGTAATATGTTTAAGATAAGCTTAGCCAAATGGGACTTAAGTCATTACAAAATGAGATCATGTGTCTCATACCTGTGACCTTAGATTCTGTTTCAAGCTCAGTGATCTGATCATGGTTTAGCTTTTTCAGAACAGGAAGAAGCATGTAGAGTAGATAGTGAAGCAATTGTTTTCTGTCCAGCTTCCTTCCACCTCTATAACAAACCTGGAAAGAAACACACAACAGATAAACTCAATTTCCAATGCTTAATTCAAAAGTCAATAATTAAAAAAATCAGCTCCATTTCAACCTTATGGTTACTGGTCCTGAGTTTAAGTTTCATGCAGAGTGTACAGCTAAAAGTTCCTCGACAGGCAGGACACTTAGTCTTCACTTCTTGCTTCTCAAAATACCTAAATGAAATTCCACTTTTATAAGCTAGTTGGCCTTGAAACTGGAAACTTATATAACTAACAGCAGATAGAACAATTCGGTTTTAGCTGTTAAGTATGATTCCAAATGTTTTGGTAATTAGATCTGCCTTTTCTTTAACTAAGAATTTCTTATATTTGATCGATCCTGCTATAATAGTTTACAATAAGAACATTTACAATAAACCACATACTGCAACAGCAGATAAGCAATTCAAGCTTAATTTGAAGATCAAGGATAAGGAATCATAAACTCATATTATAAACCGAGAGAGATTAGAACAACAAACCTCTCTTTAATACAATTCAAGCAGAAGAAGCGTTTTCTGCAAGTCAAGCACTTAATCAAGCTATTACATTTACTTCCCCTACACCAATGGCACTTCCATATTTTCTTGGCCTTCCCATTCTCCGCCAATGGAACAACCTAGTTCAAACTCAGAATCAGAATATGTACATAACTTAGGGAGAACATCTTAAGAGTGCATACCAAAATAAATTTCACAGGGGATCAAAAAAACAACCTGCATTGTACTAATTGGCAGAGGTTCAATATTTTTCGAGCGAAAATGCCTCTGCAAGACAACCCTGCCACTGGAATCTACTTCTACTTTCAAATCCAGGTCACCATTTTCACATAATTTCTGTGAATTGGAATGCGATTGCGAAATAGCCAAAACCCCATAAGGCAACACTCTTGTCTGATCACGCAATTTCTGCGAATTCGCATTCAATTCTGATTCCTTCAACTCTTTCTCCTTCTTCTTCTCCACCTGCCTCTTGAGAAATCCTCTAATCAAATCCAAATGCAAGTCGCCTCTCTTCAACTTCATCCTCTTCAACGCCTCGTCCAACTTCTCCGACACAACCTTCACCCGCCTACTCTCCGCCGTCGCCAATGGCTCTTTCGCCGTTTTCGAAACCCTACGACTACTCTCCCCATCGACATTCCCCCTTTTCTTCGTCACAGTCCTTTTCAGCTTGAGCGACTCCGGAACTTTCTGCTTGTTCTGACGGTGCTTCCCTTGAAGATGGTGAATATCGCAGAGCGTTTTCCCGTCCATCGCGCGGCGCTTGCACCGCCACTGACGGCCGTCCGTCCGCTTGCAGCGGAATTCCTCCGGCGGCGGATCATTATCTCGCATTCTTCCAGACACTCTGAATCGAGAGAAAACGAACGCAGTTGGATCGTTTTCGCCGCGAAAATTGAGGGCGATAGTAATCTAGGGTTTCAGAAGGGGGTATTATTTATTGAGAGACGAGAAAAAATAGAGATAGCAAAAGAAGGCCTACACTCTTTTACAGGCGCCTTGTCAAGGGTGGAATGTAATTCAATTGAAACTTGCTCTTACTTTAAATAAATACTACTCCCTCCATCACTTGTCTTATTTGGACGTCCCAACATTATTTGAACACTTTCAAAATGGAAACAAATATAATATTAATACACTCACAATACTCTTATTTTATTCCACTCAAACCCACTTAAACTCACTTTACTTGATTTGCGTGTCATTTTCAGTGTTCAAGTCATCTTGGAACGAAGAGAGTGCTACCTCTCAATTTTATGTATCTATATCCTCGTATTGTATCTATCTATACATTTATAAACACGCAAACGTGCAACATTCAGATATGGTGCATTCTGTCAATCGTTGCAACTAATCTGCACCATATTTATCACTCATGGGCTTTGGGCTCATCTGATATACTTATTTTTATTTTGATAATGATAATTACATAAATGCTGTGAAATTTGTTCGGTTTCCATTTTTTATAGGAATGACATTTTCGGTCATCACGACTAATATTCTTTTGTAATATAAATCACACTCCTACTGTAATATAAATCACACCTTCAGTATTGGTAAATCTCTTTATAGTAAAAAAAAACACTTTTCCGTTATCACAACTAATACCCTTTAGTGATAATACATAAGTCACTCTTCTTAACCAATTTCACAGATTCTTGTGTGAAACTTATTCACCCTATAATTTAAAGCCTTGCATAAATAAGTATATAAGTTTGTGATTCTTGGTGCAGTGTTTTGATCAAACTCTGCTGCTTCATTTTAACTAAAAATTTATCACATATGTTGTATTGTGTAATTTACCAGGATTGATGAAGATGTGGTGTAATTAGTACAACACAGACACTCAATTTGTTTAACAGTTATATAAAAATCTGCATTTATTGGGGGATTTTTTTTTTTTCGAAACCATTATTGGGAAATATTTGAAACGGATGAAATCTTTTTTATATTATTATTTTGTTTGAGGGGAAAATAGTAAATGAGGAACCTGATAGATCTAAGTTGATGAATTAATAGGAAAATAAATTGAAATTGAGTTGGTGATTTCGTTTCATGTTACTACCTCCGTCTCAACTCTTTGTTCACAATTACTGTTTTCTCGTATTTTAACGAACGAGATTTTTATTAGTATTTGAAATAATAAAATAATTTTTAAAAGAGTAACACTCCTGTGAATCAGGTCTATACATGAACTCTATCACTGTTATGTGCAAAAATTATCACTGTTATACACAAAAACTTTCATTGTTTAAAAATATAACACATTTTTTAACAGTGATAGTTTTTGTGCATATCAGTTAAAGTTTTTATGCATAACAGTGATAGTTTTTATACATAACAGTGATACGTTTAAAAACCGAGTTCACGGTGAACTCGGGTTCACACAAGTTTTTGTCTTTTTAAAAAGACATATAATAGAGGAGAGATAGATTTATCATATCTCTTCTTAAAAGTCATTTAATCATTTTAAATATTAATAAATAATTCGCTGGCTAAAACACGATAAAAATTAGATGTGAAGAAAAAGTTGGGATAGAGGAGTAGAATTTATATCATCCAATACTATTTTATTTTACATAATTTTCGTGTCATGTGATGGAATTCTTACATATTTCTGTTTCTTTGTTTAGGTGGTCCAAAGTTGCTAATCCCACCCATATAAACAACTCATTGTGTGGTTGGATTGAAGTGTAGTACTGATAAAAAGCAATCTACAATATCATTAATATTCTCTCTAAATCTTCAGCAGTTATATGTACTTACGTTTTAGGGCAACAGGCGTCAAAAGCATTGCATGCCTCTTTTGTGTGACATCGTGCTAAGCATACAGATATAGAATGGATGGATGAATTTTGGGTTAATAACATATTACATTTTTTATTATTGTTTTTTTACAAATTACAACATGTATTATTTTTTTAACAAAATACAATTTGTATTAGTAAAAAAAACTGATAGATTTCAACCTCAATTTATTGTTTTTGAAATCTTTCTATCGAATTTTTTCAATTAAATGTTTGTTAAAATATTTTTTAGTATTATAGTATACAATATATCATTTGTAGGCGATATTTAGACGAAAAGTTTCACAAAAAACAAGTCTCGAGTTGGAATCGGTCACTTTTTACTAGTACATGTTGCATTTTGTTAAAAAAAATAGTACAAGTTGCAATTTGTATTAATCAATGAATTTTCATTCATTCATCCACTTTCTCTCATTCACACTATCTCCACATCACTTATTTTTAAATATTTAATTATTTAAACACACTTTCATAATGGTTTATCAATCATTCATTCATTTCTTCATATACTCCCTACTATTCAAAATATAAGATATTTTGGTTTATTGCATTATTTAATTTTTATTTGATGTTCTGGCTTCTATTTCCCTACACTGCTCTTATTTAATATTCTTTCTTTACTTTCTTGTTTTACTCCCTATCATGTTATTAAAAATAATTTATCATTAAATAAGACTAATTTTGATATAATTTTTTTTATTAATAAATGTGTAAAATGCCAAAACATCTTATATTTTGAACATGAGAGAGTATCTTTTAAGATTTTCACCATCATCTTATTTAAAAGTAACTCACAATTATTATTATTATTTTTATCGAAACCAACTCACAATTATTTTAAACAACAATATGGATTCATCCAATATTTAAACACATCTATGAATAATCATCATAGATGCTCTAAATATTTCATCTCAAAAAGTTGGTACTCTTGTAAAATAATCTTACCATCACTTTTTCTCTATAATATATCGTCTCACTTAGTAGTTTCAATCATATGCTGCATATTAATTCTACGCAAGGGCTGACTCGGAATTTTTAATTAGGAGCCAATTGAACAATGACTACAAGAATTTTCGCGTTTAATTTAAAGATAGAGTTAACGACGAGTATCCATAAAAAATCATGTTTTGTGATGGATTTGCAACGAGCGAAAATCGATTATAGATTCGAGTGCACAAAATTTTGCGATGAATGTCCGTATTATATTTGTGGTTCGTCGCACAATGAGTAATACTTTCGTATTATATCATGTAAAAATTATCACTGTTATGCACAAAATTTTCATTGTTTAAAAATATAAAATATTTTTTAAATAGTGATAATATTGTACGTAATAGTGATTATTTTTATATATTACAGTGATTATTTATATACATAACAGTGTAAATAAAAAAAATTGAATTTATGATGAACTCGGGTTCACATAAATTTTTTTATCTCGCAGAATTGGTCGACAAATCATCTGAAACCACAATTGTTCGACAAATCATCTGAAACCGTGACACTCTTCGCCACTAGTGGCGGGTTTGTTGTCACTGACCTTGTAGCGCCAAGTATGGTGCTTTAATTACCACGTGATTACTATCTATTTTTTTTTGTTCAATATATTGATCAAACTAGTGTATGGTCCCGCGTATTATACTACAAAAAACGCGCATTTTACCGACGGAAATTAACGACGGTTATAAGAACCGTCTCGCTATTACGACGGTTACGGTCAAATGATCAAAGTCAACAGTTTTAGCGACGGTTTAGAGAACCGTCACAAATAGCTACGGTTTTAGCGACGTTTTGGACTAACTCCTTTAGTGACGGTATTAGCGACGGATTAGCGACGATTTTTTATTTTATTTTTTTAATATTAATTATGTATTTTTTTTTTTTTTTCAGGATTATACTAGGTTTTTTAATTGTTGTTAATGCAACTTACCGTATATTTAATTTATAGTTACTTGGAGAAGAGTTCCACCTGACCGTAGTCAGATCTATTTCGAGGAGTTTACAGTAAAAAATTTAATTCATAGTATATTTAAATATATATATTGACTAAAAGTAGTACTTGTTTAAATAGAAAAGTAATATTTGTTTAAATGAAAGTATTACTTGTTAAATGAAAAATATCACTTAAGTTTAAATAGAAAAGTAGTACTTGTTCAAATAGAAAAGTAGTACTTATTTAAATGAAAAGTAGTACTTGTTTTAATAGAAAAATATTACTTGTTTAAATAGAAAAGTAGTACTTGTTTAAATAGAAAAGTAATACTTGGTTAAATGAAAAGTATTACTTGTTTAAATTAAAAGTATTATTTAAATAATAGAAAGTATTACTTGTTTAAATGAAATGTATTACTTGTTTAAATAAAATCAGATTTATGCAATTAATTGTTCGTTGTTGGTGAACTTTAATTTCCGTTGTGCATGTGATTACGTGCCTCTAAATTCCAACAGTGGTATCAGAGCTTCAGGCTCTTGATTATTAATTGCATAAATCTGATTTTAAATTTTTTTTTTTAAATCGGTTTTGGGGCATGGTATACGAACCACACCCCCTTTGATTTATTTGTGTTGTTTTGTTGGTTCTGGTTCCTCGTCTTCCCAAACCCAAATTAGTTTCTCCCTTTTAGGGTTAATCCGCCGCTTGACCTCCATGGGCCACGGTCGGCGGTGCTACGCCGCGTCGATGAAGGCGGACGCTAGGCGTCGGCCTCGCGATGCGTGCGGGAGCCCACGGCGTCGGTTCCCGTTTCGTCCTGATGTGAATCGTTCTCCCTTTTTCGCCTCTTTTTACGGCGGTGCGCCACTCTCTTCGGTTCGTTTCATGGTGGTTCGCCATTGATTCGTTCCGATTTGGGTTTTTCGTCACTTGGGCATACTTGAGACTTGACTGACGTGTCCGTCTCGAAGTGTTGCAAGGCGGCGCGCCACCGGAATCGAGACGAATCAGTGGCTGCGCGCCGCCGATTCGATAATGCTCTGTTTTGTTTTCTGGTTATGAACCAGTTAAACAGGGGGGCGGTGGCTCCGCGCGCGCCCCTTCTGCCGTGCTCGTACAAGGTGGCGAGTCACCCGCTCGCGAGGCGTGACGGTGGTGACTCGTGCCTGTTCGTCCAGGCCGTGCTTCGCCGCGTCGTACTCGCCTGTTTCTATTACCTTGAGACTGAATCTGAATTTTTTTATTTTGGTTCTTGATTGGGTTAATTGGGACTGATTAATTAGATTAATCTGTTGATTTTGGTGATATTGATGAGACGATTAATCTGGAATTTGGTAATTTGGGTGTTTGTTTCGGATTGGATTCGATTTGGATAGAGTGATGATGTAGGAGGGCTGTTTTGCAAATTCGATTTGAGACAGGTCCTCCCGTGCAAATTTCAGAAATTGCACCTGAGCCCACGAAAATAAATAAATTAAAACTGAATTTTGGAATTTCATTTGATTTAATTTCGAAATTTAATATTGGTTGGACCAAAACGATTAATTGGATTAATCAAAATTTAATAATCCTAAAATTGAATTTTTTAAGTGATGTTTAAAATTCATTTTTCTAAAAGGTTTATTAAAACCCACTGTTAACCTGTTTAACTTTATTAAATTCGTTAACGCCTTTATAGTACGCATTATAATTGTTTGGGTAGGCGGCACCCAATATTTGTCGGACCGTATTATTGTTTGGGTAGACGGCGCCCATATAAATGTTAGTCCATGTAAATCATGTTTGGGTAGGCGGCGCCCAATAATTGCTCAAATGTGATATAGATTAACATGTTGGATCTCGATTAAGCAATTAATACCATGACTTTCAAACGTTCCTCACTAAAATATGGTTTTCTCATTAATTTGATAAGATGTCTTCCATCAAAATTAAAAGTAAATCGGAGATTTCGTTCCAATGAGTACTTAAAGACTCTCGTCTTTTGTTCGGATCTACATTTAACGGGACTTTTATAGTGACATGTAATGTCGCCGCTTGATGGTTGTAAACCAACTTAACTTTGTTTCGCTAGCCCTCACGGGGAACAAAGGGTAAGTGACATCAGTCGAACTAGGTTCGACAAACTAGGAGTTGTAGTATTGCAATTGGTTTGGAGACCTACCAGTTATGTTATTGTAATGATCAGCCCTCGTTGGGATTATGGTGGTAGGAATGTGGATCCTAGTCCATTACAATTTATATTTGATATAAATTCGTACTCTTCCGATGAGGTCGTTGAGTATGTGAAAATAATGGAGACAAAATAAACACAAAAGAAATGTCATGTTTATTTTGATTGCTGAATATTGATCATAGGAATTATGTGTTTTAATTCCCATTTTATTTTATTTCTCTTGGTTAGTTGAAATGTATAACTTTTATTGAGATGTGTTTTGGAAACAAACTAAATTGGCTAGGCAAATTTTTCGGATCGCAATCGAAAACATGTGTTTGGTGCTAAGGCAAGAAAAGATTGAGTACGTGTTGGACACGCCAATCCTGGTTACCCTTAAAGCTGGTACTCTGAGGCAGCCACGTTTGACGTAGCAGCTCAGAAGAAGCATCAAAAGGATGCTTCCCCGACTCAGTGTGTGATGTATCTCGGCATGACTCCCGATATGCTTAAGGCAACATGAGGAAATGGGTCTCTTCTAAATGCTCAAGCATCTGAAGGATCTCTTTGATTCTGAATCTCATTCTGAGATTTATGAAGTGATGAGAAATCTGTTCAGATGTCGGTTAGCTAAAGGAGAGAAGATTTCACCTCGTATGCTTAAGATGATAGGCCTAATTGATAAACTTGGTAATTTAGGCTTTGACCTAAAAGACCAACGTTTTCATTTATGCTATCCTCCAGTCACTCTCGGATTCATATTTTAGCTTCATTGTGAACTACAATATGAATAAGACGGATGCGACCATGCTTGAACTTCATAACGTGCTCAAGACTTTTGGGTTCACTATCACTAAGATGGTGTTCAAAAGAAGGAGCGGGTAGACAAGGATGTGTGCCTCTACTATAAGTAGAAGAGGGCACTGGAAGAAGGACTATAAGGTTCTAGTTGCTAAAAGGAAGGCACTAGGTGCTTCTAACACTAGAACATGTATGTTTGTTATTAAGATTAACATGTCCACTAATGGCGCTAACTGCTTGGTATTGGATACCGAATTTGGCTCTCACATTTGCACTAATGTGAAAGGGCTCATATGTCATAGGGCAGTTAGAGCGGGTGAAGTTGTCTTACACGTGGAAATGAAGCAATAGTTGCTACTGAACGTGTGGTGACTTATGTGTTAGACTTACCCTTTGGTTTTAGATTAGAACTTAATGATTGTCATTTCGTTCTTCCTATTACTCGCAACATTATTTCCATTCCTATGTTAGACATTGAGGGTTATTCCTTCCATTTTAGTGATAATAATTGTTATTTCATGTTGAATGATGTGGTTTATGGGAATGCCCCTATGGTGAATGGTTTATACTTATTGCATTGTGGATATACTGTTCTTAATATACAAAATAAAAGACTCAAACTTAGTAATCATGAAAATCCGACTTACTTGTGGCATTGTAGACTTGATCATGTAAACGAGAAAAGAATTGCAAGGTTAAGAAAGTTAGACTACTTAACCCCATTCGACTGTGAGTCTTATGGAGATTGTGAATCATATCTCATGGGCAAGATGATCAACGGACCCTTTTCTGGGAAAGGGGTGCATGCCAAAAAAGTTCTAGAGTTGATCTACAACGATGTTTGTGGACCATCGCCCACTCTAGCTAAGGGTCACTTCGGATACTTCATCAATTTTACTGATGATTTCTCAAGATACAGATATGTGTATCTTATGAAACACAAATTCAAATCTTTTGAGAAATTCAATAAGTTTAAGGTTGAAGTAGAGAAGTAACTTGGTAAGAGTATCAAGACCCCTCAATCAGATCGAGGAGGTCGATACCTTAGCCATGAATTCATTTATTATTTGAAGTTACATGGAATACAGTCACAATGGACTCCTCCCGGAACATCTCAGATGAATGGTGTGTCCGAGAGGAGAAACCGAACCCTGTTAGACATGGTAAGGTCCATGATGAGCTTTTCCTCTCTTTCGACATTCTCATGGGGATACACGTTACAAACCTCAATTTACATTCTGAATAGGATTCCATCTAAATCGGTTGAGCATACACCATATGAACCATGGTGTGGCAAGAAGCCAACTTTTATACATATCAAACATGGGGTTGCCCCGTGATTGTGAAAAGAGTGCTTACAGATAAGTTGGAATCCAAAGGTGAAAATGGTTATTTTGTGGGATATCCTAAGGAAACTAGAGGATATTACTTCTATCTACCTGAGAAACAATCAGTGATTGTTTCTGGGTAGACCAAGTTCCTCGAAAAAGGACAATGTCTTTAAGGAACAAGGTCGTAAGCTAATAGAACTTGAAGAAATTCAAGAACCACAAATTAACAAAGAGACTGATATCTTGTCAAAGCAACATGACAAGGAATCAGTGGGAGCATTCAACAACTTTCACGGTGGGAGTCTTTCATTAGGTGATCGTCTTTCAGCCAGTGGGAGCGTAATTGGAGTATGCTTGCCAGTGCAAGAACCTCCAAGTGGGCTGAATGAGAACAACATAGTTCAAACTTAAAACTGTTGGGGTTATACTGGAAAGTATGCTTTTACTTTGTATAACCAAACTGAATTTCTGTCTTATTTGCTAAAATAAATTATTTATCACTGATGCTTTAAATATCATTGAATGTTACATATATTTATTGCATAATTGTTCAATAAACAGTACGTGTTACATTGTAGTTAATTTAGTGATACCAGATCACTGAAGATTAAATTAATAGTCCCTTATAACTCAAAGTACGTTGTTCACGACCTAGATGGAAGTGAACAATCCATCGTGAAAGGTTGAAGTGTAAGGCTCAGATTGACTTGTCTTGACCAAGAGATTACACTAGTGCATGACTGATTCACTGAATATGACCTACAGGAGGATAAATTCTTCAGCACTGAACCAGGAAGAATTAGACCTCAGTGGTTCGTTATTTCTTAATCTTCGTCCCTTAAATAGGACCGTGTGTGGTTAGTAATTATTGCTTTGACTTATGACGGGTAGAGAATCAATGAGATTCAATACTTTATATCTTGGACAATATTACTAGTCACATGCAATTGCTAAGATTTAATACGAAGAATCGTGTGCGAGTACGCTTGTTTGATTTGCCCCCTTGGGAGGTTCATAAGATTTATCATACCAAATCTTGCAAGTGAAATTAGTTTCTGGTATGGATAATAATGTTGAACCGTTCCTTGACCAAGGATAAAAGATATTAATTAAAGAAAAGCTATTTCAGTGGCTTGAATTAATTAATGGGCTGGATAATCTTAAACACGAGAAATAATAACCGGGAGCCATATTAACAGTAATATGGGTTAAGATGGATAGTGCAATATTAATTATTATTGGTCCCGGTGAAAAACCCATGTAATGCGGAAAAATCATGTAATGCATATAAAACAGGGGTGAGGAAGCAGTGATACTAATTTTTTTTTATTAATCTATGATGTGTTTTGCTTATAATTGAATGCATATGGCAAATAAGAACATAAAGCAGTAAATAACACACGATTTATAGTGGTTCGGAGTCCAACTCCTACATCCACTCTTTCCTATCAGCAGGGGCACCAACTTAACCAACTGGACTTAGTTTTACGTGTTAGTCCAATACGATACAACAGATGTTTAATGAGTTCTCACTCTCTCGGGACTTATCACCCTCCACGGGATTGCCTACCCTCCCTTACGGGATTGCTTCGATGTTTAACGAGTTCTCACTCACACCCAGAAAGTAAGCTAGTCCAACTAACTTACAATCCTTGCTTAACAAAACTTAACCTAACACTCGGTTTGGGTAAAGATTGTTTGGTGTCCAACTAGGGTGAGATTTTCCCTTACATTTGTTTAGCCTCAATGCTAAGGTTGAGAAAATCTCTCTAAGCTTAGGATATTATATTTGTGCTTAGATCTAGGGTAGAACACTCTTGAATATATTCATGTATTTCTTGCTCAGTGTTCTATGGTGGAAATGCTGGATGATTTGGCTCTGTAGCTCAATGGTGTTTTTCACATATTTCACACACTTTAATTTGATGGAAGAGCTTGTATTTATAGTGTGGATTTGAATGTTACCGTTGGATGGAGTCATATTCAAATCCATACTATTCTGTAGTTTTTTGCAGCTTTTTCAGGCTTGTTGTCTTCCTCTCATTGGTCCACGTCAGCTGAATCTAACGGCTATATTCTTCAGGATCTTCTGAGTCTTCAGGGTTCTCTGAATCTTCAGGATTCTTGATTCAGCAGACTTCTCTTCAGCAGACCTTGTCTGATCAGTTATACTGACACTCAGGCTAACTGAGTTCAGCTCTTATGACTTCAGACAATCTGACCCTCAGGTCACTAGCACTCAGGCTATCTGATCATCAGTAGCTTTCTGATTCTCAGTGAACATGACTTCAGATGACTTGTCTTCTGATGACTTCTTTTTGATATCTTCTCGCCTAATCGGATCAGCTCACCTGATCAGATCAGTATAGCATCAGGTTATCATATCAGTTTATCTGCATCAGATTAGTACATCAGGTTAGCATATCAGGTTAGTTGTGATGGTCCTGGTGGAAAACCCATTTTGCGCGTGCGTAAGCAAACATTTCAGTTCAGTGCATATAAAAACAGGGGTGAAGGAATGGTGATTCCAGATTTTTCTCTTTTTAAGCTCATGTGTTGTGTTTTGCTTATAATCGAATGCATATGACAAGATAAGAACGTAAAGCAGTAAAGAACACAACAAAGTATAGTGGTTCGGAGGATCAAGCTCCTACATCCACTCTCCCTGTTCCTAGGGAAATTCCTTCCAACTGGACTTATCACCCTCTCGGGTTCGCCTCTAGATATTTAACGAGCTCTCACTACAACTGGACTTATCACCCTCTCGGGTTCGTCTCTTAGATGTTTAACGAGTTGGCACTCCAATCGGGACTTATCACCCTCACTCGGGATTGCCTACCCTCCCTTTCGGGATTGCTAGATGTTTACCGAGTTCACAATCACCTACAAACTTAACCGACTGATTTGGGTAAGGTTTGTTTGGTTTCCAACTAGGTTGAGATTTTCCCTTACATTTGTTTAGCCTCAATGCTAAGGTTGGGAAAATCTCTCTAAGCTTAGGATACATCGTGGGTTGCTTAGATTGGGTTCTAGAACACTCTTTGAATATATTTGTATATCTATAGACTTGTGTTCTAGGGTGGGAATGCTTTGGGTATAACTCTCTTTGGCTCTGTAGCATCTCGTGCTATAATCTCCACTCATCCACACATAATTTGATGGAAGATCTTGTATTTATAGTGTGGATTTGAATGTTACCGTTGGAGAGAATCACATTCAAATCCATACTATTCTTGTAAGTCTGGCCAGAACTTCTTCAGTTTGGTTGTCTTCCTCTCATTGGTCCACGTCGGTGATTCTAACTGGCTATATTCCTCGATTCCTCGCCTTGGAATCATTCAGATTCTCTGAGTCTCGATGTCTTGAGACATCTATGAGTCTTCAAGTTTTGATTCTCGAGTTTCTGAGAGCCTCGGGTTTTCAAGCCTCGGGTTCAAAGAGACCTTCTCTAGGACGGACCTTGTCGTCGAGTCTCGTGGTGATTTCTCAATCCTTGAGTCCTCGGGATTCTTCTTTGATTCATCAGATCGATTCAGATCGAGATCAACACATCTTCGGATCCTTCAGGATAGCGTCCGATTACATTAGGTTTATATCGGTTTTGATCTCAATCACGTCGATCTTGATCATACTTTCATGAGTTCGATCTCGATATTGATCTCGAACCATCCGCTTTCCTCTTACGATGCGCAACCTTCTTCGAAAGTGATTTTCCGAGCTATCGCTCTTTTTCGATTTTCTTCTCATCGATGATCATTCCAGTCATCGATCTTCGATCGATTAGCTTAGCTTTCTTCTCTTACGATTTTTCAACACATCGGTTTCGATTTCAATATCTCGAGGATAACATCAGTCATCGATCTCGATCATACATTTAGTGTTTAACTTATTCTTTCGTTCTCAACTTGTTTAGTAAATCCGATCTCAATCACGTCGAAGTCTTGATCATTGCATAATTCATAATCAAAACTAAAATATCCCAACACTACCACTTAACCACTAATTTTCTCTCTCTCAAGAAAGGGTTTGAGTTTGGTGTTATTTCAACTAGGTGAGATTTTCCCCTTACATTGTTTTTTAGCCTTAAAAAGCTAAAGATGGGAAAATCTCTCTAAGCTTATGATATGGCATTTATGCTTAGATATAATGAAGAACACTCTTGGGTAAATTTGAATATTTAATGCTCTGTGTTCTTGAGTGGAGATGCTTGAATATTTTGCTTTAATCTTCACTTTGCAGCATCCTCCATTATCTTCTTTCAAGAAGATAGTGCAATGTATTTATAGTGTGGATTTGAATATTACCATTGGAGAGTAAATTCAAATCCATACTAATAATCTTAAGCTTTTTCTTTGTCCTTTTGATCTTTGTTGCTTCTTTGCGGCTTTTATGTCATATCCATATATGTGTTGTCATCTTTTTATTGGCCAGCTTTTTGTGTGATCATTTCCTTTGTTCATCTCTTACGAACTCATCTTTGTTCATCTCTTCTGATTTTAGTTTTCTGATCTCAGTTTTCTGATTTCTTCTTTGATCTCGATCCGATTTCTCAATGATCGATCGACCTGATATCGACACATATTCGATTTCGATCAACACAATATCATCAGTATTTTTTGATTTAAATCATTAGTCTCTTTCTTATCCCGATGAGTTCCCCTCAATTTGTTCTAAAATAAAACTAAGTCTAGAAACACAAGCTTTCTATACAACTTAGCTTGTCCTGTTACAAGGTGTTTTAGCATAATAATCAAAACTAAAATTATCCCAACAATATAGAACTCACTATCTGGTTTTTTATGGAACCAGATTATTGAGGTGTCATGTCAACTCATCATCCACATAATTATTTCTACTTAAATAAATTATAGAATATTTTATAATACACTATACCCTAAACCATGAACCATAAACCCTAAATCATGAACCATTCGGGTCGGGTGTTGAACCACTAGGGCGGGTTCGAAGTCGCGAGTTCTTTTCGATCGATCAATCGTGATCGGATCAACACATCTTCGATCAATATCTCGGGGATAACATCGTCAATTACATTAGGTTTAGCATATCGGTTTTTAGCACATCCGATCTCAATCACGCCCGATCTTGATCATGGTCATCTTCATCTCTCATCTTCGATCGATCCTCATCGATGTCATCGACGCTCGGTGTCGATCTTCGATCGACCTTTTCTTCTCTTTGAAATTTCGTTAACTTCGGAACTCATCTAACTTCTTATTCTTCGATCTCATTGACCTTCGATCTTTTCTTTTCGATTTCGATTTTGCTCGTCCCCCCTCAACTTGTTATTTCAAATTGATAATGTTTTAACTCCTAAAATATCAACAAGTTCATCGGGTTATCTTATCGATCTCGTCGTCTCCGCTCCTCTTACATTCGAACCTCCCGATCTGGTCATCTCGATCTCGATCATCTATTCTTACGATTTCGCTTTTCTTTTCTTGAGTTCCCCTCAACTTGTCCTCTCATTCCCCTCAACTTGTTATCGTGAGATTAGCTTCAATAACACAAGTTGATAATGTTTTGGCATAATTCATCAAAACTAAAATATCCCAACAATTATGTAGTGGGATTAATTAATATTTATGGGCTTGAATAATATTGTGGCTCAATATTAGATATTCAAAGTCCATTAGAAGGTCCAATCTTAATTCTCCTAAAGGCCCATCAAGTAGCCCAAAGATAAAGTCCAATAACTGAAAAGATATTTTAAATAAAATAAAATATTGTTGCCTATTTTTCCTAAAATTTTCGAAAATAAATAAATAAAGAGGGAGAAAGATTTTCTTTGATTTTTGTTATGGAATGAGGATATGTATTCTTGGAATGCAAGTTTATCTCATTAAATTCAAGAAATCTCCCACTTGACTATTTATTTTGTATTTTTCGAAAATGATGAAAAAATAAGGAAGGAAAGATTTTCTTGATTTTCTTGAAAAGATATTATGGAAGATATGTATTCTTGGAATACAAGAATATCTCATAAAATTCAAGAAGATCCAAATCTTGGATTCTTACTCCTTATTATTTTCGAAAATACCATAACAAGAGGAGTTGGGATTTTTGTGGAATATTTTAAATATGGAGAAAATAATATATTGGATATATTCAAGATTTATTGGAGATCAAAAAAAAAAATTCCATCTTATTCATGCACAAATTTTCGACCAACACCCCCTCTATAAATAGGGGATAAATTTTTCATCCCCAAGTGCAATTACATGTGTTGGAAAAATTAGAACTCCACAAAGGTGGTGCAACATAATTTTTATTTTTCCTTTTTGTTAAATTGTTCGCGAGTTCCTACCACCGGATTGTTGAACAAGAACAAGAGAATACTTGAGAAGGTTTTTTGGTGTGTTGGTGTGAACGGGATCCATCTTCTCAACGATTGTCACTCCGAGAGGTTAGTTCACGTAAACTCGTAATATTTCCGCATGCGTAGGTCTTATGTGAACTATTATATGCATGATTGGTTGTTGAATTATTATTTGAATTAATATAGGATTAATTCATGCTAGTAATAATTGTCATAATTAAATTTGTATTTAAATATTCATCCCGAATAGATCCGGGACAATTAATTCCACAACACAAACTCCCGCCCAAGAGACATTTGAAAGTGTAGCTCTTGAGGACTCTCCGGACATTGATGAAATCGATGCACCACAAAATTTTCACGATCAGAATGTACAGCCTGCACAACCACAGCTCCGTAAGTCAATTAGGAATTGTAATCCACCCATTAGATATGGTTACCTCTTGGTCGATAATGTGGACATACTGGATAAGGACGATCCTAATACTTATTCTAAAGCAATTACAGATATTGATTCAGGGAAGTGGCATGAAGCCATGAAATCGAGATGGACTTGATGTACACCAATCAAGTCTGGGACTTGGTTGAGTTGCCTATAGGGGCTAGACCCATATATTGCGATTGGGTCTTCAAGAGCAAGACCACTGCAAATGACAAAGTACAAACCTACAAAGCTTGGTTGGTATTGAAGGGTTATAGTCAACGCGAATGCATTGACTATGACGAGACCTTCTCACCAGTTGCAAAGATCAAGTTCATTCGAATTTTACTTGCGATAGCAGTACACTTTGATTATGAGATTTGACAGATGGATGTCAAAACAACTTTCCTCAATGGAGACATTGATAAGGAAGTGTTTATGACTCAACCGGAAGGTTTTATATCTAAGTCAAATTCTAATGCAAACTAAAGATATCCATTTATGGATTGAAGCAAGCTTCTAGGAGTTGGAATATCCGATTTGATGAAGCTATCAAGTCTTTTGACTTCGTAAATCCGGAAGATCCTTGCGTTTATTGTAAACGTTAGTTGGGAATAATATTGTTTTCATAATCGTGTATGTCGAAGACATATTGATTTTAGGAAACAATATCCCGTTAATGCAGTCTATTAAAGATTTGATGTTAAAGACCTTCATGATGAAGGGTCTTGGTGGAGCCTGCTACATCCTAGGGATCATGATCCACAGGGATAGATCCAAGAGAATATTGGGGCTTTCACAGTCCACCTATGAAGACAAGGTGTTGAAGCGTTTTGCGATGGAGAACTCTAAGAGAGGATCTCTATCGACAAATCATGGGATAAAGCTATCAAAAAGAAGGATTGTCCTTCGTTGAAGGCGATATCAAGCACATGAAAGATGTCTCATATGCATATGCATTTGGTTCAATCATGTACGCTTATGACTTGCACTAGGCCAAACTTGGCCTACTCTATCAACATCACTGGTAGATACCAACAGAATCCGGGTGAGTCTCACTGAATTGCTGTCGAGACCATTATGAAGTATCTCGCGATTTAACTAAAGAATGTTTTCTTGTCTATGGTGGGCCAATCGAACTAGTAGTGATTTGGTTGTGACACCAATATCAATCCGACTATGATGATAACAAATCACGGTCGGGAGTTTCGTTTCACTCTCAATGATGAGGCGGTCAGTTGGAATAGTTCAAGAAAAAGGACCGCAGATTCAACAACCGAAGTTGAGTACATTGTTGTATCGAAGCCTCAAGGAGGTCATTCGGATTTTATAGTTCTTAAGAGAACTAGGGGTAGTTCCGAGTGCCAGTTGTCTAATAATCCTGTATTGAGACAACGTTGGTGCGATTGCACAAGCAAAGGAACCAAAATCGACAAGCAGTACTAAACTTATCATTTGATCCGAGAGATCATAACGATAGGATAAGTAGAATTAAAATGTATTCCCACATATTTAATTTGGCAGATCCTTTCACCAAAACACTGAGTGTTCATGTACACACTATACATTTGATGGTCTAGGGGTTAGACATGTAGGTGATTGACTCTAGTCCAAGTGGGAGATTGTTAGTGTTAGTGTCCTAGAGACAATCTATTGTAAGGACATAATACTCGATGATATTAAGTTTGATTTAATATTATAGTTCACTTAATATTAATGTATGTCAATACACTTGTTTGAATATTATGTTTGATTGTTTGCATTTATTCATGCAAGTGTTCCCATGAGTCATTGTTGTCATTGAGGTTGTGAGAACTCAGATGACTTAAGCATGATCCTCAAATAGCCCCGATCAAGGTTCATCAAGAATGGGATATTGATGATACAATGGAGATTGGTGTGCGATCTGCATCATACTCTTAGAGAGTGTAGTAAGATCTCACTTACTACGAGATACTAGGTATCTCATGATGGATGCACAAATACCTTAGAGGGTGTTGGTATACCCATCCGAGAAACCATTTGATGTAGTTCCACTATATGTGTCTACGGGTGTCTCGGTTAGTGGGAGCGATGCGATACTTCTTTGACTTGAGGTCAATACGCACGACATGTGTGGAGTGATGAACTTTGACCATGACCGACGCTTGCACCCGTCTATGGGTATATATGGCTTGGATTGGGTTCATCACGAAGTGCATGTGCATGGTAGTTGAACTAAGAAAATGATTCATTCCTCAAAGTGGATTTAGAGAGAATACTCATCTTCTCATCATAATTGGATCTAAGTCATTGACCAATGCACATCAACTTAGACTTTGTGACTAAGTGTGACATTAATGATCAATTAGTGATTTGAGATAAATTGATTTAGTTATTTGAATAGGCACTTCATCATGTTCAAGACTAATCGAGTATTCGTGAATGAAATGAGGAAATCTCAATTGCCCACGTTACAGTTACAGGTAGTTGCATGTTTCTCGCAACGTACCTCATATATTGAGAATGTCTGATTTATTGACTAGGGTTCAATTAAGACTGTTAGTTTGACTAATCACTCGATATATGAGGGCCTATGGGTCACACAACAAGTAGTTCCCTTTTACGGATTATAGTTGGTTGATTAAATGTTAAATTGGATTTAATATTTAATTTATGGAGAAGAAATTAATAATAGATTAATTTGGAATTAATTATTATTAATATTATTTAATTAAATTTGATTTAATTAAATAAGAATTCTCAATAATTATATTTGGAATATAATTATATGATTTAATGTATATGAAAATAAATCGTAGAGATTTTCATATAAGGCATTTAAATCCGTAGAGATTTATATTTAGGGAATTAAATTAAAGGAATTAATTTAATTCAAGATTGGGGTTTTATTTCCCTAATTGGGCTAGCTTAAGATTTAAGCTGGGCCTCCCCTATATATACAGACTATTGGGAATTCACAAAGGACGTAACTTCATATTCTCTCCATAAGATCCAAAGTTTGGATTTTCCTAGCTGATTCAACTTGAGATTCAACACTGGCAAATTCGTACAGATCCGTTCTTGGGGATTACGTGGATACCATAGTTGAGAAATCTGCTATCGAATCACTGTAAGGTTTCTCGTTATGATTATTGTAATATGTATGCAATTAATTGTTCGTTGTTGGTGAACTTTAATTTCCATTGTGCATGTGATTACGTGTTTTACGTGCCTCTAAATTCCAACAATATCTACTCTGTTCAGAGTGCAAGCGTCGGTCATGGTCAAAGTCCATCACTCTGTGCATGTCATGCGTATTGACCTCAAGTAGAAGGACAATCACGCTACTCCACAAATCGATATTCCCGTAGACACTTAAATAGAATACATCAAACGGTTTCTCGGTCGGGTATGCCAATACCCTCTAAGGTATTTGTGCATCCATCATGAGATATCTAGTATCTCGTAGTTGTGAGATCCACTACATCCTCTAAGAATATGATACATATCGCACACCAATCTCAACTGCATCATCAATATCTCATTCTTGATGATCCTCGATTGGGGCTACTTTGAGAACTATGTCATGGTCATCTGAGATCTCACATTCTCAATGACGACATAGGTTCATGGGAACACATACATGAATAAATGCAAACAATCAAACATAATATTCAAATAAATGCAATGTCATATATTATTATTAAATAAAACAATAACATTAAATAACTGAATATCATCAAGTATTATGTCTTTATAAATGATTGTCTTTAGGATATCAATACTAACAGAAATATGCAACCTATGTTCATGAAACAAATTGCATGTTTCTGTGTAAATTAGTTGCATGACCATTAAACTTATAAACGGGTATCATTACTCTTATAAATTAATACATATAACATTTAATGTTTTGGTATCAGTTTATATGTGTAGTGATATCAATTGATAAGTGTTATGATATTAATTTATAAATACAATGATATAAATTTCATACTCTAAACAAGTTTCACCAGAAACCTACTCATTAAGTAATTAATTCCTAAACTCGGCAAGTTAGAGGACTTATCACATTCTACTCGACATTAATACTTGATAACCAAACGGGTAAAATTGACAACCTTGGATAAGATGGGTTGTGGCAGTACATAACAAAATTATGTATATTTGGATGAAAAATAATTGTATGCACCAGTTGACTGCACCGCACAATTCAAATGTATTTTTAAATGATATTAATTATTTTATTATAAGGTATTAATTGATAAGTATTAACTATTTTTACTAAAGAACACTAGTTGTTTTTACTAATTAGTATTAATTTTGCATTAATTGCATTGTGTAACTGATACACTCAAGTGATACTCTATTGTTGAAAAAATTTCGTATGTGTAGATGAAGATGAATATTGAAAACGGGAGGGGAATAAGTCGAGGCAAGAGTTAGCAAAAGTTAGAATCTCTTTCAGTAAGACAATATTTCCTCATACCCAGGGCAATACAGTTCTATACACATGCAATAAATTGTAGGAGTTTTATCAATCCAGGGCCTGAAAGATGGTAAATCTATCAATTTAAGGTCTGAAAGATTTTTTCTATCGATTCAAGGCCTGAAAGATAGAAAACTATCCATCCAGGGCCTAAAAAATAGAAACTATCAATTCGAGGCTTATAAATTTTAAGGCCATGTTTGACACTAAACCCTAAATCCTGAACACTAAACCCTAAACGTCGAATTATGAACCGTAAACCCCCTTGAACCATAAACCTTGAACCGTAAACCCTAAAAATAAAAAAAATACGAACATGAAATAAGGACATGAAATATATGTGTCAAACATGGTCTTAAAATTTATAAGCCTCAAATTGATAGTTTCTATTTTTCAGGCCCTGAATTGATAGTTTTCTATATTTCAGGTCTTGAATCGATAGAAAAAATATTTCAGGCCTTAAATTGATATATTTACTATATTTCAGGCCATGAATTGACATTTTTCCTAAATTGTATATTTAAATGCAACAAATTGTATATTTCAAAAATACATTATCAATGCACGGAGAACCTGATGCATACAATACCAGTTCTTCTATTTGAGGATATATTGGAACATTTAGATTAGAGTCTACATTATTTATTTATTTAGGATAAACTATTCTACAAAATTGTAGTGCTTGTGTATATCATAAAGGTTTAATTTTTTATGTAGTGAAAATTGAAAACTATATCCAAGCATTGCGCAATTTCAACAATTCAAATTTTGAACAAACTAGTTTTTTGCCCGCGCATTATAATTTAATTTTTTGTATTTTGTTTTAATATCGTCAAATTTATTTTTCTACAACCATTTTTATTGATTATTGAAGAAAATTAGAAAGTAACATATGACAAGTATCACTAATGTTTCATATAATTTTTTTATAATTAAATATATTCAATTATATACAATGTGCAATATTAAATAAGTCTGCTTACATAATATATATATATATATATATATATATATATATATATATATATATATATATATATATATATATTTAGTCAAAACAAACATCACCATAAATTATTTCGAACATAAATATAAAAAAAATCTATATAGTCGTTCATATCAATTCTGCTCCTCCAATTGCCTTATTTCATATCAATCACCGTCGTGCAAGAGGTTGTCGATATGAAGCCAACATCCTTTTGTTTAGTTCTTACCTGAAGGCTTGAGTTTCAATAACATCATCACAAAAATGGCGCAAATCAAATTATTAATAAAACATCAAGTGAACAACACTTCAAAATAATATATATGCTTAATTTTTTAATAGTGAAAAAGGAAGTAAAATAAAAAAGAAAAATGAAGCGAAGCCCATTAAATAAACCCAAAGAAAGATAAATGGGCTCGGCTAGGCTGAAAAAAAAAAACAAAAAAGGCCGGTTAAAAACCCTTAAATCTTCTCACTCTTCCTTCAGTTTCTTCGATGACTGCCGTCGCCCGCCGCCTCCCATCCATCACCTGACCGCCTCTGTTCCGTCTCTCCGATCTCACACCACCCGCACTACCTTCGCCCGCTGCCTCCCATCAACCACCTGACCGCCTCTGTTCCGTCTTTCCGATCTCACGCCATCGCTCCCTTTCTCCATCAGATCTCTGGTAAAGTTACTCTCTCCTTCTCTCTCTTTTTTTTTTTTTTTTTTTACGCCAGAGTCGAAATTTGTTAATTTCAACTAATTTTTGCCAAAAATAAAATATGATGATTTTCGATATATTTTTTGATCGGCGTTCCATATAATTAGGGATGATATTTTTTGACCGGAGTCCGAATCATGATTGTTGCCAAATTGAAAATCTGAAATTGAAAAATTGGGGTTTAATTTGGTTTATGTTGGGAAATGAAGAATTGTTAAAATAACAAATCTGCTACAAAATACGAACCTGCTACAAAATTATAATCTTTGATTCTTTGATGTTTCTGTATTTAACACACACACACAAAATGAAAAGTCGTTGAATTAAGTTTCTAAAGACCCTTTTCAGATTACAATTATTAATTTTCCAAAGAGTCTTTTTAAATTACAGGCGTTTCCTTCCTCTCTCCCCCCAAATTGAACGGGCGGTGCAACACGTTTTCCTTTCCTCGTGAAACTGAGATTGACACATTGACAAAATAATTGTTTTAAATTTGACACATGACGTAAGTTGAAGACACTAGGTCGTGTCTTGAAATACTTAAAATAGTTTCTAGAAGCACCTATTTTCAAATCTTCCTCTCACAGCTTTTAAAAATAAGTGCTTCTGAAAGCTGTTTTAAGTGTTTCAAAACACACCCTTAAAATTACACATAACAGAATGAGAGGACACTTAAAATAACACATATCAGAAGGAAAGGACACTTAAAATAACACATGTCAGCTTCTTAGGAGTGCAGTCCTCCTAATAATAAGATTGTTCTCATCTTAATGTATTCAGAAACTAATATTTTACCAAAATATTCTTAAAACATAAAATATCAATCATTAATTAATGTATTAAATCATAAATTTAGAGCGCACAATTTATATTCAACATTGATAAAATCACTTCTCCACTGCATGTTGTATTGCCTTAACTTCTCTACATCTCTAATAATAAAGCAATATAAACATCATTTTCAAAACGAGCCATTACCAATAATCCACAGCCAATCCAGAACGACACCTGAAAGTATACCGCTAAGAAGAAACACTACGAGCAAATTACCCAACGCATTCTGCTCCGGCGCCTATAAATATAACAAGTGTCAAATACATTTCAATATGAGTTGCAAGGAGAAGATAACAACCAATCTCTCAACTATTATTAAATTGGTGAAAAAGAAAAATACATAACAAAATTAGCATGTGACAAAGACTTGTTTGAGACCGTCTCACATAATATAATGAGTCTTAAGACGGAGCTCCATTTATTTAAATAATATTATTAAGAAAAGAAATTGATAGGTTTGATTTGGACCTTATGCCAGATAAATATAAAGTCGTTTCATGGAATAAGATCTGTGAAACTGTGTCACGCAAGACCACCCCATTTTAAAAAATAAATAGGCTGATATTGAACAATGAGTAGGTCCATGTGCATTGTCCAACTCAAGAGGGGATTTAAACCAAATTCGTCCCATAAATTTTTATCTTTATTGAAATGGTCTTGAAACTATCAATTTTTTTAATTTAGTTCCACAAATATTCGATTTATTCCAATTTAGTCCCACAAATATTTGATTTGTTCCAATTTAGTCTCAGACCGTTGGAAATCGACCAAAACACGCAAAACGACGTCGTTTTAGTTGCTTGTCTATTACGCGCCCCTAATTTTCGCGACTAAAACAACATCGTTTTAGGTGTTTCTGATCGATTGGGACTAAATTGGAACAAATAGAATACTTGTGGGACTAAATTGAAAATGTTAATAGTTACTGGACCATTTCAATAAAGGTGAAAAATTATGTGACGAATTTGGTTTAAATCACAACTCAAGAGCATTTATGAAACAATCAACTTGTGTTTACTAAAACACTTCCATTTTTCAGTGAAACAAGTTACTATGTATAAAAAAAGCAATTAAATTATACGGTGCATGCAGTTGATACATACAAGAATCTAATGAAAAATCAGTGGGCACCGAATTGAAAAACCTCTAAATTTAAGACCAAAATTGAGAAATAATTTTTAAATCTAGAGATTTTTTTTGGGGGAGGGGGCAAAAAACTCACCTTATACCCCCTAGGAGCAGTTGTGATCACACAAACAGTAAGATAGCCATTTGTTAGTCCAAGAAAAGATACTAAGAATATCATCCATCCTTGGTCTCCATACTTGGCTGTAAAGTAGAAGCAAGGGACGAGCAAAAAACGCAACAATGATGCAATCATAATTCCCTTTCGTGATTCCAATTTGATGCATTTCACAAGAGGAATATATCGTCCTATCAAATCCCACACGTTGAACATTGCTATGAGCACAATTGCATACCTACATATACAAAAATAGAAAAAGTAACAAACAATTACTCAAGTCGTTCTTAAGAAAAAAAAAAAAGAGAATTAAACACCTATTTTAAAAAATTACTTCTCACAAATTTTCAAAATAAGTAATTCTAAAAGTTATTACGGGTGTTTGCAAGTTGTTCTCACAGCTTCGAAACGTACTTCTCAAAATCCATAGTTATGCCAGACACACACAAACTCCACAAAATGAAGAATCGACTTATTTTTCCAAACACTACAAGAAAATAGTGTATTGCCTTACGAAATTTTTCAATATTTTTTCAACATTCCTACAAAATTTGCAACGAAAATAATTCTTGCTTAAATAGTAAGACTTGCCTACAAAATTTTCTTATTATATAGGTTATTTTTAAACTACAAATATAATTATCTATGGAAATATAAATTGTCTAGAAAATTATTTGTGTAGGTGAGTTCACCTACGAAAATTACAAATATGTAGGTAGATTGTTCGTAGGTAATTTGTTTGCCTAGAAAATTATTTTTGTTGTTAATTTTTTCAAAGATTATTTTAAAAATTGGTAAACAAATCGTCGGCAATCTTCACATTTTAAGAAACAAATTATTTTTGTAGGAAAATTTCATAGGCATTTGAACATTTTCGTAGGGAATTCTTCATTTTCTTATAGTGAAAATTACGTCCTCACAACTTTCGAAAATAAAATAAAATTAAAAGTTGCTAGTAGAATTTTCAAACACACCCTTAGTAGAGTAACTTACCAAGAGCCCAATTTATGTGCACCAGTGTTTTCGTACAAGAATCCAGGGAAAATCGATAATGTGAGGACATAGATCAACCAGAGAGCCAAGGCGTAATCGATATTCTTCAATAACAACTCCTTATTGCTTAACCGATCAACCGTTTCAGAGTTGTTAGTGGTCCGGATCCCAGCAACATCAAGATCAGCTAAAACTGTCTTCGACCCCTCCATCGCGGCCTTCTTACGGAAGCTCTTCACAATAGCCAATTTACCAAACACAAATGCATATAGGAATATACACATAAACTCGAGCAATGTTGAGATGGACATAAAAAGAACTACAAAATCACAAAAACATAAAAAAATTAAATTTAATAAATAATTTTCTGGCATAAGTTTAAATCACATTATTGTAGAGTGAAAAGTTTAACTTACTAACTCCCTTACGAAGGCCATGTTCGGTTTTATCGAAAGCAGCTTTAGTCACTAGCCTTAAGACAGAAGTTAAGGCACCCGAGGCAGCCACACCAGCAACAAACGACTGCGTTTACGACAAAAATAAATGTACATGACTATTTCGCTACAAGAAAATAAACCTGTCATTAAAATTTATCTAGCTAAAAGTCTTTAATAATCACAAATTAAAGACTTTTAGCTAAAGAAGCTTTAATAATAATATTATTTTCATTAAATGTCTATTTTCTAGTAAATGTTAAACACAATGTATAGATTCATACATTATACACATATTAATCGATCTGCTTTTACCCCATTGTGGGATCAACCAATACATTAAGTAATATTTTAAAGTTTTTTGGCCTCATAACTTTCATTTGCCTATTTGGTCATAAACATGTTAACCTTTTCAATTTAGTTCTAAAATTTTTAAAAAAATGTCTGATTTTGACCTCAATATCATCGAGTAATTAAAAACAATGTCATTTATTGTCACATGAATGTTACTTGGGGTATGTTTGTTTCGCGACTATCTCGGCCGAACTTTGGACTTTACAATCTCAAACCCCACTTTGTTTTAAAACTTAAAGTATGGATTTTGAAATCCTATTAACCATACTCTATTTAATCACCTACTACTACTCTACTTTTTATTCTCTCTATATACACTCACATTATCTATTTTTTTATTCTCAATACACTCAAAATAATATAATAATATCACATCAATCAACTTTTCATTATCATACCCTATAAAATCCCACAACATAACTATTCATAAAGATTTTGAAATTCTAGGACTTCAAAGTCCGAGATTTCCTACGCCCACTATAAGCCCAAAACAAACATACCTTTGAGGATTTAATTTGAGGTTAAAATTGAACATTAGATAAGTTATGGGAAAAAATTGGACATTCATGTGACATAGAATAACATCGTTTTCAGTTTTCCAGCGCTACTGAATCAATATTTAAAAAATAATTAATATTTTTGAGATCAAAATTGAGTGGTCAAAATTAAAAGGCATGGAACCAAAAAACTTCATAACTCTAACGATCGACGAGAAGAAAATGAAAATGGGAGAAGATTATATACTTGGATGAACTCAGGACACATGAAAGATAGATCTCCAATCATTCCACCTTCAACAAGAGCATCTGCAACTCCAAAAGCAGCAACCAAAATACATATGCCTATGTAATTTGCAATCCCTCCTCTCCCTGAAGTGCCTAGGTCTATCTATTAAACCAAATTTGGTACAATAATTTAGTGATTTTAGCTTGAATGGAGGTTTTATTAGGAAAAATTACAAGGAAAAAAATAATAATGCAAAACTTGTGTACCAATACTAGTCCAAATGTACTTAGGCAGAAAATGATGTATCCATATATATTCCTCTTCCTTGTATCAATTTTAGCCTCGTTAAAAGCAAGTATTACCATTGTTCCAAGTGCAAATGGTTGATAAACAAGGGTGAGTACCCTCGATGGATGGTAATGCTGTAGAGAAAGAGAAAACTTGCAAGTCATAAATTGGAAAAAAAAAAGGGATATTTGCATCTAAACGTGTAAATATAATAGTTCACTTCTCTGACAATACACAAGTTTATATGAGATAGTGTCATGTATGAAAGAGGCGTGATATTTTTGTCCTTTTTGTGATATTCAAATTAAAAAAATATATTAAAAACATGAAAGAGTATCACGTCTTACATATGAGACTGTCTCATTCAAGACTTAATTCCCTCCTATAACAATAATTCCCTCCTATAACAAAACTAATGTTAAAAGGGATCTTCTACGGTTAGGAACGGTTTCGCTCTTCCTAACGTCAGGAAATCATTTGATTACCGTTGGATCATTAATCCAACGTATAATTTTAATTTTAAATGATTGCACTTTGCACTAGTGCGTTTGCGATGTGTATACTGCAATCACACTGCATCGCCCTACTAATAAATTAAATTAATATTTATAAAATGACGAAATTATCCCGAACTTAGACCCTGACCCATCCTGACTCGGACCCAAACTCAGAACTGAATCCTGACTCGGACCGGACCCGCACCCTGACCTTGACCCTGACCCGAACGCTGACCGAACCCTGACCCGGACCGGACCCGAACCCTGACTTGGACCGGACCCTCACCCTGAACCGGACCGTACCCGAACCCTGACCTGGACCCGCACCTGGACCCTGACCTTGACCTGGACTAGACCTTGACTCGGACCCTGACCCGCACCCAAACCCTGACCCGGACCGAACCCTGACCCTGACCTGGACCGAACCCTGACCCTAACCGAACCCTGACCCGAACCTGCACTCGGACCTTGGCCCGGACCGAACCTTGACCCGAACCCTAACTCTGACCCGGTCCGAACCCAAACCCTGCCCGAATCGGACCCTGACCACCCTGACCCAGATTCGACCCTGACCCCGGACCCGGGCCCAGACCCGACCTGGACCCAAACCGTGACTAGGACTCGGACCCGAACCAGGATGCGGATCCTACTCGGACCTAGACCCGAAACCGACCTGGGTCGCCCATGGGCCGAGCTCGGGATCGTGGATTAAATTTTTTAAATTTATGAATATTGTATTTTTTATTTAAAAAATGTTATAAGGATATTTTAGTAATTTTATCATTTTTATTTAAAAAATTAATTATTTAGTCTTATGGCGAAACAGTATCACCCATGGTGAAGTTAAATGATGTTGCAATCTTTTATTGGACGTCTAACGTCAGGAATGGCGAAGCCGTTCCTGGCCGTAGAAAAACCCATGTTAAAAACATGCAAGAACACTATAAAAAGAATGGGTATTTAGCGAGCACAATAGTGAGGAAAAAGCCCTCGGTAAATAGTTTACCGAACACAATAGTGAGGGGTGACATGTCATCGACATTTTGTCCCTCACTAAGAACCTAGTTGTAGGGTTTTCATTTCTCCATCGACAACAACAAGGGAAATTGCGACGACAGTAGACCCTCAACAATAGCGAGGGTTGGATGCTCTCGGTAAATCGGTTCGAACTCGCAACAAAAAATTCTCAATAATGCCCTCAGTATTTACCGAGAGTTTTTAACCCTCGCTAATAATGAGGACCATGCCCTCGACAATACAGTGAAAACTCCATACAGTCATATTGTCGGGACCTTGAAAAAATATTAATATAGGGAGGTTATTCTTAAATAGAATTTTACATAGAAAAATAATTTTTTTTAAAAAATAATACATTCAATATAATACATACTATACTACATGTATGTAAATTTATTAACAAATTCATATATCTAATTAATATGAATTTGACTAAAGTAAATACACACACTTTCAAAGTATATAAAATACATTCGTATCAACTTTATGCATGTACGTACCTAGAAACTAAACAATAATTTATTGCTTACATGTGTATAAATGTGTGTTCAATACATGTATATTTTTCATAAAATTAATACACTTTTTATATTTTAAGCAAATGGCACCCAAGAAGGTGTCTATGCAGACGAGTTATTACGTACAAACAAGTTGAAGGATGTAGTGACAAGCCATAAAATTAAGATGTTGTCACAATTAACCATAGATAAATATTTTAGGTCATTTTAACTGTAATGATATATAAATTTTTATATATAATGTAATTTATTCTTATATGGAGACATAAATCCTTAAGACCGGACCGAAAAAAAATATGACTTATTACAATGTGGAGTTTATTCCTAAATATAATTGGTTCCGAATTGGAACCATAATTTTTATTACTATAGAGAGTTTATTCCTATATAAAGTATTCCTATAGGGGGTTTTTATTGTATTATTTTATAAATTATTTGTTAAATCTTTGGCGAAAAAATGTCGAATTCGGGCCAGTAACACACCTAGCCTGGGGCTTGGGCCTTCGGATCAAACATCCTAGCCTTAACCGCAAATTATGGTATAGAGGGCGAAATTCTCGCGCTGTGCAAGAACTGAATCCGGGAACTTGCTGGTGGGCGCTTATGCGCACCCGCCACTCCTTTTGTACAAAGCTTTCATTCATTATATTTTCATTTGCAATAAATATATATGATATATTTTCAGTTTTTTTTTAATAATTAGTTTTACTTTGTTTATTTTGATATATTAATTACCAACACACACATTTCAAATATTTTAAAATATATGTATATTTATTTTAACCAAAATTTTTGTAATAAAATTAAATTATACACCAATATATTCATTTCAAATATATATATATATATATATATATATATATATATATATAGTAATGATATAGAACCAACTATCTGGTTTTTTATGGAACCAGATTAATGACGTGTCATACCAACTATTCCCTAAACCATGAACCATAAACCCTAAATCATGAACCATTCGGATCGGGTGAACCATGAACCACTCTCGGCGGTAGGGTTTGGGTCTGGCCGGGTAAAAAGAAAAATTGAATTGAATGAAAAAAATAAAATGAGCAAAAAAAAAAAATTACATTTTTTTTTTACGGCCGGACCAACTTGGCGAGGCAACCCCGCCCGAGTGGTTCATGGTTCACCCAACCGAATGGTTCATGATTTAGGGTTTATGGTTCATGGTTTAGGGAATAGTTGGCATGACACGTCATTAATCTGGTTCCATAAAAAACAGATAGTTGGTTCTATATCATTACTATATATATATATATATATATATATATATATATATATATATAGTATTATGTCTCATACATGAGAATGTCTCCTACAAAACTTCCCATCGGTATATATATACACACACGTACATACAAACTCTCCTGTAAAATTTGTTTATGTTATAAATTTGATATTATTACGTACACTAATAAATTGCTACTTACATTCCATAATTTATAAGTGTAATGATATAAATTTTATACCTATTGACTTGGAGGAAAAAAAGTTCGGTCTTTATCAATTCTTTAATGTATTTATCATCATATTTTAAAATTATCTTACCTACTTACATTCCACTTCTTTCTGTTTACATATTTTGAATTTTCATTTTCCTATGCACCTCCCTGATTTTCTCTATTCTTTTAAGGGGGTGTTTGGTTCACGGGACTGGATTGATTAGATGTGATAGGATTAAGTGAGATTTAGTAAGATTAGATTGATTTGACTGGATTTGGTGAATTAAGATATGCGTTTGGATTGTAGGATTAGATTGAGGGATGATTAGATGGGATACCTATTGAAATGTCATAAACACCCTTAAATTGAATTGAAACAACCACACTTCATTCTTGTGAATCTATTCAAACAATAAAAGGACAATTTGTAATATTGCATGGGATATGCTCTATCCAACCTTTCACATGGGATTGACATATCACTCCATAGAGGGATTTTGTACAATTTCTACCCGGACTTGAAGTATATCATGGGCCCTGTTGGGAAATTTGTATTTAGTTTTGATGGAAGTTCCAAAACAGGTTGTAATAGGACCAGTCAGATCTGTTAGCTGACTGATGACTTAGAATCAGATTAAGATGACCAACTGAAATGTATAGATAGTTGATGTAAAAGATAGGTCACATATTGAGGGGGAACTCAATATATATAGGTCAGGTCGAAGTATCAGATGACCAGATAAGGTCAGATGATCAGAAGACTAAGACGGATCAGAAGACAAGAAGTCAGATGATCAGGTGAAGACAGATGAACCTGAAGACTCAGATAAACATGAAGACTCAGATAAACCTGAACACTCAGATAAACCTGAAGACTCAGATAAGCCTGAAGACTCAGTAACAAACATGAAGACTCAGTATGACTGAAGACACTGAGGCTCAGAGTCACCTAAAGATCAGAAGACTACCAGAAGACCAGAAGACCTACATCAGTCGAGTCTGCAAATTGTGCTAAGACAATCTGCATCAGAAGACTCTACAAGGTAGACTGATCAGTTATCTGATCAAGTCAGCTCACACCTGGCGTCAACCAAAATGGTACACCAGACAAGACGAATATTCTACAAAAGGAATATCAATCGTCAAATGGACAAATACTGAAGTGCCGCCTCTGGAAGCCAAAGCGAAAGCGACACGTACACAAAAAGAGCTGACAATGCGGGATTCGACGCTGCGGACATAAACAACGCTAATCATGCCTTCGGCCACACCGATATTCGGAGCACGTCACATCATATCCTACAACCTACCTAATATAGCCCGAAATTCAAATTGCTCTCCAACGGCTCTTTGATTTCGTGGTCTATAAAATGGGATTGCTCGTCAAGTGAAGTAATGGACAATTGAGCAAAGCAGAACAACGATATTAACGCAAATTATCAAGAAGCAAAAGCTAGCAGAATTTCCGCTCGAAGAACACCGATTTTGAAGATTATTCTTAAGTGTTCTTCCCATTGTTCTTAGCATAGAAATCTCATCCTCTAGCATTTGGCTACATAAACACTAGGATAGATTTCCAGTTGGAACCACAACAATCTTTACCCAAACTCAAAGTTAGGTTAAGTTTGTTACAGCAAGATTTCAGACTAGGGATTCTATTTTTGATTTCTGGGATCGGTTGAGTGTGAACTCGATAAACATCTGTTGAGTGTTGGACTAACACATTAAACTAAGTCCAGTCGGTTAAGTTTGGTTAAGTTGGTTAAGTTGCCCCTGTGTTAAGGGAAGAGTGGACGTAAGACGGGTTTCGTCTGAACCACTATAAAATCTTGTGTCATTTACTTGCTCTTTATTGCTTTACACTATTACACACAACTGAGCTTAAAATTGCATACATATTCTAAGTTAACATCAGTCTGCACCAAGCAACTGATCTGATCAGGTTGACACCTTAGTCAGCCGATTGAAATCTGACTTGAGAATCTGATTTGGTAAAACTGGTTTTTCACACGGGTATTTACAAGCTTCCGCACTATCAGTTAAACTGACAGATATCAAACTGATCTGCCCTCAGGCACTCAGTAAGATTGAACATCAGTTCAAACTGACTCACTAGCACTCTTATCAGGTAAACTGCAATCACACCTGATCTACACGAAAAGTTTTTCAGAAGTCTATTCACCCCTCCCCTCTAGACTTCTGCCCTCACAAAACCCATTCGGGACCTACAAGTGGTATCAGAGCAGTGGTTCTACAGACCACTGGCTTTGAGTATCATCAATTCTTGAGGAAGAATCTTTGTGGTCATTTTAACATATCTTGAAAAACCGTTTACAAAACTCATTCATTTTCAAAATCACATTCAACATGGATAATACCTCTGGTATGTATCATGATTTGCCTAAGTTTTCAATTGATGAGTATGCAGATTGGACAATATACATGTGCAACCATCTGGGGTCGATAAGCGGCAGAATGATGGAAGTCATTGAACGAAGACCCATCATCATATATCACGACAATCCGGTTTGTTGGAGGAGATCCATTTTTTGCACCGGAAGCCTTGTTCGAAAAAAAGTCCATACGATGGATGGATGAAGAAAAAAGTTGTATATAATCATGAAGACAATAGCCAGGCATATAATCATGAAGACGATGGATAAGATCACCAAAGAGAAGATAAAATATCTCAAGACAACTAAACAAATGTGGGATACGCTTGCTGAGATGTGCGAAGGAAATGATCAGATCAAAAGCAATGATTACAAAATTTGAAGCTGGTGAAGTTCGAGAAGCTTAAGATGTTGCCAAACGAAACCATCAATGAGCTCGATGGGAGGATCACCATGTTAGTAAACAAGCTACGAGAACTTGGACGAGAGGTGTCAGATAAAGACATCAATTATAAGATCTTGAGATCTCGCACCAAGAAGTGGGACATGAAAGTCACGGTAATCAAGGATTGCTAAGACATTGCCAAGATGAAGCCAAGTAGCTTGTTCCTAAGTCTTAAATCCCATGAGTTCGATCTGATAGAAAGAGGGCAAGCAGATGATGAAAGATTTCTTTGAAAGCCACAACCTCCACATCAAAATCAGTTGCATTCAAAGCAACCAGCAGCAGATCAAAGGCCACTGAACCTGTTGGAAACATAATAAGCCAAGCAGAACAGATCGCTCTGCTTACCAGGAAACTTGAAAGATCAAACATTCAACTTGGTAAGTATCGCAGATTCTCGAGAGACTATCAAGACAACGAGAGGAAGAAATAGGAGGCCGGTAGCGGATCTCCGAAAGGACCAGATCGATGGCCGAAGAAGAGATCACATAGAAGAAAAAGAAAAAGAGATGATCGGTCCGGATGAGAGAAGAGACAACAGATTCGACAGAAGGAGTTGATTACAATCGAAGGAAAGTCACTGGCAGATCCTACAAAGCGAAGTGACTCACTGGCGCAGAGGAAGTTCCGTGGATCGTGGATCATGCTTCAATTTGTGAGAAAATGGGTCACTACAACATCATTTGCCCGGACGACTCGAGAGAAAGAGAAGAGAAGCGAAGCGAAAAAGAGCAACGCTACAGAGAGCGAAAAAAGCCATGGTTAGCGACACATCGAATTGATGATTCTATCGCCTTCTCGAAGATTCGGCTACTCTTGTAGAGGACTTTCGGTCGATAAGCAATCTTTGTTGATTTCTTCGACCATGAAGATCTGATATTCTCTTCATATGACGATGAAATCTGTCTGATGGCTAAGGAGGAAGACCAATCTGAGGTAACCTCCAAACCTTCTACTTTTTCAATTTCCTTACCAGCTATAATTAGCACACCTGCTGGAGAGATTGACTTGCAGCTCTACTCTGAGCAATTGCTTGATGATCTCTCTAACTTGATGAACACTTATACAATAGTGGAAAATTTGAAAAACGATAAGCTAAGGATCATAAATAATCGACTTGTTAGAGAAAACGCTATCGATAAAAGCAATTTGAACTAAAATCATTTAAAGCCGCTCGAGGAAGGTAAATCAAGAACTTAAAGTTCGAAGGTTAAATCTTCTGATCAGGAGAAATAAATTAAAGAACAACTAGCAATTAACAAACAACAAGCTGATGAGTTCAAAATCCTACAAGTTAAGTTTGATGAACTCTTCCGACTACATGAGAGTCTCAAATCTACTGAGGATATTTTGCGCAAGAAAATAGAGGTTTTCACGAAGTCATCAAAAACCGTTCAAGATATGAACACCTATTTTCGAACGCCGACTAACAAGAAGGGAATTGGGTATGAGAACCCTTCTACATCCTCAAAAAGCCCCATTTGGTTCACTTCAAAAAGGGTGTAATCAAGCGAGTCTCGACAATAAAGATACACAAAAAGCTAAACATGTATCGATAAGGGAAAGAGACTCGCCGAGCAAGTAAAGGCAAATGCCTAATAAGAAAGGGAACATAAATGGACCCCTAATCGATTAAGCATCGGTAGAAGGAATCAACGAAGAACCAGTTCTTACGAAAGAGACCTCAACGATCGTGATTAGGTATCAGAAGAGACAACCTGTAAAAAGGAAATCTAATCTGAAACCTAATCAAGGTCAGCTGCCTAACAAGCAAGCTATAGGTAAACTGCCAAGACTATCTATGCCAAAAAGATATGAATCTTTTAATGGTATAAGTCGTACCTACCCTTATAACCAGAGACCTAGATATCTCGACTTTTTGAACCCCATTTGGGTTAAAAAGAAGACAAAATGTAAAGAAAAATCCCAAGTCTTGATTCACTCAAGGCTCATACGAATAATCATACCAATCAGAACGCATATAAAGAGACGTATGATTATGTTGATGTATATGGGAGACAAATCAGGCCTTCTAATCTATCTGATTACCATAGAAGTGCCCTGTTTGTGTGGATCCCTAAATCCACCACTAACCCCTCAGGACCCAATTCTAAAGGGGTACCTAAAACCTGATTCGATTGCAGGTTCGCGTGGGTTTGGCCAACAAATGAGGTGTACAAGCAACTATCTGGTACATCGATAGTGGATGCTCAAGGCACATATTTGGAAGCAAACATCTCTTAGCTCTTACAAAAGAACAAGAAGGCCCGCGTGTACTCTTCGGTGATGATAACTTTGGTTTTACCAAAAGTTTTGAACCTTAGAGAATGATGTACAAATGATGATGTACAAGTAATTGGAGTCTTGTAAATTATCGAGGATCAATTCTGCGGATTGAGTGTTGAGTTCTCGGTGATCGATTAGTGCGATAAGGAATCGAGCTACTCAACAAATCTTGCTAACTGGTTCAAGAAAAGGCACGATCCACACAATAGATTGGAACAGTTGTCCAAGAAATACATGCCTAATTGTTAAGAGTTCCAAAAGTAGTAGTTGGCTCGACCACAAAAGAATGATTCATCCGAACTTTAAGACTCTTAACAAGATAGCTAGGGTGCCTTTGGTTGAGGACTTCGAATGAGGTATTCTCAAAGGATCGGACATGTGCGCGTGTCGGAAGGAAAACAAGTTAAAGCCTCATTCAAGGGAATACGGACCAAAGATCGATGAAATATTGCAATTGCTCCATATGGATCTATTTGGACCGATTACACCGGTCGATCTCGTGGGACTTAAATATACTCCGTAATCGTGGATGATTATTCCAAGTTTACAGGTTGTATTCTTATACAAGAAGAATGTGACAACAACAAAGATACTCGAAATTTGCTTTCAAGAAACTACAAAAGCGAAAAAGGGTGTCGGCATAGTAAAAATCGGATCGGATAAAGGTACCAAATTTTTGAACTCTTTTATTCTTGATTTTGCCTTTGAGTTTGGTATACAACATGAGGCGTCATTTGCAAGAACGCATACAACAAAATGGAGTAGCAAAGCGGAGAAAGCAGAACACTCAAGGAAATTTGCTCGCACTATGTTAGTTGAACATGCAACACCAAGCCGGTTTCGGGCGAAGCCATCAATCTTTGCATGCCACACGCTCGGAAGCGGATGTTCTCGACAAACGCTCACTTCAAAACACCCTATGAGCTGTGGAAAGGCGAAAACCTCGTGTTTCTTACTTCCATATTTTTGGGTGCAAGCGTTTCATACACAACAATGGGAAAAGTCAGTTGAAGACTTTTGAGGCCAAGTCGAGATGAGGGTATATTCTTAGGATATTCCTCATCCGGCCAAGGCTTTTCGGGGTTTACAACAAAGCGAACCTAGTTGTGGAAGAAACACCCATGTGGTCTTTGATGAGACATCTTACGAACAAGAAAGGCGCCTCCAGAACAAGCGATGCAGATCAATCGGTTACGTCACGCGAGAAAATGGATCAGCTAAGTATCAAGGAGAAAGAATCTGAACACGTAACAGTGTATATCCCAGAACCTGATCTTCCTGTTTCACCAGGTCAATCAGACCCTAAAGTACGCTGGCCCCGTCGGTGAAGAAAGTTCGGTATGCAGTTGAGGCGGTATCAAGCCTGAACCATCGTTCGGGGGAACTCTGAAGTTCCTCTGAGCAGACATCAACACATGATGAGTCCAACATCAATTTGAGACATGTTCTTATCAAGTGGATCATAATTCACCACTCCAAATCACTAGTAATGAACTACTATCGAAGTGGATGATGTTCTCCAAATAGGCGCAAATCGAGAAAAAGAAGGACACGGATTACCGGTCATCAAGTGATCGATTATCGGAGACCCATCGATAGAGTCAAAACTAGACATCAGTTGGTGAAAGTGCCATGTATTGTTGTTATCTGTCTTTGAAGGAACCAACTACGATGAGGAAGCTCTACAAGATGCAAAAGTTGGATCCTAGCCATGCAAGAAGAACTGGAACGATTTGAGAGAAATCAAGTTTGGAGGCGGTGGGGATGGACCAACTCATCAAGGCGTGATTGGCACGAAGTGGGTATTCAAGAACAAGAGAGATGAGAATAATGTCATAACCAAATAAGGCAAGACTTGTTGCTAAGGGGTATTCACAATCGAAGGAATTGATTATGATGAGACCTTTGCACGATCGCTCGCTAAAGCCATTAATTTATTTACGGCATATCTTTGCCCTACAGAGGGTTCATTGTGTATCGGATGGATGTAAAAAGTGCATTCTTAAGCGGGGTACTAGCGAGAGGAAGTTTATGTTGAACAACCTCGGGCTTTGAAAAAAAAGGCAACCAAGTGTATCGTTTAAGAAAAAAGCTCTTTATGGCTGAAAACAAGCTCCTCGAGCTTGGTATGATACACTCTCTCGGTTCTTGATAGACAACGGATTCACTAAAGGAATAGTGGGACAGAACCTTTACCGAGAATAGAAGATGGGAAGATATTACGATGGTTGATTTCGTGGGCGACATCATCTTGGATCTCCCAACAAGAGGTTATGTGAGAAGTTGACAAATTGATGCAAGGAAGTTCGAGATGTCCATGATGGGTCGGATGAATTACTTTACGGGTTTCTGGTCAAGCAAAGTCTGAAGGATATTCAAATACGCGGCGAAATACACAAGGAATTTATTGGCCAAGTTTGGAGTTCAAACCTTTGTAAGGAAGCGAATTCCCATGATGGCCGGGTTCAAGATGGATCGAGATGAGGGCGGTCGGAAAACTAATCGAGAAAGAATATAGGGCTCTCATTGGATCTCTACTATACATTGCCGGCCGGACGGATATCACTTTTTGTAGTAGGTGTATGTGCGATTTCAAGCAAATCAATGCAAAGCCACCTAAAAGCGACTAAGCGGATTCTTAAGTATCTGAAGGGGGACGATAAACCTTGGTTTATTTTACCCATCGGATGATAATCTAGAGCTTAGTGGGTATTACGATTACGATTACGGAGGTTGCGAGAATCGACGGGAAGTCGACCTCGGTACATGTCGGTTTACGGGAAATAAAACCGATCTCTTGGTTTTCGAAAAGCGGACATCGATTCGACATCTACTTGAAAGAGAATATATGGGCTGCAAGAAGTTGTTGTTCCCAAGCCGCTTTGGCTAAGTCGGCGGTGAGGATTACAACATCGTAGCTAAGAAGCGTACCTATATCGTGAGCGATAATAGTCTTTATTGCAATCACTCGAATCTGTTCTACATACAAGATGCAAGCATGTGGATGTTGGGACACCATTTTATCAGAGGTCACGTTGAAAAGAAGAATATCATAATGGAAAAAGATCCATCTTGACAAGCGAGAAAGGCGATATTTTAACTAAGCCGCTAATTGAGATCGATTCGAGAGAATTATCTGATGAGCTAGGGCTTTTACGGATCTCGGAGAAAGTGCACGAAATGGTTGGTGGGGGTCTCTCGAGAACCGAGTTAGTTAAAAGACTAACGGAGTTAAGAGGAATCAGTTGAGTTAGGGATCTCAACCGATCGAGACGATCGAAAAGGCCGTCTGAAGATCGGACAAAGAGGCCGTCCCGATCGAAGATCGGACAAAGAGCCGATCGGTTCAAGATATATCGAGTTAAGGAACCCGATCAGTTGGAAGGTTATACTTTATAAGTCGATTAAGCTACGATTCAACAAGCAAGTTGTATGAATTTAAAGCTACAAATCGCATAAGTCAATTAGAGGCAACACAACAATGAAATAATAGAACTTTTCATTGATAAGGACCGGAGGTCGATTTACATTACAATTTACAAGTACAAGAAAGACCGGAGGTCATTACATAAACCATAAACCATAAACCCTAAGCCTAACCCAAGGTAGGGAAGGGAAAGAGGCTTTAAAGATTTTTAGAGCTTGATGCTCTCATTATCCCCGACCCAAAAAGGGGCTTGAGAGGCTCTAGAATCTGAGCCACCCTCGGAGCTTGGAGTGAGGCGAGCGGCGCCTTGAAGGATGTCCAAGCCAGGAGCCCCTAGACCTAAAATCAATGGGCTTTCCAGCTGTTAAATGGGACACCAGTGCCACAGGTTTAGTCACAAGGACCATACGGCCACTAGTGTCGAATGCAAATATTGAGTTTGATATACGAAGATCAACTATTGTTTGATCAAGATCGTATACCAAACCCATGTTTTATTAGGATTGAATCTGTTGATCTTAATTAAAATCATCTCGATAGGCACACAAGGTGCATACGGTTAGGAGAAGTGCCTTCTCATTTGCTATAGCAGATCCGCCGCCTTGGTGGTAAAGAAGCTTTGCATTGATCGTATGTGTAATCTTCAATGACGATGAAAGCAGTGTGAAGGAACACACAGGGTTGATTTGAGAAGCTGAATTCATTGGAGAAGGGTTAAAGGCTTTTGCTGGGAGTTTCACCGGAAATAATGGATTCATCGAAAAACATGGAGTATAAGCTAAAGAAGATGAATGGTTTATGTTGTGTTGTTTGCCTAAAACCCCAGGCCAATTTATAGGAGAAAATCAGTGGTATAAATGCAAATTTATTTTCTCAGAAGACCTTAAGAGAAATTTGCATCGACAACGCGTAAGGAACACACGGCTAATGGTTGGATGAGTTGACGGTGTGAATAATCACAGCGTATCTATGCCATTATTACGGAATGTCAAATCGCACCGATTTGGGAATCGAGGCTACCTTTTGACTCCCCGAAGTAAATGTTTTGGCGGGAGTTTGACTTAAGTGCATAGGAAATGCAGCCTGAATAGAAGAAGACTGAAGGATGAAGTGGATCAGATAAGAGAATCAGATAAGAGAATCAGATACGTGGATCAGATAAGTGGATCAGATAAGTAACAAAGTGGATCAAACAGGAATCTGATCAGATGAGTGGAATATTGTTGGGAAATGCTTAAGGCTACCATCAGTAAGGTCAACAAGTACCAGATCAGATCACAGTGGTAACTGGTTGGTTACAATATCAACCAGTCAGATACGTTTCTTATTTATCCATTTCTGAACATCTTATATGCATTATTTAAATAAATTGGTTTTCACTCTATTTTCACTTTATGACGCATGCACTGCAAAACATTAAATGCGGACATGGGAATGTGTATTCAAAAGCGTTTTATTGCGAATTTTTGAGTCCGAAATACGAGAAGACTACTTTTCTCAACCGTGCGATTAAAACTTTTTCGGCCGACTAATCTCAGCCACTGATTTCAAAACACGAACACTTGAGTACCTTTGGAAAGGTGTGCAAAAAGATTTTCCCTCGCATACTATAAATCCAAATCTTTTCAGAAAACCTTCTTTCCACTACTTCGTCTTCTCAAAACTCTTAAAAGATCAAAACTTTCAAAATCTTGAAATTTACTTTCCAAAATCAATTGATTCTTTTTTCACGATTTCTCAATCCTATGAATCAATTTCTGGTAATTTCTCGTTTAAATACTTCATGATTTCAATTCACTCTGGTCACTAGGTTTACAAGTCGTGCTGATATGTTTCTATAATTTATATTTGATCTATACGCTTACTTGCTTAATTGATGCTTAGATTACTGGTTTGACTGAGATTATTGAAATAATTTACTCAAACTAACATCAATATGCATATCATACAGAAATGACATATCTTGTTCCACGACAGGGCCAAGGGAAAAAGTTCTGCAACTTTGTATCAATGAAGAAAGATATCATTGATGAGAAATATATAGTATTTTCAATCACCTTAGATCCTGAATCGCTGGAAATTCTGGAGTGCTTGCGAGCGTGTGGGCTTGAACAGTATTGCTCGAGACATCAGAACATTGTCCACACATATGAAGCCCTAGAGTTTCTATACAATCTACAGAAGGACGAGAACATTGATGCTGACCTGATTTATTCCGTTGGTGGATTGGAAGTACGAGTGTCGAATGATGATCTCTAGAGGATCTTCGGTCTCACTCGAGGAAGCATCAATCCAGAGACCTACACGACTGATGTAGGTGAGAAGGACTTTCTTGAAGCCGAACTATTGAGATCAGCGAACAAGGAGAATACAACGAATGCCAAAGCTTCCTACCTAAAGAGGAAATATCTCCTTCTCCTTGAGATCGTTCAGAAGGTGATTATGTGCTCAACTTACAGTCTTGATGCTGTCACTTCTTATAAGATCAATGTCATGACTGCAATCATCAAGAAGGCTTCAGATATGGATTGGTTGGGTATGGTCAAGGCACGACTGCGGAAAGACTCGGGGAAGTTCGAACTGACCCAGAGAAATGAAGTGTGCTTATCTTCCAAGTGCTCTTTCATGCACAAAATCTCAATCATTCTGTCAGACAAGCTACCAACGAATTATGAATGGAATGAGAATGGAGCGAAGATATATCAAGCAAAGCACAAGGCCATCTTGGGCAAGGATGAGCCCCTGCCTGGACAATCTGATGAGGATCCTACTCCTTATGTGCCAAAACCCAAGGGAGAAAAGAAGGGAAAAGAAAAGGCAATTGCATCTTGAAGTGAAGTGCGAGGGCGACCATTCGGAGAAGAGGTTGAAGAGGAAGGATCGCCAAGAAACCCGGATGCTCGGTGAAACGTCGAAGAGAGTTACATCTCCTCGAAGATCGCTCCTAGTTACGCTTTCGGCAAGTTCACGAGCGAAGGATCGATTCAGGTGGAATCGAGAAAAGGAGATAGCGATCGATTCTGAGCACACTTTGCCGGAGAAGTAAGGGACGAGCGGATGATCGAAGAAGAAGGAGAAAGTTATCGAGAGGGACGAAGTGGAGCACTCGAGGGAGAATCACCATCGATTCTCGCTCTCACCAAGATCTTCAGAAAGCAAGATCGCCTACGCCCACTTCCAAATCACCATCACCCTCTCCTCAAAAATCATCACCACCACCCTCTCCTCACAAAACATTCTCACCCTCACCCTCACCAATCAGATCACCCAGATCTCCCACTCTCCCAACCATTGAACCTGTTCAGGAAACTGAACCCCCTCAACAAGCTGAAAACGAACCTGAACCACAAATATCCCCATCTCACTCCCAATCTCCAAACAAGCTACCAGAACCTGAGAGATCTGACAAGCGAGTGTCCATCTCTCATAATCCCTTCAATACCAGAATCGTGTTTGCTTCAACTGATTCAGAAAGCCCGATCATAAGAATTATGAAGCAACAAATCAAGGATCTATCTCTTTGGACTGTGCCTGAATTGGATCAACATCGGCATCCAACAATAGATAGAAGAGATTGTGTCTGGAGGGATATCAGACTGAAAAGCATCGAGGAATTTCTGATCCTCATGACAACTCTGGGATCTGATTTCTTTGTAGACTTGGAGATGAAGTGCTTGAACAATCTTTGGGATTGAAAGCTTGATTGAATTGGCCTCTGAAGATGATATCGGATGGTTGATTCATGAAAGGTTAGGATTGCGATAACATGGGAGGAAACTATTCAACCTCCTACAAATCATGAGGGGGTTGCCGATGACCCAAGAATGGGTCTTTGCAGATGAGACCCGACTTGGCAAGGCTTCAACATCGACCGGATTGCTATCTTTGAGCTCCGATACCCTAGATCTTTATCTTTGAGAAGATTCGGGATGGGGTCAAGGTTGCTATTGAAGACAAATTCTGACTCTCACTGGCCAGATCGATGAAGCGATTTGAAGAAAGAGCAAACAAAGCTGGTTGACAGAGAAAGAAGTCTCACGGTTGGGATGCATAATGCCATCCTTTTACGAAGTGATGCAACTAGTAAATCCTATTGCCGAGAAGCTCAATCTCGATCGATAAACTCAAAGTTGACGGATATGCTCAATGAGACCACGGTCTTCTTTGGAAAATGTTTGGGCATCCTCGAGAAAAACCGACAACCACATGGATATGGGTTGGAAACACTTTGACTTCTCTGAACTAGCAAGAAAGGACATCGAATTTGCTCTCGACTTTTTTTTAACTCCTGCGCATACTTTTCGCGCTTTCGGATCCTCCTCTTGTTGTTGAGGAACTCGAGAGAGAGATCACTGCATAGTTTATTACTCGAATCGCGGTCATCCAACCTCTTTGATGAAACCAAAAAGGGAAGGACAAGAGAAGAAAAAAAACAGAACGATTTGGTAACTATTGCATCTTTTCCGAAACCATCAGATGTCGACTTGCCGGCCGCTCCATCTCTTGATCTTGTTCTTTGAATTAAAAGAAAGCGTGGAGCAACCCATCAAAGAGATCCGAAAGCGAAGATTGCACTTTTCGGATGTTATTGCGAGTCGACAAGATTGAAGACTTCTCTTCGTTTGTGCTGAGAAAAAGAATGAAGCCCGATGATCGGGCCAAGAGCCTTGAACTCGCTAAGAAATTAAGCGAGAAGAAGAAGGCGAACGAGATGAACACGAGAAGAAGACTGAAGAGAAAGAAAGACAAAGGCAAGATGGTGAAAGATGGTGAAAGTTCAGAGACAAGGCCAAATTCTCTACCAAAAGTCGGAGAACAAATTCAAGAGCAAACCAGATGAGAGAATAAGAGATTTCGCCATCAAGAAGCAAAAAGTTAGCAGAGGCTAGGGACTAAACATCGCATACATCCGAAGGAAGAAAAAGAATGAAGTCAGAAAAGAGAGGAGATTGCTTGAGAAAAGAATGCCCTTCCCAAGACTGTTAAAGACATCCCTCGTGCATTTAGATCTCGCTTCTGAATGGGATCGGATCGAGAGGAGAATGGTTGTGTGGCGTGTACATCCGGAGATGATTCCGATTCATCAAAACCAGACGAGAAAATGATGATGAATTTTGAATCGGTTAGAAGCGAAGTACCCAGACTTCTACTAGACGGTGATGAAGGAAGGGAAGATCATGTCACTGATACCTGAAGCTCCTCCCTTTGAACAACTCCTTCCACCTTTGCGTCCAGACAATAAGCTAGATGCTGTCAAATTCAAGAATGCTTACTATGGATTTAGCGACAAAGGGGATCTATAGAAGAAGAGATCTGGACAAGTGATGCAAAGGATGTACAAGATGTTTGGTATCCCCAAAGAACTTCAAATGTTCAAGTACACCTGAGGAAGACAACTTGGAATCAGATGATAGGTACGTTTTTCATGTATTCTGTAATGCACACACCTATCTGAATAAAATATTCCATCTCTCTGATTCTAAGACAACATCTCATTGTCTTCTGAAGTATGTACTGCTTTACATTATCTGCATTTCTACTCATGGTATCTGTTTTTCTGATTAAGTGTTTTGGTTCCATCAAAAAGGGGGAAATTGTTGGGAAATTTGTATTTAGTTTTGATGGAAGTTCCAAAACAGGTTGTAATAGGACCAATCAGATTTGTTAGCTGACTGATGACTTAGAATCAGATTAAGATGACTAGCTGAAATGTATAGATAGCTGATGTAAAAGATAGGTCACATATTGAGGGGGAACTCAATATGTATAGGCCAGGTCGAAGTATCAAATGACCAGATAAGGTCAGATGATCAGAAGACTAAGACGGATCAGAAGACAAGAAGTCAGATGATCAGGTGAAGACAGATGAACCTGAAGACTCGGATGAAGACTCAGATAAACTCGAAGACTCGGATAAACACGAAGACTCGGATAAGCACGAAGACTTCAAGAACAAACACGAAGACTCAAGTATGATGAAGACACCGAGGCTCGAGTCACCTAAAGATCGAAGACTACCGGAAGACCGGAAGACCTACATCGGTAAGTCCGCAAATTGTCTTTAAGACAATGCGCATCAAAAAAAAACTCTACAAGGTAGACCGATCGATTATCGATCAAGTCACCACACTGGCGTCAACCAAAATGGTACACTGCATAAGGCGAATATTCTACAAAAGGAATATCAATCGTCAAATGGACAAATCAAGTACCTTAGCCAAAGAGGAAAAAGAGAAGCGACGTGCACAAAAAAAGAGCTGACAATGCGGGATTCGACGCTGCGGACATAAACGGCGCTAATCATGCCTTCGGCCACGCCGATATTCGGAGCACGTCACATCATATCCTACAACCTACCTAATATAGCCCGAAATTCAAATTGCTCTCCAACGGCTCTTTGATTTCATGGTCTATAAAATGAGATTGCTCGTCAAGTGAAGTAATGGACAATTGAGCAAAGCAGAACAACGATATTAACGCAAATTATCAAGAAGCAAAAGCTAGCAGAATTTCCGCTCTAAGAACACCGATTTTGAAGATTATTCTTAAGTGTTCTTCCCATTGTTCTTAGCATAGAAATCTCATCCTCTAACATTTGGCTACATAAACACTAGGATAGATTTCCAGTTGGAACCACAACAATCTTTACCCAAACTCAAAGTTAGGTTAAGTTTGTTACCGCAAGATTTCAGACTAGGGATTCTAGTTTCTGATTTCTGGGATCGATTGAGTGTGAACTCGATAAACATCTGTTGAGTGTTGGACTAACACATTAAACTAAGTCCAGTCGGTTAAGTTCGGTTAAGTTGCCCCTGTGTTAAGGGAAGAGTGGACGTAAGACGGGTTTCGTCTGAACCACTATAAAATCTTGTGTGCATTTACTTGCTCTTTATTGCTTTACACTATTACACACAACTGAGCTTAAAATTGCATACATATTCTAAGTTAACATCAGTCTGCACCAAGCAACTGATCTGATCAGGTTGACACCTTAGTCAGCCGATTGAAAACTGACTTGAGAATCTGATTTGGTAAAACTGGTTTTTCACACGAGTATTTACAAGCTTCCGCACTATCAGTTAAACTGGCAGATATCAAACTGATCTGCCCTCAGGCACTCAGTAAGATTGAAAATCAGTCCAAACTGACTCACTAGCACTCTGATCAGGCAAACTGCAATCACACCTGATCTGCACGAAAAGTTTTTCAGAAGTCTATTCACCCATCCCCTCTAGACTTCTGCCCTTTCAAAACCCGTTCGGGACCTACAGGCCCTCATCCCACAAACCAAAAGGTAGATTAGTTGGGATTAAAATCATAATTATGGCCTATCCGATGAATCCGTTGAACCAAACGGGGCCTAAAAAATTTACAAGACTTCCACGCCCAAGAATTAAGGTAAGTGTGTTTGTATTTCTTATCCTCTCTTCCTGATTTTATGTGTGTGTCATGTGGGAGTGTGAGTTTTGAGTAACTTCAGGCTGCACCAATTACATTGGGTAATTAATGTATAATAATATTATTTCAAAAGCATAATTAATAATATTTGGGAATCAAATAATAGTTTTTAATTAAATAATTAATATGTTTCGAAAAAAATAATAATTAATATCATTTAAAATTGTATTTTAATTGCATAATACAACTGATGCATAAAAGTATTTGTTACGCATTTTTCTTTATTTGTTGTTTATTTATTTCTGCAAATTGATGACCTTAAATGCTAGAGATATTTCCAGATATATATATATATATATATATATATATATATATATATATATATATATATATTTTGGGACAAAAGATAACATTAGGTAGAGCTAAGGGTGGATCGGTACGGTATACCGAAAATATCGAAGCATACCGTATACCGTATCAAAATATTCGTTATTTGAAAAATCATCTGATACCATACCAAAAATTTCAGTATGCCAAACTTGGGTATACCAAAATTGTATATTTTATACCTTATCAAAATATTGCTATACCATACCATATAAAATTTTCGATAATGTTTCATATCAAAATTTTGGCTTGACATTTCATACTAAAATTTCAAAAATACTGTTCATATTAAAATTATTATTTGTAAAAATTTATGTTTTTATGAATGACAATCTATTTTATCAAAATATGTCTAACAAAACGATTCAACAAGTCCTTAATAAAAAATAATACCAAAATAAAATTATAATTCTATTTAATTGAAACAATTAAATTATACTATCGAAAATAAAATTAGAATTCCATTTTCAACAATACAATTCAACAAGTATTAAGAGTGGCAGACTAGATTTGTAATTTAATATGGTGAAATTATAATTCTATGTAATTGAAAAAAAAGCATATTACATAATTATAGTATGGTATATGCAGAAATATAATATACCGAAATACTTCGGTATATCTAATTTTCATACCGCTACTATACTGAAAATTTCAATACAGCACCACCCGTACCGAAAATTTTGGTATACCAAAAATTTTGATAAATTTGATATCTTTTTGGTACTGGTACGGTAAGTCTGATATACCATTGGTGCTTCACCTTGTTCGATTCTCCTGTTCCACTTTTCGTATTCCATTGATGTTTCACCCTTCTGAATTTTTAACATATGAACCCAAGATATGGTGGTCTCTTTGATATTTTTTATTATTCCACGTGTCATCTATCCATATTATGGAATACAAAGTGGAACATCAATTATGGAATAGGTGATCTCATTCCCTCAAGATCTGTGGGATGATACTCTAATTATTATCTTTGACTATTTTCACTTTTTAACATTAATTCATTTTACTTGATTACAAGAATATAATAATCTACCTCAAGAATTACCCTCACATTAAGAATAGAATAAAGAAATAAAGATATACTTACAGGGAAAATCTGATAGTAATAATCTGAAATTGTCAGCATACTGTTCCATGAAACAAGAGTTCCAAGTCCAAGAAACCAACAAACCTCAATTGCCTTAAATTTCCCCTGATATAATTTGATCAAGAAAAAAAAATTGTATTATTATTATTAGTAAATAAGTCGAATGATTTGATTTAACAGCCAACTTAAAAAAGAAACATGCAAGAATCATGGCACAAACCTCAACCCTGGTTGAATGGATGCTATCCATGATTGTTCCTCAAAAGAAACTGAAACTATTATATATTCAAAAAGCTGAGAAAATTAGAGAAAACTGAAATATAAGCATTAAACCACATTGTGTCTAAATAGAAATAAGACAACCATAATTTCATATATAAAAGAACAAGTATTTTCATCAAATAGAATAAGGGAAGTTTCATTAAAGACATGGATATAACACCATTTATTATAAAAGTCAAATGATCACGTATGAAAATGCAGACTAATTACAAATTGGAACGAAATTAAGATTGATATGTATTTGGTACAAATGGGATTGTGAGTAATATATATCGATTTAATTGGAAAAATATGAAGATATGGAAGAAGATTATATTAGATTTTTATTTTATATTAGATTAATTAGATTTAGATATTTATGTTATAATTAGATTAGATTTGATTTACTTATATCTAGAATTTATTTATATTTCTAGTTCATTAAGTTAGTTCCTATTATAAATAGGTGTTCTTATATTATTGTAAAAGGGAGTTGAATTGATTAATGAAAAATGAGAGTTTTATCTCTTTTACGGTATTCTGATATTTTTGTGAGAATCAACGTAATTTAAGTTTACCATTTTTCCAAGTATTCTTGGAATCAACCGGATTAGTGTGTTCTTGTATTCTTGTATTTATTCATCTTTACTAAACGCTTCACCCTACACCAGTTGGTAATCAGAGACCAGTTACGATTCTCGATGATGGCTCCGAGATTTCAATCGGTTTATGATACTTTTTATGATGAACAGTCAACGTATGGAGATGATAATACACAGATCCGCCAAAATATCAATTTATTGGGTTATGGTCATATATTCTATGGTGAATATGATGAACCACCAATTTTCGATGTATATCCTGATGAAGTTTGTGGTTATGATGAACCATCAATCTTCAACGAGTATGTTGACACTTCGTTTGATTTTGGTGATGATGGCTATAAAGTCCCACCAATTTTTTACGAAGAAGATGAAGATAATTTTGGGGTGGGTATAATCCACTTCAGGAAGATGTAGATTATATAGATGGAGATATTTTTGTGGGTAGGGATTTTCATTAAGTTTTATTTTATTCATCGGATTCAGTGAATAATGATAACGTTTTGTGCTTGGTATTAATGATGTTATGGTGACGGAATTTTCAGATATAACTTTTTGGCTATGTGAGTTCAAGGACGTTCCCGCTCGTCTCGCACCTTTACGATGAACACCAACAAGATTCGAGGGCGAATCCTCCCCAAGAAGAGGAGAATGATGAAGATATGAATGAAGATTATATTAGATTTTTATTTTATATTAGATTAATTAGATTTAGATATTTATGTTATAATTAGATTTGATTTGATTTTCTTATATCTTGGATTTATTTATATTTCTTGTTCACTAAGTTAGTTCCTATTATAAATAGGTGTTCTTATTATTGTAAAAGAGAGTTGAACTGATTAGTGAAAAATGAGAGTTTTATCTCAGTATCTCTTCTACGGTATTCTTGTGAGAATCAACGTAATTTGAGTTTGCCACTTTTCTGGGTATTCTTGGAATTAAAGGAATTAGTGTGTTCTTGTATTCTCGTATTTATTCATCTTTACTATACGCTCTCGCGGCCTACATCAAAAAATCAGTCGGAGGCATGAGAGACGGTAGTTTACGTACGATGAATGTTAGTAGTTCGAGTTCGCTTAACTCCATCAATGAATAATAATTGAATCTTCTTCTTTTTTGGAGCTCGACTATTAACACAAAAATCCGTGTGCTAATAGTCGAGCTCCAAAAAATGTTACCGTCACATATGACCAGTAAGATTGTCCCACATATAAGGGGGTTGATTGGGACGGGGACAATGCACTTTAAAATATGTATATTAAATGAGTCCCCGCACATTACAGGTGATATTAGTAAAAATCAATATTCATAGTACTTTTATATGTTAAAAAGTAAAATTCTTATTTTAAGGTTTTTATTATTTTTTTAATTAAATTTTATTTTCTATCATTCCTAATTTTATTATATGCGTAATATTTTTCAATAAATTATTGAGTTATAATTACTAAAAAAAATTAAATGGAATGATTTTATTTTATTGATTAAAGTATATATAGTCCAAAAGTAACTTATAAAAGCTAGGGATCTTCTACGGTCAGGAACAGTTTCGCCATTCCTAACGTCAGGAAATCATTTGATCACCGTTGGATCGTTGATCCAACGTATAATTTTAATTTTAAATGATTGCACTTTACACTAGTGCGTTTGCGAAGTGCATACTGCAATCGCACGACATCGCCCTACTAATAAATTAAATTAATCTTTATAAAATGACGAAATTATCCGAACTTCGGACCACGACCCATCGGCCGGACCCAAACTCAAAATCGGCCGACCCGAGCACCGAACCACGAACGGACCGGACGGACCGGACCCACGGCCGGACGGACGGATGACCCGGCCGGACGAACTTCGGCCTGATCGAACCCGACCATGGCCGGACCTAGAAAACCGCCGGATCAGACCACGACTCTGGCCGTACCACGGCTTCGGACCTTGATCAGCCAGACACGGACCACGACCACGGCTTCGGGCCGGACCACCCGGACCGGACCACGGACCCAGACCGGACCAGAACGCCACCCCAACCCGGCCAGAGATCCGGATCGGCCAGACGAACCACGACCATGGCCGTACCTTGCCGGGACCCCCAGAGCCAACCCAGACCGGACCCTGACACGGACCCAAACCGGACCCTAACCCGGACCCTGACCATGACCATGACCGGACCCGACCACGACCTAAAACGGGGACGGACCCTAACCCCGACCACGACCCGGACCGGACCACGACCACGAACTAGGCCGGACCCGGACGAACCCATACCCGGACCTGCTGAATCGGACCTGACGGACCTAGACCCAAATTTAACCCGGACGGACGGACCCGGACCGACCCGACCACCGGCCGTACCTGTGTTGGGATAACATATGTCAGGATCTATCGGGATGACCTCATAAACACAAATTTAAATTTACTATTATTACTAGCATGAATTAACCTAAGTGAATTCAAATAATAATTAATCCAACAACGACATGCAAATAATATTTCACGTAAAAGATCATAGCATGCATAATATCTAGGAGTTTACGTAAATGTACCCGTAGGAGAGACGGTCTGAGACAGACATGATCAAATATCTGGATACCCACCAAAAGTCCTTCTCAATTATTCCCAAGTCCTCGTTCAACAACTCCGGTGGAAGGTTCTCCAATGAATAATTTATAAACAAAGGAAAAATAAATAATTGTTGCACCACTTTTGTGGATTTATAATATTTCCAACACATGGAACTGTAGGGGATGAAAAAATTCATCCCCTTATTTATATAGAGGGGGTGGACGAAAATTTGAGCCAAAATAAGGTTAGAAAATATCTTTTCTTGATCTCCAAGAAATCTTGAATATATCCCATATATTCTTATTTCGTTGTGTATTTTTTCACAAAAATCTCACACCCTTATTTAGCCTAATATTTCAAAAATAATAGGGGATCTTTTAATATTGGATCTTTCTTGAATTTATGAGATATTGTTGCATTCCTAGAATACATATCTTTTACCATAAAATATTTCCAAGAAAATCAAGAAAATCTTTCTTCCCATTATTGCTCTATAATTTTCGAAAATCCCATTAAAGAGGCCAAGTGGGAGATTTTTTGAATTTATGGGATAATCTTGTATTCCATGAATACTTATCTCCTTTCCATAAAATCTTTTCAAGAAAATTCTTCTCCCTCTTTTATTTAATATTTTTGAAAAAATAAGGAAAATATAATGCAACAATAATTTATTTTATTTTAAGCACCTTTTATTTATTGGACTTTAATTGGGCTACTTGAGGGGCCTTTAAGAGAATTAAGATGGACCTTTCAATGGGCTACTGAATTCCAATATTGAGCCACAATATAATTCAGCCCATTAATATCAATTAACGCCACTATATAATTAATATTGCGCTATCCAACTTAACCCATATTACGGTAATATGACTCCCGGTCATTATTTCCCGTGTTTAAGATTATTTAGTCCATTAATTAATTAAGCCACTGGAAAGCTTTATATTAATTAATATCTTTATCCTTGGAGTAAGGACAACCCAGCTTTATTATCCATACCGGAAAATTAATTTCACTTGCAAGATTTGATATGATAAAGGTTCCGGGCCCACCAAGGGGACCAATCACACAAGACATTGCAAGCACACAATTCTCTGTATTAATTTAGCAACTGTCGTGCAATTAATATTATTGCCCAAGATATAGGGTATCGAAGTCGCAATGATTCTCTTCCCATTTATAAGTCAAAGTAATAACTACTAATCACACACAATCCTTATTAAGTGACAGAGATTAAGAAATCAACAACCACTGAGGTCTAACTCTTCATCACTTAAGTCAATGCAAATGAGTTTATCCTCTCTGCAGGTCCGCTTCAGCGCATCGAATGAACTAGTGTAATTTCTTGGTCAAGACAAGTCAATCTGAGCCTTACACATCAACTTCTTTCAATAGATTGTTCGGATCTATCTAAGTTGTGATACACACACTCGTTTACAAGGCACTGTTAACGTGATCTTCTGTGGTCTGGTATCACCACGTTAACTACAATGTAACGCGTGCTATTTTATGAACGGTTTGCAATAAATATATATAACATTCAATCATATTTAAATCAACAATGATAAATAATTTATTTTAGTAAATAAGTGTTTGATACATAGGTTATACAAAGTAAAAGCATACTTTCACGTATAACCCCAACACCCTGACCATGACCCTGACCGGACCGGACCCAGACCCTGATCGAACCCTGACATGGATCCGGACCGAAACCTGACCTGAACCCTGCCTGAACCGAACCCTGATCTTGACCCAGACCCAGATTCGACCCTGACCCTGGATCCGAACCCAAACCTTACCGAACCCAGGCCCAGACCGGACCTTGACCTGCATCTAGACCCCGACTCTGGACCCAAACCTTGATTAGGGCTCGGACCCAGACCTAAACCCGACCCGGATCGTGCAAGGGCTGAGTTCGGGATAGTGGATTAAATTTTTTAAATTTATGAACATTGTATTTTTTATTTAAAAAATGTTATAAGAATATTTTAGTAATTTTATCATTTTTATTTAAAAAAATTAATTATTTAGTCTTATGGCGAAACAGTATCGTCCATGACGAAGTTAAATTATGTGGCAACCTTTTATTGGACGTCTGACGTCAGGAAGGGCGAAGCCGTTCCTGACCGTAGAAAAACCCTAAAAGCTATTGGTTAATTAAGTAACTATACTTTACAAAATATATTGATTAATCTTAGGGTAAAAATACAGGGGAAAGTAATCAAAATAACAATTTATTTTTTTATTTTAACTTATTAATAGGTAAGACAGTTCATCTTAATTATATTAATCTAAATATGTAATTAACACATAGGCTACACACACAAATAAAAGATCCATGCATATTTTAACCAACAGTTTAATTACACATCATAATAATTTAATAAAAGAAATTCAACCAAATCATGACATGCATTACACACATCCTTCCATATGACACATCACAATAAAATCACATTATGACAAATCACAAAAAAAATTGTCAATTAATATATTAGAAGATTTTCAGATATTATAAAGTCATTATCCAAATAATAATTTAATAAATCATTCCTCGAAATTAATTAGATTTTGATTAAATGGTCTCTAGGAATTAATTTTTTTAAAAAAAAACTTAATTGTTCTCATAATTTATGCTTATTATCTAATACTAATACATGAAATCTCTAGCTCCATCACAAATTCTACATACATTTCATTTCAATATTACAACTTATCCCCTAACAGAAAAACAAAATCTGTAGTTTGGAGATGGAAAAGCTATTTGCACATAAATTCTTTGTAGTGAGATGAGATGATGACAAAAAAAAGAAAGTTTTTAACAAGTCAACTAATCCCTCCGTCCCATGAGACTTGAATACTGAAAATGACACACAAACTAAGTAAAATGAGTTTTAGGGTGTATTTTGAAACATTTAAAACAACTTTCAGAAGCACTTATTTTCAAAAGTTGTGAGAGGGAGCTTTGAAAATAAGTGTTTCTGAAAGCTGTTTTAAGTGTTTCAAAACACCCCTTAGTGAGTTTGAGTGGAATAAAATAAGAGTAGATCTCTTGTGCACCAAAGTGTGTTGGAAAATGTTGCTCATTTTTTGGATGAATGAGAAATTAATTTTCAAAGTTGTTGTAACCAATTATTGGGAATGAAAAAAGCAAGGAGCTTTTGTCCCACATTCGAAAAATACAAATGAGAAAGTAAGTTTGTCTCGTTTTATTTCTCATTTAATTGCTGGCACGTAACAGTTGCAGCAAATTAATATTCAAAGACGTTACGTACGTTTTTATTGTGACGGTTACAAAACATAAATTGAAAGTTTAAACCTGAAATAATGGATGTCGGTTTTATTTTGAGGCCATTAATGGCTCATAATATCGAATGTTTCCAACGGCCAGATTTTGATGCTCTATATATATCACTTTAGTCGAAGGTGAACAGATGACCTGAGATGAAGATGAACAACTTGAGACGTCTTGGAAAAATGTGAAACATGAATTGGAGAAATGATACTGACATATTCCGGCAATTGCCAACATATCTTTCTGCTCAGATTCGTTCTTGATCCGATGATATATTTCAGGCAAAATCTCGGTTCGCCTCGAACAAGATATAGTGCTAATATCGTTGTTCTTAAATCGTTGTATCCTGGGAAACAAGTGTCCTAACGATTCACTAGCACAGAGAGTGAAGGGCATAATTTATTTTAAGGAAAGCGTGATTGACACGTGCCTCGATTATTCGTTTATTCTATTTTCAGCCATCTCCGATGCATATTTTCCTACAAAGTGCACCGTGCACTCATGCAATTGAATGACCCATTAAAAAAAATTGACCCATTGAATATATTAAAAATGGTTTGTGGATATATGGGTAGGGGTGAGGCGAGTGCACGTATCTTAAATCCGTGCACCAATTGCACATGAGACTTTGTCATAAAAGAGTGGGTCTCATGTGCACCCGGGTGCACCGTGCACTCATAGTACATTTTAGAAGCGTGCAACTATACAAAACAGAAACATGCAACTATTCCAAACAGAAGCATGCAACTATGTTCCCATATTAATAGTTGCACTTTTCTGTGTAAATAAGTCGCACTTTTCAACATAACAAGTTGCACGCTTCTAAAATGCACTATGAGTGTACGATGCACACGGGTGTATACAAGACGTAGCCGATTAAATATATCCCATACTTTTAGTTTTTCATTAATTTTAGAACATCAAATTTCGTGAATCATTAAAAACACAGTCGAAAAGTACTAGTTCATGTGATTAAAAATATCAGCTCGCATAATGAACAAAATTGATTGTACATTAAGAATCTATTAACATTACTCAACCTACAAATTGATACTTCTCATTTTTATACACTAATACTCTTCTTCATATGAACTAATACTTCTCATTATATATTTCAATTTTTTATGAATCGTCAAACTTTATTTTCTTAAAAAAAAAAAAAATGAATCGTCAAACTTTAATCAAAATAACTAATTGTAATATTGTATGGTGTGTTGTCCCAAGTTCTGGAGGGACGGTGACAACGTCACATGCACCGTCCCAAATTCTGGAGGGACGGTGGAAACATCCCAAGTTCTGGAGGGACAGCGACAACGTCCCATGCACTGTCCCTAGTTCTGAAGGGACGGCGGCAACGTCCCAAGTTCTGGAGGGACGGCGGCAACGTCCCAAATTCTGGAGGGACCGCGGCAACGTCCCATGCACTATCCCAAGTTCTGGAGGGACGGTGACAACGTTCCAAGTTCTGGAGGGACGGCGTCAACGTCCCAAGTTCTGGAGGGACGGCGGCAATGTCCCATGCATTGTCCCAAGTTCTGGAGGGAAGGCGACAACGTCCAAAGTTCTGGAGGGACGGCGACAACGTCCCATGCACTGTCCAAAGTTCTGGAGGGATGACATCAACGTCGAAAATTTTGGAGGGACGGCGGCAATGTCCCAAGTTCTAGAGGGACGGCAGCAACGTCCCAAAAAAAAAACAATTTGATAAAATTGCACTAGTAGTGCGGTGCAACTGGTGCACCAAAGTATTATATTCTTCTTTCATAAATCTCTATATATGTTAAACAAATTAGTATTGTGCTCACATAGTAAAAAAATTTTGAGGAGGGTTCTAAGAGAACACTGGACAATGGCTTGAGAGTGTGAAACTAAATTACAAAAAATATTTGTTAAAGCATGCTTCTAAAGTAATCTTTATCTTATGCTTAATAAGATTAATCATGTTGAAGACACATTATAATTGGGATTTTTATACATTGATTTGACATAAATTTAAGTCTTATCCTACTCAAAAATTCAAAGTAAATACACATCTTATTATTTATCAGAATTTTAGAATTTCATAGATTTCGAAAATCGATTTTTCAAAGTCACTTAAAATAAAAAACAAACATCACCTTAAGCAATATTTGTTTTGAAGGCAATGTTTGTTTTGGGTTTATAGTGGTTTTTTAAAACCAAATGTGAAATATGGGAGATTTTGAAATCCCTTTAAATAGTTTAGTGTGTCTTTGATTTGAGATTTTAAGCGGTGTGAAATTTAATATAATGTCAAATCAATATACAAGAGTGAACGATATTGTATTATTATATTGTTACTGGGTGTGAATAATGATTGAATGATGACTATAATTTAAATTTGATAAATGTAAAGAGAGAGAACGGATTGTATTGAAAAGTGTGATAATAAATTTATAAGTGTTGTAGTTGTAGTTTTTATAATCAATTTTCTTATAAATTCTAAAATAGAATTGCATTTAAATTTACAAATTCTAAATTCGATTTTTAAAAACAAACATTGTCTCATAAATTAAAAAAATGTGTCGTGGAAGAGGCAAACTATAGCAAACAGCAAGAGCAAATTTTTGTGTGAAAATTTTCACCATGAAAATTGTCATTTTCAACTTAACTGATTCACTTGCCCACCCTATTTTTATGTATTCACTTTTTATTTTCAGTTTTCAGACTTTTCATGTATTGTTATTTCTCTCTTGTTTTACCCTCACCAGTTTCACCAAATTCTTCTTCAATTAGAAAGACATCAGTCGTCGCAGCACCGCCGCCAAACTATCCTCGCCACCGTCGGACTATTCTCGGTAGCCCTTGTTAAAAAAATCACACAACAACACTCGGAGGGAGAACTAATAACTATATTCTACAGCTGAAAATAGCTATTAGGTTCAAAAGTTGAATTTGATAACTGATTGATACAAAAAAATTCATAATTTACCCCTAATTTTGCCTCCATGTATTTTGTCGGATGAAAAATGACCCATGTGCATTCATTATAAAAAAAAAATTGTCACATCAATCTCATTAAAATCCTCCAACCGTCACATCACATGTCCTTTCGCTATTATTAAAGAAAACCAAATTAAATGCAATTCCTTTTTCTCTCTCGTCCCACAATATTCTTTTTTTTTTTTTTATAGTAAAAATGAAATTAATTTTAAAATTATTTCCCTCTTTTATTTTAATATTTTTTTTAAAAAATATGATAATAATATTGAAATTAATTTTAATTGCACTCCAAATTAATTTTAGTTTTTATAATTCTTTTTTAAATCATAAACTGATATTAATTTGAAAATAATTTGATAATACGTAGGTGAACTAAATTTTTCACATATGTACAAAATTGCATTGTTCATATAAAAGTTGCATTGTTCAACAAAAAAAATACATATACTCCCTCCGTCCCGGAGGAACATGCACCCTTAAATTTACACGGATATTAAGAAAAAGTGGTTTTTTGTGTGTTTTGTTGACTTTTCAAAGGGGATGAAGGGTGGAGATTGTGAGATTCTTTGCTATTTTAAGGTGTGCAAGTTGGTAAGGGACGGACGAAAAAGGAAAGTGTGCAAGTTGCTAAGGGACAGAGGGAGTATACCCAAAAAAATGCATTGAAAAAAATTAAATTGCATATCATTAAAATATTTGTATACACACATAATACATTGAATATAAACATATAATTTTGTACATATAAAAATTCAAATTCTAAAATGACCAGTCTTCATCTCCTCACCATCTTAGTGATTTTGTTTCTAGGACGTACTCTGCTTCATTCTATTGGAAGAACCACAACGTAGACATGGTGGCTACACATACACATGATTAGTAGCTTTCCATTTTTCACTTTTCATTACCAAATATGCTCATGGAACTCAAATAGATGTAGTGAACGTTCTTGTGAGCAACTCCTAACATACCACCACAACCTCCATTACTCTCATCTCCAAAAACAGCTATCAATCTTTCAAAGATCTACCATTCCTATACACGGGCAAAACGCGAGAAAAGAGGGGGGGGGAGAGAATCTTCCAACTATCTAGCCTAAAAACTAGCAATTATAAAATACAAATTATATGCAAAATCCCCAAAAAATAGGGAAACAAATCAAAAAGAGAATATTTACAATATTGTTCATCTTCATTTCCAAAAAATAGATAAAAGCGTTATTTTCAACATAGCATCATGGATCCAATCTTTAAAAAAAAAAAAACTAAACTAGAGGAAAGTCAAATGAGAAGAAAGAGACGAAGAATCTGAGAAAATATTTTGGTCAATTTGACCGATCATCACCGGTGATAAAAATATCTAAATACCCCCTCTGATTTTTTTTTTGCAAAATTTGGATCGAGACTTTCCTGAACTCCGTCGTTGCCTCCATTCTCCATCGCCTAAGTCCAAGTCCTCTGTCGTTGCCTCCATTCACCCTCTGCCCCCCCCAAAACCACCGCCACCGCTCCATCCCCTTCACCACCAGTGCCGCTGCGTCAAGATCCGCCGAGTCCTTCCCCACCAGTGCTCCATCCCCTTCACCACCAGCGTCGCCATGTCCAGATCCGCCACGTCTAGATCCGGTGAGTCCTTCCTCATCGATCTCCAACACCACCGTCAATTTCGTCACCCTCATCACCCACTTTGCCGCCGACCACCACCACAACCCCTTTCCAATTTTGCCACCAGCCTCTTTCTCTCCAAAAATGAGAAAAATGAAGAAAAATACAATAATAGAGAGAGAAAATGATTGAAGAGAGAGGAAAGATGATAGATGAATGATTTTTATTTTGTGGGTCTGGAAGATAAAGTGGGCACATGGGTGGGCTGATTTGATTTTGTGTGGGGGTATATTTGGTATGATTTTTAATAGAAAAAAGATAATTGTAGTGGGTTGCTAAAGGGGTTTCTTTTTGTACCCCTAGTAATTACCCCCAATAGTCTGTTCTGTAAATCGCTTCCACCTCCACATTGATGTTTCAATGATATCTATTGGAAACGGTTCTAAGGTATGCGATTCAGATCAAGTTCTTTTTATTTCCTCGATTAGTTTCTTATATGTTGGATCTTATCTTTTCAATTTCTAAAGTTTTGGTACCCGATCAAAGTGGCTTAGCTCATGTGGTTAGAGGAGCACCACTACCCAGACCAAGAGGTCCTGGGTTCGAGACACGCTGCCCCCACTTTATGTTGGAATTATACGTGAAAGTATGCTTTTACTTAATAACATACTAATGTACTTTTATTTACTGAATATAAATTGTTTTATCGTTGTTGCTTTAAATATAAATGAATGTTATTTATTTACTGCAAACAGTTCAATATTAGTACATATTACATCGTAGTTAATGTGGTGATACCCGATCACAAAAGATCACATTAACAGTCCCTTGTAAATAAGTACATCTTCACAACCTAGATGGAATTGAACACTCCAATGGTAGAGGTTGAAGTGTAAATGCTCAGATTGACTTGTCTTGACCAAGAGATTGCACTAGCACATTGTGGTGTTATGAAGAGGACCTACAGAGAGGATAAATTCTTCCATACTGACTTATGGGATGAAGAATTAAACTTCAGTTGTTATTGATTTTTTAACTTCTGTCACTTAAATAGGATTGTGTGTAATTAGTATTTATTGCTTTGATCTGCGTTGGGTTTAGAGTCAGCTATCGATTCTATACTTTGCATTTTGGGCAATATTATTAATTACATGACAGTTGCTAAGATTTAATACAGAGCAACGTGTGCAAGGAAAGTCTTGTATGATTTGTCCCCTTGGTGGACTCAGAAGTTTTATCATGCCAAATCTTGCAAGTGAAATTAGTTTCCGGTATAGATAATAATGTTGAGTTGTCTTTACTCCAAGGAAAAAGATATTAATTAATATAAAACTTTTCAGTGGCTTAATTAATTAATGGACTAAATAATCTTAAACACAGGAAATAATAATCGGGAGCCATATTATTGTAATATGGATTAAGATGAATAGTGCAATATTAATTTTATAGTGGAGTAAATTAATATTAATGGGCTGAATAATATTGTGGCTCAATATTAAGAAATTCAGAGCCCATTGGAGGTCCAATCTTAATTCTCCTAAATGCCCCTCAAATAGCCCAATATAAGTCCAATTAATGAAAAGGAGAAAAAAAAATATTATTGCCCCATTTTTCCTATTATTTTCGAAAATTTGGGGAAAAAGAAGAGGAAACATTTTCTTGATTTTCTTGAAAAGATTTTATGGAAAAAGATAAGTATTCTTGGAATACAAGATTATCCCATAAATTCAAGAAATCAAATCTTGTTTCTTTCTTCCTTGTATTTTTCAAAAATTGCATAAAATAGGGAGGAGAAGATCTTTTGTGATTATTTATGGAAATAGAATATATGAGATATGTTCAAGATTGTATCTTGAGAAGATACAAAGAAAATTTTCTTAACCTTAATTAGGGCACAATTTTCGTCCCCCCCTAGCCTTATAAATAGGGGATGAATTTTTCATCCCCAACACAATTCCAGTCTTGGAAAAATTAGAAATTCACAAAGATGGTGCAATATATTTTTGGTTTTGTCTTTTGTTAAAATTGTTCTGAGAATCCTTCAATCGGATTACGAGCAAGGACGTGGGACATATTTGAGAAAGTGTTTGGGTTGATCCATCTACTCAACGGTTGCCACTCCAAGAGGTATGTTTCGCGTAACTCCTAGATTCCGCATGTATAAGATTTACGTGAAATTAATTGTACGCATGATGTTGTTGGCTTTTAATTGTTATTTGAATTAATATAGGATTAATTCATGCTAGTAATAATTAAAATAATTTAAATATGTGTTTAATTGCACCTCGAATAGATCCGGGCACCTTATTACCCAACACTTTAATGAGATTTAAGTGGTGGGATTTTCCACCCTCTTTGGGGATTCTTCGCCCTATATTGCCCTTTATGGGTTTGTTGCAGCAAGTGCGGAAGCAATTTTCGGTGCCAAGAAGATAAAAGTTGCCATTGTGGTTGTGGTTCTCTCTTTGGGGATTCTTCGCCCTCTATGGCCCTTTATGGGTTTGTTGCAGCAAGTGCGGAAGCAGTTTGCGGTGCCAAGACGATAAAATTTGCCATTGCGGTTGCGGTTCCCTGTTTGGGGATTCTTCACCCTCTATGGCCCATTATGGGTTTGTTGCAGCAAGTGCGGAAGTAGTTTGCGATGCCAAGACGATAAAAGTTGCCATTGGGGTTGCGTCCCTCTATGCCCTTTATGGGTTTGTTGCAGCAAGTGCGGAAGCAATTTGCGATGTCAAGACGATAAAAGTTGTTATTGCTGTTGCGGTTCCGGTCGATAGTAAGACGAAATATATGAGCCACGACGTGAAGTGGATAATGCCTTAGTCCGGGCTTAGTCCATATGCCACGAGCTCATATCAAAGGTCGCTCCCAACTTAGTGAAATTTGCGTCATCCTCCTCCGATGTGGAAGCAGTTTGGCGGTGCCAAGATGATAAAAGTTGCCATTGCGGTTGCGGTTTTGGTCGATAGCAAGACGAAATATATGAGCCACAACGTGAAGTGGATAATTCCTTAGTCCGGACTTAGTCCATATGCCACGAGCTCATATCAAAGGTCGCTCCCAACTTAGTAAAATTTGCGTCATCCTCCTCCGATGAGGAAGCAATTTGGCGGTGCCAAGATGATAAAAGTTGCCATTGCGGTTGCGGTTCGGTTGATAGCAAGACGAAATATATGAGTCACGACGTGAAGTGGATAATTCCTTAGTTCGGGCTTAGTCCATATGCCACGAGGTTATATCCAAGGTCGTTTCAATTTAGCGAAATTTGTGTCATCCTCCTTCGAGCCTCACGCTTGGTTCGAGGCAGGTCCTCCCGTGTTGGTTTGAAGAATTAGCTTAGCTAGATAGAGATTAGTTGTTCTAGTTGAGTTGTATTATTTTTGTCAAAAAAAAAAAAAAATCGACCACATAGTGGGTAATGGACGCTTGGTTCGAGGCAGGTCCTCCCGTGTTGGTTTGAAGAATTAGTTTAGCTAGAGAGATTAGTTGTTCTAGTTGAGTTGTATTCTTCTTATAAAAAAATAAAAAATAAAGAAATCTAGCACAAAGTGGGTAATGGGAACGCGCTGCAAAATCATGTACGAGACCTGCGCAAACAACTTTCATCAACATTTGTATTATGAGAATAAATATTTATCTCCTGGTTATTTATGTTTAAATCTATAGAATAATTAATATATATGAATCATGCATGTGATGTGGTAGCCATTTTCATAGCTCTGATAATGGCGGGTGCTTGTGCTAGAGTTGTAGCCATGGTTTGATATTCAGAAGCAAATAATTAAAGTTTATTAGTCTTTCGTCTGTGCTACACATTTTTGCTGAATTGCTTACAAGAAACTAGTATGGTTTAGCAAGTATATAAACATAATAACAGAAGCTAGATACATGTTAAATGATCTTTTGAAATCAATTCAAATGGATTTCTTTTGACTATGATACTATTTAGGTAAGCAAGTAATATTGTTATGTGTAGTCAAAGTGGCTTAGCTCACGTGGTTAGAGCACCACTACCTAGACCAAAAGGTCCTGGGTTCGAGACATGCCCCCCCTTTTAATGGGATTTAAGTGGAATTTTCTATCCTCTTTAGGTATTCTCCGTCCTCTATGGGTTTGTTGCAGGTTCTCTCCGCCCTCTATGGGTTTGTTGCATCGAGTATAGAAGCAATTTGCGGAGCCAGACAAAGAAAGAAAGATGCGTTGCGGTTAAGGTTCAAGTCGATAGCAGGACGAAATATATATGCCATGACGTGCGGTGGATAATGTCTTAGTCTGGACTTAGTCCATATACCACGAGCTCATATCCAGGGTCGCTCCCAGTTTAGTGGAATTTGCGTCATCCTCCTCCGATCCTCACGCTTGGTTCGAGGCAGGTCTTTCCCCGTGTTGGGTTTGAAGAATTAGCTTCGCTAGAGAGAATTAATTGTTCAAGTTGAGTTGTATTCTTCTTGTAAAATATATATATATATATATATATATATATATATATATATATATATTATTGTTATATAAAATATGTAATTTTGAGAGAATTGATCCCAATAAATATATTGTAGTAGGATTATATATAATAAGAGGGTGGTGGTGGTGGTTTGAGGGTCTATGTTGAGATTAACATAACACAATTGATCTTTCAAAAGTTGATTTCTTGGATAGGAAAATATAAAGAAATTGATTAACGTTTGCGCCAGTTCGTCCCCCACATGTTAAGCTTTAAACGTACTATTTTTTGGTCGGTTTGATGGTCTATTGTACGTTGAGATAGTTTGGGCTTATTTATGACCTTTTTATGGTAACTGGTGCATAGCGTACTACACCCTTCCTCACCCACGCAGCCGCCACTTCTATTTTTTATGTTTTTGATGTAAAACTATTATATTCTTCAATGTGAAATAATATATTTTGCTTGTAGTCTGCTTTAGTTTTGCAATTAAGATCCTTTATAATTTACATTTTTCTTATGTTTTGAATGTGATACTATTGAGTTTTTACATGTAATACTGTTATGTTTTATCTATAATATTATTTTTGCTTAGATTTAATGCCTCTCAGAATTTACCTTTTTCTAATGTTTTTCAATGTAATATTGTTATATTTTTTCATGTAATATTGTTATGTTTTTTTTTGTAAGCCTGCTTTCGTTTTGATTTAATTCCTCTTCAGAATTTACTTTTTTTTCTTATGTTTTGAAAGTAATACTATTATATTTTACCTGTAATAATGTTTTAATTTTGAGTGTAATACCTTTTAGAGTTATAGATTTTACTGTGATTTATCATAAGATATAAATAACTTATTAAAAATTTTAATTAATAAATAACTATAATAGAATAATGGTGAGAACTATATGTTTGTTTGCTTGAGACCTAGATTTAACTCTTGGTAGAAGCAAGCATTGCAGTGTTTTTTTATTTTTTTCAAAGTGAAATTAAAATAAATTAAAAAAATGAGAAAAAGGAGAATTGAACCATGCTCCAATGGTTTTCGGGTCACACCGCTAGTTTTCATTTTTTGCATTTTCACATGTGAAAAGTTTTCACATAAGACCAATTCAATCAAAAATGGATTGGATTTTGCTTTGCCGTTTATATTGATAAACTAAGCTGAAACGAAATTGCCTGTCAAAAAAAAAAAAAAAAACTAGTTGAAATGAAATTGGGCATTAATCCACAAGGTTTTGCTTTTGAATTGACAAAACTTTTTGACTAGAGAAATGCAAATATAGTTTGGGCTGGATTGTGGCTCAATTAACAATTTCATTTGTGGTTTGACGAAGTTGAAAAGTTCAAGTGGTTAGAGCATGACTCCCTATTTCATAAGGTCATAAATTTGAGTTATTATTTAACATTACAAACAAAATATTTGTACTTTGAGTTTTGGATGAACCATAATTTTTGTTCATATTTTTATTATTACTTTTTTCATTACTTAAATTATTTTCTTAATTAAATTACACTCATGCAACATGTCATGTAAACTAGTATGTACATTGCTCCAAAAACTATGTTTTCATGCATATATATACACATATAACGAGGTTAGAAAATAAATATTGTGATTAATATTATGAACTATTTTAAGTGGTAAACTAACTTTAGATTATATTAAAAAAATTAATTACAAAAACTTTTTAAAATATTAAGTGTGAGGGGTATGTTGTTTCCAGGGGTGGATTCATGGAGTGGACTGATCGGGTTCAAGCTCACCCCAACTCTTCTCTAAATTCTTTGTATTATATATATTATATGTAATTAATTTGAATTGTTATGTTTTCAGCCCAATTTATCTAAATTCAATTTGTTTCTAACTCAATTAAAAAAAAATTTAAAATAAAAATTACCCAAAATCAACACACTAAATTAACACAAATCTCAATCTCAATCTTTTTTATATATAAATTATGTACAGTCCACATATTTAATTAATTAACTCAAAACATAAAATATTATTTAATCTAAATTCACTCATAGATTAATTTTTACGTCACGTTGTGTAAACAAATTGTATATTTCAATTCAACAAGTTGCATGATTTTAAAATATACTATGGAGTGCACGGTGCACCTGGTGCATACAAGACTTAACCTTATTAAAATTATGTTTTCTAGTCCACCCCTCTATCAATTTCTGGATCCACCCCTGATTGTTTCAATGAGCATAATGCCTCTCGTATTAGCCAATAAGAATACATGTATGCCCTGTGCTGATCGTTTTTTGTCACCTCTAAAAATTGTGCAATAGTTGGTTATTATATTCAGGGCCAATCCTAGGAATTATAGAGCCTGAGTCGAGTATAAGAATTGGATCCCTCGTAATATAAAGTTTTAAATAACATGACATTAAATATTGTACAATACTAAAAAAAAGCACTTAAATATGACGAATATTAAAACAGTCACTTAATGCGACCCGCCTTACAATTTTAGAGGCAAAAATATTAATTACATATGTATGATCAATTTGTGCAGTCAAGTCCTTCTCAATTGACAACATAGCTAATCCATTCAATCTATCTTGGGACATTGTAGATCGAAGAAAAGTCTTGATGAGCTTTAACTTTGAGAAGCTTCTTTCTGCACTTGCTACTGTAACTGGTATTGTCAACAATATCTTATAAGCAATATAAGCATGGTGATAACAATCACGTATTTCCTTCAAATAGTTCATCACTTCAATTGCGGATTTTGTTTATTTTGGTAAAGTGATCTTCAAGCAATTCAACTCAGAACACAAATCATCACCATCAATATAAGAACAACCATTATGTGTATAGAACTCTGAAGATTCTTGCAAGACCTCAACAAACTTTTATCATCAATATCTCGTACGTTCACCAAATTTAGCAAAAAAGCAAAAGTTTCTTCATACTTTTTAAACTGTTTAAATCGTGTGTCTATAGAGGAATAAGCTTGATCAACTATAAACAAAAAATAATTAACTCTGAAAGATTCCTCAGCTGACCATGTTACCGCTTCACTGCTGCTTTCATCAAATTGTTTCTTTCTTCGAACAATGAGTTTTTCTCGAAATATAGCTTCAATGCCCATTTGGCTAGCCATTTCGTTAGCTATACATGGCTTTATCAAAACCATGTTCCCAACATTCTTCAAGAAATGAAATGATTTCTTTCAAGAGTGTGACAACAACATGTTGGGAGATGAATTTAATAAAGAAGTTTTGATTAGATCCCAAAAACCCTGAGTATGACATGTTCAGGATAATCTTGATAGACTGAGTCAGGTTCCAAGATAGATAGTTCAGGAAGTTATCTGCACCATGTATAGTCAGCATATATAGATCATGTTAGATTTTGAAGACATCAAGACTCAGTAAGTTGCTGAAGACAATGAAGACTCGATGAAGTCATCAAGACATCAAGACTCGATGAAGTTCTTTGAAGACATCAAGACTCGATGAAGTTCTGTCAAGACAATGAAGACTCGAAGAAGTCATCAAGACATCAAGACTCGAGAAGTTGATGAAGACATCAAGATGAAGAAGTTGCCGATGACAATGAAGACTCGATGAAGTTCTTTCAAGACATCAAGACTCGATAAGAAGTTGTCAAGACAATGAAGACTCAAGAATTTGTCAAGACATCAAGACTCAAAGATGTCATCAAGACTCAAGATGTCTTTGGAGACATTGAAGACTCAGTATGTCACTGAAGACACTGAAGACCCAGAAGATACTGAAGACCCAAGAGTTATCGAAGACTCAAGAATCTTTGAATACTCAAGATAACCCAATGTTCGAGAGGCATGAATATAATCTATCTGAAGACTACAAAAACTGAGAAAAACGCAAATATTCAGAAAAGTAGATATAGCCCAAAACATTCATATGCAGACAAAAAGAACTAAGTCTAAGTGTTGTTTAAGGTTGTCTCATTCAGAGAGATTAACCAAAAAGAGCCGTTTTGTTTGTCTACATTCACTGAAGACAAGAACCAATCAGAGGAAGACAACCCTAGTTGGAAACCAACCCAAAACCCAAACCCTTTGTTAAGGTTGTTTGTGTGTGTTTTGTTGGTGAGTTAGAGTTGTAAAGAGTTAGTAAGCTACAGTGAGTTAGCCAGAAAACTCTAGAGAAGAAGTTAGTAAGCTACTTGTGGTAGTACGAACACTTGTGTGTGTTTTTGAGTTAGTAAGCTGCGCAGTGAGTCAGCCAGAAAACTCAAGGTAGAAAAGTGAGTAAGCTACAGTGAGTTAGCCAGAAAGCTTTAGGAAGTGGTTAAGGAGTTTCTCTGAAGATCAGAGAGAGTGGACGTAGGAGCTTGAGTCTCTGAACCACTATAATTGTTGTGTTGTTTTGCTTTACATCTTTGCATTATTATCTCATTGCATGTTTGTCCTTTGAAAGCATAGTTCATCGATATTGGTTGAAACCAATCCATTGAACTTGCATCAAATTGATCACAACCTTAATCCTTTTTTTTATTGAAGGGAAGATTTTCAACAAAAGCTAAAACGAGTATAAACTTAGGGCCAACCATTCAAGACACTTGAGTAGCTAGAAAGAGATAGTTACCAAACCGAACTAACTCTCTTTGAGGGTTCAAGAAGATAATTATCGATCCAAGCGCCTCAGGATCTCTGATAAACTTCGAGGCTCGATTGGGCTATGTGACGCTTTTGAAAGTAGCTCGGGATCATTGTCTCGATGAGACTTTGACTCGTGGAAATCCATGCTTCTCAGGGCAAAATCATCAGGATAACCTGACCCATCTGACCTTAGTGAAAGAAAAGTTTTAAAAATCACTGAACACGTGTATTCCCCCATACACGTGTGAGACTCGTTAGCACCGGGACCAACAAGTGGTATCAGAGCAGTGGTTCATTTTGACCACTTGGTTTGGTAGCCATAGTCTATTTTGCTGAAAGACTTTGGTGGTCTACTGAATAGATCTGTTTGCTGATATCTTACAAGGCTCAGTCATCATGCCTTCTAAGAAACTTCCTATGTTCTCTGTTGAGAGCTATGACCTATGGAGATTGAGAATGCAGGCTCATCTGTATTCAAAACATGAAAGAATGTGGAGAGTGGTTTTTGAAGGACCATTCAAATTTACTGTTGTGAATCCCAGAATCACTGATACTGAGAGGAATGGTCTCAGAGATGAATTTCCAAAGCCTGATGATCAACTTACTCCTGATGAGAGAAAGTTAGTCATTCTGGACTACATTGCTAAAGATACTTTGTATAGCACTATTGATGATGGTGTTATGGGGATGATTTCTCACTGTGAAACTGCAAAAGAAATATGGGACACACTTGCTGTTATGTGCCAAGGCACAAATCATATTAAGAAAAATAAACTTTCTTTTGCTATTGGAAAGTTTGATAGCTTTGAAATGGAAGATAGTGAATCCATTGACAAATTTGAGGTCAGATTCACTAGCATCATGAATGATCTGAGTGCTCTTGGAAAAGATACCCTCTTGAGTGGCAAAAAAAGATTATCTAAGGAATGGGATATACAGTGGTGATTGAAAACACCAAAAAATATTGATTATCTATCAGGAATGGGATATACATGCTTTGAGTTTGTGATTGATTGAAAAAACTAAAAAAAATATTGATTCTTCATCTAGCAAGAATATCTTTCAAACAAAAGTTTTCTAGAGAGTTCCGAGAACTCACTTGCCAAAGTTTGGGATTGACAAGAAATCTAAGAAATTGATGAGAAAGGAGGTTTGAAAGACTCAATAAGTATATGGGAAATCCTAAGAAATCAAGAAAGAAGGACTCCAAGATCAAGGAGGAAAGTGATCGGGATGATGAAGGACTCCAAGACCAAGGAGGAAAGTGATCGGGGATGATGATAAAGATCACTTTCGGAAAAAGGTCACTTTCAATATGACTGTCCTGAGCTGAGTGCTAAAGAAAGAAAGGAGAGACAAGCCAAGAGAGACAGGAAGATCTCCAACAAGAAAGCTATGATTGCAGAAGAGGAAGAACATTCTGAAGGAGGTTCCAGCTCCTCAGATGAAATTTTTCTCGCACGGTGGATGTGATGATGTCTCGTCTTATGGTCGTGGAGGAGGTAAATTCTTCTATCTCTCGTTGTTGCTCCTACATAAGCACATGAGTTCTCATGTTCAATCAAAAAATAACTTTGACTGATGGATTCGTTTGAGAATCTTATGAAGGACTATTACGGTTACAAGTACTACTCATTGAAACTCAAGAGCGAGAACAAGGAACCGATCACGAGAATCAAGTGGAAAGACTCTAAAAATTCTGAGATCACTTCTCAATTGATGGGAACTACTGATGAACTGGATGTTGTGAAAGTACAACTCTCAGAAAAAGAGAAGGTGATAGAGATCCTGAATGGAAAATTAGAGAAATCCACTAAAGAGATTCAAATTTTATCGTAATCGAAGTTCAATGACCTCTTTGAGAAGCATGAAATTCTAAAGAAATGTGAGGATAGTCGCAGAGAAAGTTAACTCTATTGAATTTCGTGATCTAAAGTGATAGATGAAATTGAGTTATCAAACACCTGCAACTATAAAAATTTTGGATTGGGATACATTCGGGGAACCTCACAAGGTCTTTTGAATGTCGCTTCTAGTAGCACCAAGATCTGTCTTAGTTAAACCGGTGGCATCTAATCTTCTCATCAAGAACCGCCGAGTTTTAGACAATGGTAAAGGACCTATGGTTTGAGAAAAATCGAAGGTTCAGGGAAGAAAGCCTGGACCTCGTGAAAAGGCTAGAAAACCCGAACACTCGGTAGGAAATTTTCGTGCCAAGACTTCAAAGCCTCAAAGCTAAGAATACCAACCTAAAGAGATCTCAGACCGAACCATCGAGAGGAATTTTCGGAAAAGAAACACTCAACAAAGATATTCTCAATTGAAAAAGACCAAGTCCTCGACATCGAAGACCCAAATTTCAAGACAGCAACCTAAACCCCACTTGCCTAAGGGTAAAGGTTTCTGAACCAAAGTCAGAGACAGAGACCGGTGCACAAAAATCTAAGGCACTTGAATAAAAGGCACGAACCCAAGAAGAACTCTAAGGCTCATGTTCATGCTAAAAGTGGCACTCATGCATGAGGATAGTGCCAAGGCTCCTAGGGTGGTGAATGTATGTAGATTTTTATGGGAGAAAAATCAGCCACTCTAAATGGGAGAAAATCTAGCCACTGGTAGGACCCTACACCAAATGGGTACCTAAGAACCGATCATTTTTTTTGTGTGAAGGAAAAGGGCATCGAAGTGAATGAAAACAACATAAAGACCGATGAGTGGAAATGAATTGGCCTGTTTTGTATGGTATCCGAGCAGTGGATGTTCAAGACATATGACAGATATAAACAACTAATCACCGACTATGTTGAGCAAAAAAGGCCCTCAAATCACATTTGGAGACAATTCAAAGGACAAATGAAGGATATGGAACTCTTGAAGTTGACTGCTGTTCATATCCATGGTGTTTCATATGTGTCCGGTCTAAAGCATAACTTGCTTACTATCACCAATTTGCGTGACAAAGGATTGGTGTTGAGTTCTCAAAAACTTATTTTATGTAAAAAGACAATACTTCACGTAAAAATTTTACTAATTGGTACTAGAAAAGGAAATGTGTATCTTCTTTGATTGGAGTTCAACTCCTAAAGATACATGTTTGGTTGCAAAAAGTTCCATCGATACCCGGTTGGTTGTGGCACAAAAGAATGAATCACTTAAACTTCAAAACCCTGAACAAACTTGCAAGATTAGCACTTGTAAGGGGGTTACCAAAATGAAGTGTTCAGTAAAGATCATGTATGTGATGCTTGTCAGAAAGGAAAATAAATCAGAGTATCTTTCAAAATCAAAGTAGATGTTTCTACTGATAGAATACTACAACTGTTACATATGGATCTCTTTGGTCCAGTAACACCTGTGAGCACTAATGACAGAAAATACACACTAGTGGTAGTTGATGACTACTCTAGATACACATGGGTCATATTCTTACACAGTAAGAAAGAGACTCAGACAAAACTACGAACTCATCGAAAAGGCTCGATTAAAAAAAGAATCTGAGTATGGTCAAAATCAGATCAGATAAAGGAACTGAGTTTATCAATCATATCATATCTGATTATTGTACATCAAATGGAATAACTCATGAAACATCAGCTGCAAGGACCCCACAACAGAATGGTGTTGCTGAAAGAAGAAATAAGACTCGAAAAAGAAGTTCGCAAGGACAATGATTCTTTTGGCCGATATTCCTAAGAGATTTTGAAATTTGAAGTTATCAACACCGCATGCTACTCTTGAAACAGATCCATGCCGACCAAGAACTAAGGAAAAACTCCATATGGTTTTGTGGAATGAAAGGAAACCTCTTGTTTGTTTTCTTTTCGTGTGTTTGGTTGCAAGTGTTTCATACACAATAATGGTAAAGATCAATTGAAACTTTTGATAGCAAAAGCGATGAAGGGATATTCTTAGGATATTTCGAAGTCAAGAAAGCCTTCAGAGTTTACAATCTGTAGGACTCTTATTGTGGAAGAAACACCTCATGTTATTTTTTTGATGAATCTACTTGTGTTCGGAAGAAGCGAAACATGACTCGGGAGAACCGATCAAGAGAATCACCATTCTTAGCTTTGAAAAAAGAATGATAAAACATCCTCTGAACACGAAAAAGAAGAAGCCGGTTACTTTTCTATGAATGGAGTGAATCGGACTCGCACAAAGAAGTTCGGGATGGAAAAACTTAGGATGGTGAGACTCGGGATGGAAATTCTCCAATCGAAGGAAAGCCAACACATTCAAGTCGACCAATCTAAACATACACCGATTCGGACTCGGTATGTAATGCCGATGAAGATGTGGTCACGGTGAGGCAAACTCGAATCTATCAACCAATGGGGAAAAATGTCTCGACAATGTTTCGAATGGAGTTTCCCGAGGAAGATGATTCTCTTTCTCTTTTTTCTGTTGTTCCCTGAATTTAATGAACTACATGAACCTAACATTTCTGATGTTGAGGATACTACTGAAGTGGGAACATCCAGGAGAAAATGGTTGGATAGTCATCCTACAAGTCAGATTGTGGGTGATCTATCGATGGTGTCAAAACAAGAAGGTTCCATGGAGAAAGTGCTTTGTTCTCATTGCTTCCTATCCGAAAAAAGAACTCATCGAGATTGAAGAAGCTCTACAAGATTCATTTTGGATTCTTGGTATGCAAGAAATTTGAATGGGTTTTCAAGGAATGAAGTTTGGGAGCTAGTGGATAAACCTAAGAGGCACAATGTGATTGGAACTAAGTGGGTGTTCAAGAATAAGAGAGATGAAAACAACAACATTGTGAGAAACAAGGCAAGACTAGTTACACAAGGTTATTCCCAAGAAGAAGGCTTGGATTATGATGAAACCTTTGCACTGTTGCAAGACTAGAAGCCATCGATTTTTTTCTTGCATATCTTTGCTCACATGAAATTCACATCCATCGGATGGATGTGAAAAGTGCATTTCTGAATGGTGTGCTTAAGGAAGAGGTTTATGTGGAACAACCTCCTGGTTTCAGGCAGAATAACCAAGTTTACAGGCTCAGGAAAGCCTTGTATGGTCTTAAGCAAGCACCCCGAGCATGGTATGATACCCCTTTCGGTTTCTTCTTGACCATGGTTTTATCAAAGGAACTGTTGATAGGACTCTGTTTCAGGGATAGAAGATGGGAAAGACATCTTACTTGTTCAAATTTATGTAGATGACATCATATTTGGATCTCCAAATCATCAATTTGTGTGAAAAGTTTTCTACCCCGATGAAAGGAAAGTTTGAGATGTCAATGATGGGGGAGATGAATTTCTTTCTTGGACTTCAGGTGAAACAAACTAAGGAAGGAATTTTCACCAATCAAACAAAATACACCAGAGATCTGATTGCAAAGTATGGTATACAGAATTGCAATACAGTTAGAATTCCTATGAATACTAACTACAAGATGGATCCGATCCGATCCTCGATCTGAAGGCAAATCAATAAATCACAATGATTATAGAGATCATTGGATCATCGCTATATCTCTCCTGACAAGTAGGCACGATATAACATTTCTTTGTTGGGATATGTCTAGATACCAAGCTAATCCTAAGGCTAGTCACATGGAAGCTGCCAAAAAGATTCTGAAATATCTTAAAGGCACTGTGAATAGAGGATTATGGTATCCAGCTGATGATAACCTTGAATTAACTGGTTATTCACATGCTGATTATGGAGGATGTAGAATTGACAGGATGTCTACCACAAGAACTTGTCAATTTCTTGGAAGTAAACTGATATCATGGTTTCAAAGAAACAAACCTCAGTAGCAACCAATACTCATCGAAATTTGAATACATGGTCGCAGGATTTTCACAGCATGATTCTTTCGCTCGCACAACAATTGAGGGATTATAAGTTTATAGCCAATGAAGTACCTATATTTTGTGATAATAATAGTGCAATTGTTATTACACAAAATCCTGTATTGCACACCAGATGTAAGCATGTTGATATCAGACATCACTTCATCAGAGACCATGTTGAGAAGAAAAGACATCGAATGGAGAAAATTCATCCGATAATAGAGAGTCGATATCTTGACTAAACCTTTGGTGAATCAAGATTTCGTGAACTATCGATTGAATTAGGTATGTTGGATCCAGTGAATAAAAGCAAATCGAAAAAATTGAAGGTTTTCGGATGCATGAAGTTTTTCAGTTTTTTCTTTGAAAAACTCGAGAATAAAATCGAGAAATCTTGAACCGAGTCTTGGGAAACTCAGTTATCCTGAAGATCAATACTCAGTATTATACTGACATTTTATCAAGGTCAAAACTCAGTAAGACTAATGGAGAAAATTAGTCTAAAGAAGTATTGACTCATGCAACACATTTATTGTCTAACTGAATCTCAGTAATCATTGGCAATAAATGACAAAACACCTGAAGAAATAATTGGGCGGGACCTTTGAAATCCACGAGGAAAGTCAATGGTCTGCAGGAACAGTAATTAAATGCACTGTTCATTAATCACCAATATGGACAAATTGGCGGCATAGTATTTACTAAATCGTCCTTTCATATACCCGTTTTAGTCGGTTTTTAATCTCAACCGTCGATTTCTTCATCTACGCGATTTTCCACAAATCAAAATCCCATATCCATTGGAAAAATTTCTTTAAAAGCCCTATTCCAAAAAGCCTTCATCTTCACAAACACTCTGCTTCGAAACCCTCGATTTCCCAGAAATTTTCACCTATCTCAAAACCCTTCACCAGAAATTCCCCAAAAATGACACTTTCTGTATACGACAAACTCGCCATTTCCAATAAACCTTGGTACGAATATGTCGTTTCTCTAGAAAGCTCGTCTAATGCATCTCACGGGGAGGAGGCTTTGCATATGATTCGTTTGGCAAAACTTACATGCCTGGTCGCGAATCAACCAGAGGCCGAATATGCGAAAGAGGTAATTGAGTTTATCTCTAATATGCAGTTAGATGATGAGAATTGCATAGAATCTCAGATTACAGTCTCGCATTTGGAGCATGGTTCGAAATATGTGGATTTTGTTAGGGAATTATATATTATTCATAAGAATCTAAATGCCATATATGAGTTAAGTGATAGAGGTGAAGACCCTACGGTATACATGATGGGTAGGGAACAAGAATATTTGGATAAAATTACTGAGCATCCAGTAAAGTTTGAAGCTACTCGGAATAAGAGGCATTTGAAGCCTAAATATCGAGTATTGTTGGATATTGTAAGCAAATACATCATGAGTAGATCTGGTAGTTTCGAACAGATAAGCACGCCTAAGTTAAGACTAATGGCGGCGATTGAAGATTCACCTTCCACGGTATTCAATTGGTTGCACTATTTGATCAAGGTGGTGAGTGATCAAGCCAAACAAATTCAGAAGGTGAATGGCTCTGTAGTTATCAAAGGAAAGATTCTACATGCAACCAAGATTGCATTTATCTTGGAAACGTCAGAGAAAGGAGGGCATCTTTTTGCGATTCCACTTTCTTTTCCAAAGTCAAAAATCATGTTATTCAAACCAACAAAGAAGACTTTGAGAGGAAAGAAAGAGAAAAACTCCGAGTCTCGAGGAGGAGACAAACAAGAAGAAACTCGATGAAGAAGCTGGACAAGCTAGGGGAAAGCCCTGATGCAAATTAAAAGAGAGAAAGGAGAGAAACTGAAGAAGAAAGCACTGGCTCCTCAGAAGCACAGAAGGCTTCAATCTATTGCTGAGAAGGAGGTCAGTGAAACTCAGTTATCCTTTACATTGAGAGGTTACGGGAAATTTCAAAGCAACTCAAGAGCTCATTCGTATTATTGCAAATTAAAGCACTCGAAAAACCCTAGAATTTCCCAAGTGTTTCACATTGGAGAGAGCTCACTATTCTAAGCCTAGAGTGATAGATATATCCAAAGCTTAGAAGAGATATCATAGCCTTTGCATTAGTTCTTATTGTAAAGGATATCTCACCCTAATTGGAAACCAACCCAAAACCCAAACCCTTTGTTAAGGTAGTTTATGTGTGTTTTGTTGGTGAGTTAGAGTTGTAAAGAGTTAGTAAGCTACAATGAGTTAGCCAGAAAACTCTAGAGAAGAAGTTAGTAAGCTACTTGTGGTAGTCGAACACTTTTTGTGTGTTTGAGTTAGTAAGTCTTAAAGTGAGTCACCTGTAAAAACTCAAGGTAGAAAAGTGAGTAAGCTACTGATGAGTTAGCCGTAAAGCTTTAGGAAGTGGTTAAGGAATTTCTCCAAGATCGAGAGAGAGTGGACGAGAAGCTTGAGTCTACGAACCACTATAATTGTTGTGTTGTTTTGCTTTACATCATCGCATTATTATTATCATTTGCATGTTTTTCATCGAAAGCATAGTTCATCGATATTCAGTTGGAACCAATCCAACCGAACTTGCATCAAATTGATCACAACCTTAATCCTTTGTTTTTATTGAAGGAAGATTTTCAAAGAAAGCTAAAACGAGTATAAACTTAGGGCCAACCATTCAAGACACTTGAGTAGCTAGAACGAGATAGTTACCAAATCGAACTAACTCTATCGAGGGTTCAAGAAGATAATTATCGATCCAAGCGCCTCAGATCTCGATAAACTCAGGCTCGGTTGCCATTAATCAAGCTTTCGAAAGCATTTCAGATCGTTGTCTCAGTAAAATTTGACTCAGGGCAATCCGTGCTTCTCAGGGCAAAATCATCAGGATAATCTGACCCATCTGACCTCAGTGAAAGAAAAGTTTTAAAAATCACTGAACACGTGTATTCCCCCCATACACGTGTGAGACTCGTTAGCACCGGGACCAACACAACATCAATATCAATGTTTTCAAATTGAAAAAAATTACTCACAGTATTGATGACATGTAACAATCTATACCAAGCAAGAATTTAAAATTCTCAAATTCGTATAAAACCAAGGATTCAGTCTCATTCTTTGTCTTTGAATTTTCAGTATCTTTTGTCAAGTCAAGTAAAACATCTTTGATTTCCACAATTTGCTCTTTGATAGCTTTTACACTTTCACGTGACTCTCCGAACGTGTTTGCGACAATAGTTTAACTGCTAAACCCTTCACACGATTTTTTAATATCTTCCACCGTTTGCTTGAAGACGAGAATAATGTATAAATGCATTGAATCACTCCAAAAAAAAAGACAACTTAAGGACAAGAATTTGCCATATCACACAACGCCAGGATTTTAACTGTGATTTCATATTCAACTTCAATTTTGCAAGCATAGATGACATAATTGGTATGGGTAGGGTGTGTACAGGATTTGAAAAAAATATGTTTAAATCACTTGAGGGTACAATATAGTATTTTCATATTTACATTAAAATAACAAATATGATAAATGGGTTGTATCTACTAATTCTGGGGGTGTAAATAACCGGACCCTATATATATACACAAGGTATACTGCTTAAAACTCTGGGCTTTAAAACAATAATTATGGGCTTCATTAGCTAAGTCAAGCTCCTTTCCTCTTTCTCACTTGACCAATTATATTGGTTATCAATAGTGCATTCGCCCCGCCGGACCCAACTCAATTGCTTCATAAGTTCCAAAAGAGACCTAAAATTCAATATAAATATAACATCATATCTCACAAATATAAAAAAATAGTAAATCAAATAATTATGAGCAAAATAGATAATAAATGTTACAAAACAACCAATGGGTGGATATAAATTACCCAATAATTTCGACTTATCAGAATACTATTATGATATTTAGACAAACAAATATACACAAAATTTGTAATAGTATATATTTGGACGGATTTGATCATATGCCCCCAGGTGAGCACAAACTTATATGCCCACCACTTATGTGGCGCGCCACATATGCAAGGTCCCACCATCATTTAATTAATTTCTTTAATTAATTCAATCTTATTATTATTTATATAAACCTGAACCCTAAACCATGAAGCATTCGGGCCGGGTGAACCATGAACCACTCGGGCCGGGTTCGGGTTTGGGTCGGGTTGGGTTCGGGTTGCGTAAAAAAAATTAATTATATAAACCTAAACCCTAAACCATAAACCATTCGGGCCGGGTGAACCATGAACCACTCGGGCCGGGTTGAGTCCAGGTCGAGTAAAAAAAAATTAATATAATTAATGAAATTGAGTAAAGTATGGAATATATATAAATGAGAAGATTTAATTAATTAAAGTAACTAATTAAATAATGGTGGACACCTTGCATATGTGGCGCGCCACATAAGCGATGTACATATAAGTTTGTGCCAACCTGCGGGCATATGATTAAATTCATATATTTGGATAGTTGGCTTTTACTTCAACTTTTATCATGTTAGTTACAATGCGAGAGAAATTGGACTATATGTTTATTAATGTTTCTACATTTCGAATTTGATACTATCATAATGCTAGATTATGTGATTTTTTTTTATGAACTCATTTCACATATTTTATATTTTTATAGAAGATATAATTACATTCTACTACAAGATATGAAAACCTCTAGACAAATTACTATATTTGCTTTTTTTCCATTACAATTCATTAAAAAAAAAAAGTACAATCAATTGACTCATATAATCTTCATCTCCCTCCTCCTAAACGTAATCGGTCAACATATCCACCCATTCTCCATCTCCTCCACTCATTTTCAAATTCTCTCTCTCTAAACTCCCGGCTTTCTCTCTCAAAAAATATGTCACCGCCTCCACTCATTTTACCACACTGCTGCCCCCCTTCCCCCACCACACACCACTCCATTTTCCCACCGCACCGCCTCCCCTACCTCACTCGTCGTCGCGCATTAAGCCGTTGCAGTGCCTCCGTGCGCCGCCTCCATTGGCTCCCAGAAAAATCCATCGTTCGTAAAGCCGCAACCTCCTTAGTGCTTCCAAAATTGTGGTTTTGTGCTCGGTCTATGGTTTCCAAAAGTATGTACAGTATTAGTCAAATGGAAAAAAAATAAAAAAAATCATGGATCTTGCGGGGGTCAAACAACTTTTCCTAAAAATTCGGTCAAAGAGAAAACATAAAACTTACTCTCAGTCTATGTTGCTTTATAGCAAATACGTATTACTTTAAGAACAATTATGTGTTACAACGTGATGATGGAAAAAAAAATATTTTTACTAATTCAATAGTATATATATATATATATATATATATATATATATATATATATATATATATATATATGGTGGTTCAGACATTTACTTAAGGCAGTTAATAACAAGTTAGAAGGAGAAATAATAAAAAACAGAGGGGGAAACATATGAAATAGAGTGAGTGTCGTTTTGTTCATACAATAACACATTATTCTCTTTACAGTAACATATTTGTGTTTATATACTCACACACTTTTCAATACCTTAGGTGGTGTTTGTTTTCAGTCGGGGAGGTCCGGATGGGGGATGAGCCTCCCCCCGTCCCGTCCACTTTTTTTATTTTCACATCTCATCCTCCATCCAAATACATATTCACCCCTATTATATATCTATACCAAAAAATTATCACATCACTACTTTTCTTACACACTCTCATTCTCTCTCATACTTTTCTTACAACAATTCATTATCTCTCATACTTTTCTTACACTTTTCTTTCATACAATCATTATCACACAAACTAACAATAATAAAATAATACATCATCATAATTAAAAAATATTGATTTGACATAAAGCTCAATCCATCCCTACTACATCCAACCAAAAACAAACAAGAAATTCTTATTCACTGGATTTCCCTCATCCATTTTTCTCCCATCCGGATTTGCCCCATCCACATCAAGCTCAAAACAAACATACCCTTAAAGTTGATACTACAAAGATAATTATGTGTACTAAAAAGAAATGTATGTGTTGCTTGTCTTTACCGTAACATGGAGTTTGAATCATAAATGGTCCAATAACTTTGACCTCACATAGATTTAGTCCCATAAATTTTTTTATCGATTTAGTGTCGATAACTTTGACAATTTTCAATTTTAGTCTCAAATCGATTGGAACAACGTCGTATTGTAGTTTCAATTTGGGGCTTTATGACTGATATTGTGACTGGGCTGCCACGTGTATTTTTTTTTTTATAAAATGAAATTTCAGACATATAATTAAAATTTATATTTAAAAAACTTAAAATTAAAACAGAATTGACGACAAGAATTAGTCAAACACACTTAAATATACACGTGGTTGTACATGTGGATGCCCAGTCACAACATCCACCGAAAAATCCCAAATTAAAATGGCAAAAAGACGTTCCTATCGATTTGAGACTAAAATTGGACATTGTCAAAATTATTGAGACTAAATCGATAACGAAAAAAATTATGGACTAAATCTATTTGAGACCAAAGTTATGTGAGCATTTGTGAGTCAAACTCCAGTAACACATGTTTGTTCTTATAAATAACACAGACATGAGAGCGAGTTTTCCTATTTTATTTTAGAGTGATTTTTTGGAAAAAGATATATTTAATTTATTGATTTTTTTTTTGAGAAAAGGACTTACAAAGAAGAGTAAAGAGAAGTACAAAGTACAATCCTACAGACGAAGAGTAGTACAAAGTACAAATCCTTCAAACGAAGCACAAGTCCTTCAGACGAACGGTCGAAACACCGATAGAATAACACCTATCTCGAACCAATCTTGAGGAACAGAGGAGGGGAGAACCTCAATCCAGGTAAAAGCACACAGACAAAGGGAAGCCCCACACTAAGGCTTAAACCTTGTCCGAAAGTATAATCAGGATTGCAACAAACAAAGCACCACCAACAAACCATCAAAACCCATAACTGAAAGAAAACAACAAAATAAACAAACAACAAACCCACAGAGGGAAGAAATCTCACAACAAACCCCTTACAAGGAGCAAGCAGAGAAGATAAAATAAATCTAAACCCTAAAGCACAAAATAGAACAAAAGGTAAAGATAGCACAAAATAAAACAAAAATTAAAGATCCGACAGACCGAAACCGCCCACCCGTTGCCGTGACTCCGGTGGGGGAGATCGGTCCGACGAACCACCCACGACCTCTAAGCGATGCTCAAACCGGCAGGTTGCGGTGTGACACAGGGCGGCAACGGGGGTTGGGAGAGTGCTGCGCGCAGGTGGCGGAGGGAGGTGGGCGGCGGCAGCGGCTGCGCACAGGCGGCGGAGGGAGGTGGGCTGCGGCAGCGGCGCAGGCGCATGCTAGGGTATATGTTTTGGGGAGAGAAAAATTCTAATTCTTAACTTGTCCAGTCGCAAAAGATACCCGAATTTTCAATCTTATGAGTGGGATGGGGTAGGCTGGACGCCTGGACATATTGTTCATAAAAGTTTGTCATAAGTTTTTTATTGAAAAATATTCTCATATTTATTGTTACATAAAAAAAAAAATCAATAAGACGGTTTACACAAAATTATTCCAATTAAAATTTGTCGTTAAACGTTTCTCACACATAATTTTTTTATTTTTAATTGTTACTCCTCTGCCCCATACTCGATTTTTCATTTTCCATTTTGATCGGTCTCATACTTGTTATCACTTTCCATAAATGACAATAATATAATATTGCATTTTATAATTATATCCTCTCAACATCTCAAAAACTAAATTTCATGTTATTAGTACTTTATACTTACTAAAAATTATTTTATCTTCTCATCTATTTTAATAATAAAATAGAAAAGTTTACAATACATTCAACTAAAAATCATTTTATTTTCCCCAAGGGCATAAGCCAAGTGGAAAAACTTGTGGTGATGTGAGGAGAAGTTCCCCGGCAACACAGATTTGAACCCCGTGTATTTCCATTAAAATATATTATGGGAGTTTGTCCTGAGAATTGAATCTTGTTGACTTTCTATTAGATGAAACGAGTGTCTTGTCTCTTTCTTAAAATAATTTTTATTTTCTCAAAATTGTAATAACCAACTTTTACATTGTAAATAAAGTGCGAAACGGGAGAGTATACTTTTGTAAAGTGATCTCAACTCAAGTCAAATGATATGTGATGTTCTCAAATCAAAAGCAAGTCCACACAAGTTAGGTTGTGATGGAGGTTAAATATAAGAGGAGGTCACGACGTTGTGAAAGTGCAAAGATCAGGACAGGTGGGTTCCTCAAAGAAAAAAAAAAGAAAAAAAAAGAAAGAGATCAGGACAGGTGGGTCCCACAATAGCTTTATATCTTTGGCATTACATTTAGAGTTGCCCATCCGAACCGGAACCGGCGGTTATAATCGGAACCGGAACCGTCGGAACCGGAACCGTGACGAACCGGAATCGAAACCGTGTATTACACGGTTCGGTTTCGGTTCCTACTGCTTCCAAACCGTAACCGCCGGTTCCACGGTTCGAACAGGCGGTTCCGCGGTTCCGAACCGTGAACCGCCGGTTCTCGTCTATTTTTTTTTATTTTTTTATTTAATGGTTGAGATTGAGTCAAATGTTACCGTTTTTTGATCCAATGGTCTAGATTCAATATGAAATGTTACCATTTTTTTTTGTTTTTTTTTTATTTTCCCAAACTCTATAAATACCCATTCATTTGTATTCATTTTCTTGCACCAACTTGATCCAAATTGATCAATTCTTCTTCATCTCTCTAATTCTCTTGTTCTAACTTTATAAGCTTCATTATAGTTCATACTTCATATATTATCTATATTGATATATTTTATACATTATAGTATATAGTTTATATTATATACACTTTACTTTATATTTTATATTACATAAAAAAAAATGTCAAAAAGAGGAGGATCATCTCGACCATCATCTTCTAGAGGAGGAAAAGAAAAGAGTCCGATGACTTCCTATTTTCCTCCACCTCCTCCTCCTACTGCACAATTCAATATTCCATGGAGTGTGGAGGAAATAGAAGCGAGTCTTGGTCCCGGTTATGCGGATGCCACTTTTTCAAATGAAGAATTTCAACAACCTCGTGGTGGTACTCAAGAAAGTACTCATGGTCATGGACATGGTCCTCATGAAAACAAAGAAAATGTGGAGGAGGCCATTCCACCTCAAGGCGGAGAAAGAAGATGTAGAGTTCTTGCATCCAAAATATTTACCATTCACTTCAAAAAAGTGGCAACCGATGAGGTAAATATATTTAAAGTTTATTGTAACTATTGCACTAGTGTTTATCATTTTGAGAAAGGTGGTGGATATGGAACATTTAAAAAACACTTGTTGGCAAAACATAAAGAAGTCTTGAGAATGACTACATCTCAAACGCAACTACGTGGATTCACGGAGTTTTCTGAAGGTGGTGAAGTAAGTAATCCTACTAGTTTATTTAGATATAATGTTAAGGTTGCTAGAAGAGAATTAGCTAAACTTATTTGTTCTAAACATCTTCCTTTTCGTTTTGCAAATGATCTTCGTTTTGAAAAATGGGTTACTACGGCTTATAATCCTTCGGCCAAAAAAATTTCACGGTCTTCTATTACTCGTGAAATTGATAAAATGGCTAAAGAAATAAGAGATGAAATGACTAGCATGTTTTCTAGATTAACTCAAAAAGTTTCTATATGTTCGGATATTTGGAGTGATCATTTTCAAGAGCATAATTATATGGGCATTACTTGTCATTGGATTGATGATACGTGGACAATTCAGAAACGTTTAATTGCATATAGAGAGTTTGATACTGAGCATACGGCCGCTAATATTGCTCTAAAAATTCGTACGGTTTTGCAAGAGTACAACATTCTTACAAAAATATTTTCAATTTCATTTGATAATGCAAGTGCTAATACGACTAGTTTAGATGAACTTATTGCAATTTGTCAACCATCAATTGGTGGTAGATTTTTTCATGTAAGATGTTTTTGTCATATTTTAAATTTGTGTGTTCAAGATGGTTTATCTTCTTTAAAAATGCATGTTGCTCCTATTAAACATGCACTTGGTTATTTGGTTAGACATCAAAAAGTTTTAAAAAGATGAATTTTTTTTTGTGTAGTTAATAAACTTACTCCTAAAAAGTTTTCACTTGATGTTGCTACTAGATGGAACTCAACTTATAAAATGTTAAGTGCATCTTATGAGTATAGAAATGCATTATGTAATTTTTTTGCACAAGAACAATGTGGTATTACTTTATTCCCTAGTCAATGGGATTCATGTGCTACTTTATGTGAGATGTTGCAAGTTTTTAATGAAGCTACTACACAATTATCCGGTACGTATTATCTTACTTCTATTCTTGCTTTAGATCAATGTGTTAGAGTTGCAATACTCTAAATTGTAGTGATCCAAATGAAATATTATATAATGCTATTAGTTCAATGAAAGTCAAATGGATGAAATATTTTTTATATATTCCCGATGTGTTTATAATTGCTAAAATACTTGATCCTATAGTAAGAATAGATGGAGTGCAAGAATTAATTTCTATATATTATGATGCTTTATTTCCTATTACAGATGATAACACCCCTTCTCCTATTGTGGTTGTCCAAAAATCTAAACAAGTTCTTATGGATGTTTTTAGAGAATATAAAATTCAATTTGGTCCTACTAGTGGTGATTCTACTAGTGTTCGTGGTGCTACTAGTACTACTAGTGGACGTGGTGGTACTCAATCCCTTGGTCGTGGTCTTTATGGTAAATTTTCCCGTTTAGATAATTTTTCTAAAGAACGATATCAACAACGTGCAACAGCACAATCAAATATTTTCTTAGAAATTGAAAATTTTCTAAATACACCTTCTTTTGAGTATCAACCGGGAGAATTAGAAAATTTTGATATTTTAAAGTGGTGGTCGAGCATATTAGATGCTTATCCGGTGTTGAGTATGATTGCAAAAGAGGTATATGCATGTCCCGTCTCAACCGTAGAGCCGTAAGCAGCATTTAGCTTGGGTGGACATATCTTGAATGAAAGGCGTTCAAGATTGACAGTTGAGCACTTGGAAAACCAATGTTTACATGATGATTGGGTGAAAGCCGAAGATCGAACACAAGATGAAGCTCTTAGCGTGGATTCTAGCGAAGATTGTGTGATCGACGACACAATCGAAACCGAAAGTGAAGCTTAAATCTTCTTAAGATTTAAGTCTTGAGGTAAGAAACAAGGTAAGAAAACTACGTGGGCTTTGATTCTAATCAGATACGTAGGCAACATAATTTTAAGTTTCTAACTTAGAATTTTCTAAGTTTAAAATTTAAAATTATGCCCAAGCCTTTTTTTTTTTTAATCCTCTTTTCTTTATTTGTAATTTTTTTAATTGTAATTATAAGTTGTACACTTGTATTTGTAGCATTAACAATTTAGCATGTTACTTGTAAGTTGTAACTTGTAAGTTGTAAATTGTAAATTGTAATTTTTGTAATGTATTAAATTATTGTTTCATGTAAATTTTTTGAGTTGTTTGTTATTTGTAATTTTGTATGTTTAATAACATAAGATTTTGCTTCATCTTCTTTAAATTTACTTCAATTTTTTTTTAATTTGTATTTTGACAAAGATTAAAAAAAAAACCGTTCCACAACCGGGAACCGCCGGAACCGTTGGAACCGGATGGAAACGGAACCGTTGGAACCGGAACCGCCGGAACCGGAACTGTTAAAGTATTTTACACGGTTCGGTTCCGATTTCAACTTTTTGGAACCGAAAACCGGCGGTTCGAACCGTTTGGGCAACTCTAATTACATTTTCTTCAGTCCCACCACCACCGCCCCCTTTCTCCAACACTTTCTCTGCTTCTCCACCATAAAACTCATCTTCCAATTTTACTATTCAAATTAAATATTTACTATATGTGAAGACTTGATCAAAGCCCGGCCCGAAGCTTGTAAGTTTTCTTATTTAAGTATATTATTTTTGGAATATTTCTATATATTCGTGAATTCTTTTTATTTAATTATTCCTTCTCTACATTACACCATACAATTGGTGAGCAAATTATTCTCTTGCAAGAGGAATAAAAAGGGGTAATTGTAATTGCAGTAAGAAAAATTGAGAGATTTAGAAACCAAATCCTCAAGATTTAGAAACCAAATCCTCAATTTTTTGCATGTCTCCAAGTAAGAAACAAATCCTCTAATTTTGCATACTACTATGTTTTCCGGTTTTCATTTGTGCGATGAGTAGGTCTAGTTTGAAAATTTTCATGCATAAAAATCTATAAAATTGTCTTGAATCAACTATTTACACCTTAAACTCTAAATAATGAATCTTAAATTATGATCTATTCGGGTTGGGTGAACCATGAACCACTTAGGCAGAGTGAACCTTGAACCACTGAATTTTGTCTTTCCTTCACCAATTACAGAATTTGGTTGTAAATTAAAGTTTTTTCATATTTTCATACTAAACTTTGTCTTGTGCGATATCAGACGCTCTGTGTTACTAGTGGTTTCCATGTACATCCAAATACACCGTACACTAATAGTGCATGTTATAACCGTGCAACTTATTATATTGAAAGGTGTAACTTGTTTACATTAAATCGTGCATCGATTTTTTCATATTGATAACTGCACCGTTCAATATAAATAAGTTGTAACTTTTAATATAATAAGTTGTACGGTGCACCTGAATGCATACAAAATTAATTAATTAGATCCATTTTTTCTTATTTTGTCTATTTAATTCATCTTATTAACTATCAAATTGATGTGAATGGCCTTAACGGTTCAACCCTTCCTTATCTTTTTGTTTCTAGTTAGAAAATTATTTAATCCAGGGATTTTTGGACTAATTATGAGATTCTATTTTGTTACTAACTAAAGTAGTTGAGTAAATCCGGTGATTTATTGCTTTTTGAAGTAAATAATTGTATTCTTTTCAAAGAAGAAAATGTAGACTTAAGACACCAATTTTCTGCTGACTGAAGAATTATAGGTAGCTATCGAGCTTATAATTAAAAAGATTGAATCTCATTTGCATTCAGGTGCACTGTGCACTCATATTACATTTTAAAATCATGCAATTTATTTACACGGAACTGTGTAACTATTAATATGAAAAAACAGTTGCACGTTTTAGTATAAATATGTTGCATCTTTCAATATAAAAAATTGCATGGTTCTAAAATTTAATATAAGTGCACGATACACTTGAATGCGTACCAGACTTAGCCAATTAAAAGAGGACATCTGCATGCGACGGTTTTTATGGTGAGACATAATATAATTTGAACATGATATTTTAACATTTTGAAAAGAATAATTGTTAATTTGTGCTAATTTGTATATTTTTTATGTATAAAAATGTCTTACACTCATACAAGTTCTTATCTAATTTAAAATTAATACGTGTAGTCGTTTCCTGTTGGCGCATATACAACTTTTCTTCAACTTGCTACCACAAAATATATTCTGTTTGAATCAATCATCTCTATTAAAAAATTAACGTGACATAATAGTTAGTGTGATTGGTTATACAGACACATATTAATTATTGAATATCTATGTCTTGTTCTTAATGGGACCCTGCAGTTGCTTATGACCTTCTCACCTATATTAAACACCATAATTAGTAGGGTTGACATATAGTAACAATCTGCTGTTTTCTTTCATTTCACAAAATCAGAGAAGAAAAACATTGTTCTACACTATATTCCTCAATACTTAAGGAATGCACTATGAATCAACAGTGTATTTGAATGTATATAAAACTTAACATTTCACAGAAAATATTTGTTACATTGATAAAGAAAATATATTAATTTAAAAGTAAAAAATATCATACATGTTTCCTTGAAAACATGTTTATACTCTTTTGGAATATGATACTCCCACGTCTCATACTTGTTTACTCTTTTATTTTTTTTCAAACGATCCGTCTCATATTTGTTTATCTATTTCTATAGAAATTAATAAAGTAACTGCATCCTTTTCAACTATTCCCTCCCAGCATCTCAAAATTATATCTAATGCAATTTCAAAAGTTAATAATAAAGTAGAGATAGAGTATAATACCTTCAACCGAAAGCCACTTTGTCACTTTAAATAATACAGTAATAAATAATTTTCACATTAAGTACTCATAGTACATTTTAGAAACATGTACTCACTCCGTCCCAAATTTAATGGTAAAATACCCATTATTTTTGTCTCAAACTTAATGGTAAAGTTATTTTATCACTTTATCATATAAAATATTAATAAACAACTCTTTCTACACTCAATTACTCATCACTTTATCATTTTATCATATAAAATATTACGTACTAATAAACAACTCTTTCTATCCCACCACTTTATCACTATTCCACTAAATCCTTATGAACAGTTAAATTACCATTTAGTTTGAGACGGAGAGAGTAACTTATTATATTGAATGATACAATTTATATACACTGAACCATGCAATTATTTTTCCATGTTAATAATTATATAATTCAATATAAACAAATTATATTCTTTAATATAATAAATTGCATATTTTTAAAATTGGTAAAATTTAGCCATAAGAGTAAGATATAGATTGTGATAATGTAAACATCACAGGCAGATCCATTTAAAAATTCCCCACCATTGAAGACATTCTTCTATATTTCCTACGCTAACAGTTTCTCTTTCTCTTTCCTATCAGAGAAAATATTCCCCCAAATTCACAACAACCGATTCAAAATCACAGACCTCACTTCTTCTTCTCTTTCAATGGCCAACGACGGAGACTCCAACCCCGCCGATTCAGCCGCGTCCACGCCACGCTCCCACCACCACGACGATGCGCCGGCGCCTCAGCCGCGCGTCCGTTTCATGTGCAGCTTCGGCGGCAAAATCGTCCCTCGCCCCCACGACAACCAGCTCCGCTACGTCGGCGGCGACACCCGCATCGTCGCCGTCCACCGACACGCCGCCTTCTCGCACCTCCTCGCCAAACTCTCCAAACTCTCGGGTACAACCAACATGAGCGTAAAGTACCAGCTCCCGAACGAGGACCTCGACGCCCTCATAACCGTCACCGCCGACGAAGACGTCGAAAATATGATGGAGGAATTCGACCGCCACAAATCCGCTCGCCTTCGCCTCTTTCTCTTCCCCAACGACGGCGGCACCGATTCCAGATCCAGCAGTATCAATTCGCTCCTGGACGGTTCGATTAAGCGCGAAAATTGGTTCGTCGACGCGCTCAACGGCGGACCGGCCGGTTCGGGCCCGATTCTCGACCGCGGCCGGTCGGAAGTCTCGTCGATCGTATCGGAAGTGCCGGATTATTTATTCGGGTTGGATAATTCCGACGACGCTGCTACCAAAATCAGAAATAAGAACCTCCTAAACGACAACGTTTCGGCGTCGGATCCGGGTTCGCCTGCCCCGGTTATTTCCTCGCCGTTTTGCTCCACGTCATCGTCCCTGGCCCCACCCGTTCAATTAATGCCCGATCTCCCGCCCGTCAAAACCAAACCCGTTCAAGTTTACGAAAGTGAAATGATGAGCGAGAAAATGAATATGGTGCCGCCGCAACCAACCGGGTACCCGGGCGGGCCCATTTGGCATTACCCGAACCCGGCTGTGCAACCCATGCCCGCGGTGTATTACGTGCCGGGTCAAGGCGGGAACGCTTCGGTTCAACCCGTTCCGATTCGGGCGCAGTTTTTTCAGCCGTACCCGGGTCAAGTACCGATCGGGTTTCCGGGTATGAATCACATGTACGGGGCGGGCGTGACGAATCAGGCAATGTATTACGGGGCGAGAAATGTGGCGGTTGTTCCGGGTTCTTATCCGGGTATGGTGGGTCCGGAGGGGAAGAACCGCAAGGCTATGGAACAGATGTAACGCCGGGTCGGGTCTCCCAAGGATCTTGAGGATTGCCTGCCCAAGTTAAATAAATTCTTCAGCTATTTCTATGTACAAGTTTCTATTGGATGAAAGAAACAGAAAAAAATCAATTTTATGTGGAATAGTAAATTTTATTTGGCTTGTGGTTTTATGTGGATGGGTGTTTTTAGCTGTTCACAAACAATGTGAAAGAGTTTTTACATTTGGCTATTGCATTCAAAAAAGTGTAGATAAAGAATAAAATATAATTGTGTAGATTTTTTATTTGGAATCAGAAATTATGTATTTAAATTGTAGTTTATTTTCTATTTTCGACTTTTAATACTACTAAATCATACGTGGCGGTGGTATACGGTGCACAAAATGTTCATAGTACTTTCTCGAAGCAGGCGTATATGCTCCATGTATTACATGCACACTTAAAAAAGTCGTATATGCCCAAGTGATTACACGCACACTTAAAAATAGTTTATTGTAACATATATAATAATAAATTAAAAATAATACTCCTTATGTTTACAAATTTTATTATTACTTGTCTTATTTGTCCGTCCACCATGACTGAAGGATACTGACAATTTCTTGATACACACGCCTTGTCCGGTTGGTCTGGAGGGTTTGAGAGTTAGTGAACTAATGGTACAGGGGCGACGAGATTGGGATGTTGATTTATTAGAGGCTCTTTTCGAGCCTGATGATGTTGTTCGAATTTTAAACACAACATTGCCGCCGGTTGGGGTTGTTGATACACTAGTCTGGAATTATGCTCGTGATGGGAGATACTCCGTGAAAATGATCAGTTGGCGGCTCGTTTGTGTCAGAATCCGACGTTTATGGTTCCTGGCGAGTGGTCTCTTTTGTGGAAACTGCGCCTTCCTCCAAGAGTAAAAGATTTTGTGTGGCGGGCGTGTAGAAACTGTATTCCTACGAAGTCAAATCTGTATGTGAAGAGGATCGTAGATAATAAGACATGCTTTTTGTGTGGCTACTGTGATGAGAGTACGTGGCATATCTTGGTGGACTGTCCCTTTGCGAGGGAATGTTGGGATAGGGTTGAATGACGGGCGAGTATAGAGGATGTTGTGTGGCATATAGATGATTTTGCGGGACTGGTGCTCCGGCTAGTTGGTTCTCTAACGGGTGTGTTGGCAGACACTTTTGCTGTGATGTTGTGGTAACTATGGAAAGAGAGGAATGGGATGGTTTGGAATGGTGTTTATCGACGTCCGATTGAGGTAGTATACCAAGTCGCAGTGGTTTTGTAGGAATGGCGAGATGTGACCAGACAGTCCGGATTCGAGAGGATGTCCCCTGGGGCTTTCCATGGGTGTCGAGCGTGGCGTCCTCCGGGGAGAGGGATTTTAAAGGCGAATGTGGATGCCGCTTTTTTTGCGGATTCAAACCAAACGGGGGTGGGTATTGTTATTCGGGATGATAGTTGGATCTTTGTGCTGGCAAAGACAATTGTGATACGTGGCTGTTTGGACGTTGATGAGGGGCGAGGCTATGGGATTTTATGAAGCGTTATCTTGGATACACAATTTGGGAATAGAGAAGGTTCAGCTGGAGGGTGACTCAAAAATGTTGGTTGATGCTATCCACTCTAGTATGTCTTTAAGTTCGGCTTTTGGGGATTTTGTTGGAGTTTGCAAGTCTATTATTTTACTTAATCCTGCTTTTAGTGTTCATTTCATTAGAAGAGAGACCAATTGTTTGGCTCACGAGTTTGCTCGAGTTTCCGTCTTTATGGAGACTCTCATTGTTGGCTAGACCCACCAACATTTGTGGATGGGCTGCCGAACACCGTTTGTGTTTGCAATAATGAAAACTAATTTTGTTGGTTTTCAAAAAAAAAAAAAAAATAACCATCACTTAATTATTTAAATTGTAATTGTACTTTACTTGTGAATAATCACTTTGTTTATAAATGAACTTCGCAACACCTATAATACCTTTACTTTATTTATTTTTTTCTTAAAACTACTGCACAAAAGTATGTGAATAAAATTTTTGGACGGAGGGAATACTGTATATCATATTACTATTACTAGATTTTCTCTCGTTGTGCGATGCATCATAGTATTGACAATTATTTTTTACGAATTTTGTAATTTTAGATTTGAAAATTTATTTTATATATGGAATTTGGATGTCTGATAAAGATAGTAAATAATTTTTTAGTTTGATTTATGACATAAATACAAATTTGCTACGGAAAAATTATTGTAATATAAAATTTGGGTGGAAAAAAATAAAGACAAACTTTTATATACAGTATTGCACGGATTTTAGATTCGTATAATACGCCCACCCCACCCACCCCATTCTACCCATTAGGTTAAAAATTCACCGGTTCTTTGCCGCTCGACCGAGTCGAACAGATTTTTCCAAAAAAATCCGCACTGTAAGTAAAACTAGCTCTCATGTCTGTCTGCTTTATTGTAAGTCAAGAATGTGTTATTTACAGTAACACATACTTGTTTTTTTAGTACATATATTTGTCTTTATAGAAGCATATATAAGTTATTGAAAATTGTGTTACTATGTCCACGCACATGTGTTACTGTAAAAAGAATGATGTGTTGTGATATTAACAAAATGACACTCCCTCTATTTCATCTGCTTCCCCCTATATTTTTATTTGCTTCTCATTCTAACGTGCGACCAATTGCATTAAATAAAGACCAAAATCACAAAATTAAACCATTAAATTAGTAAAAATATCATTGTTTTCTCCATTATCATGTTATAACACATATTTGCGCTTGCAATACCACATAATTGTCTTTATGGTAACACAGACTGAGAGTGAGTTTTCCTATTTTGCCTTTGCGCGAATGTTTTGAGAAAATCCGCTTGACTTGGTTCGCCCCTGAAGGATCCACGAATTTTCAGCTTCTTCTCATTTGCATTAATATTGTACGCACAATATTGTATAGTAAAAGTCCCTCAAAAGTAAAAGTTTATGTCTCCAGAATTCATATTAATATTAAAATCATACAATATTTATAATCATTCAATATTTAAAACTCAATAATTCGAATAGATTTCAATATATCGTTCACCTTATTCATATATATTAATGAATACAAAAGGATTCGCACCCACAAGAAAGTAACTGACCTTGAAACCAGGTTTGATAACTTCCCATCAGAAGTAAATAAAAGAAACAATGAGCAACCTCCCTCCAGAATCAGAAGGTACCTGCAGAACACACCAGAGGATTCTCCGGCGCTGGCACTCCAACGCTTAAGTCAGTCGATCGAAAAATCACAATCAATGTAATCAAAGAGAATTTTTAGTAAAATAACTCTCTCAATGCAAAATCTCTCAGAATTTCCACTCCTCCTCTCGTGTTTTCACTCAAAAGCATGCAAAAAGTGATATGAATACACATGCACTTTTCCTCTAGAATCTTAGTAAATTTCAGTATGATTGTTATTATGTTTTTGAATGAATGGGTACGCTGTATTTAAAATACCTTGACTTAACCATATTAGCGAAAATATTTCTATTAGCTTAGTGGACCGAATCCACCTCTTATCGACCCTCCTGGTCCCGGGTTTATCTCAACAACCTTGCCTTCTCAACCAAGGTCCCCAAAACCTCAAGAACCGTGCCTTATCAATTATTTGTACGTGGGTTGTTTATCTCACAAAACAAACCCCCTCAATCCACTCAACTTCTCCTCAAATTGTGGGAAAGATTAAGGTCTACCAACTTTGACCTCTTCTCCTAAAATCAAGGAATCTTCAGTCTTTATCCATATCAACGTGTTCACCAAGAATTATCTCAGAAAACACTTAAAATTGACTACATTCAACGTATTTCAACATTGTCTAGTTGTCACCCAATTTTCGTGGACTCTTTCGCACCTTGACCACCCTCGAGGGTATATGTCTATGTGTCAGTATCATAGAGTATTTATACACGTGTAATTATCTAAAATATAGGGTTAATTTGTGCCACATAAACCACTCCCCCTACTTTCTTGGGGTCTTGAAACCCTGGAGAGTAAGAAAATTACACTTCCACTCAAATCTTATGAGTTATTCTTTCTGAGCTCAGACTCATTTTCTCAAATCCATAAGCCTCTCGACTTTATGTTGTAATTCATAAAATTTGCCCTCGTGAGCTTTTCCTCTCAACGGACGTCAAGGTCCTTAAGCCAGTTCTCACGAAATTCTATCTTTGCTCAATTCAATCCTTGTAATCTTCTATCACCCTAGAAAACTCCTAAGATACTCTCGTTGGCATCAAGGTAAGGCAAGCCCTCGTGGACTTGTATTTGTTATACGAATTCTAATTCATTGTAACTCTGGCTTCTTGATCCCACTTAGGCCCTCATGGACCTCCAAATTTTGAATTAATCTCTATTAACTCTTGCCTAATGACATCATAATAGATAAGTCCTTCTAGATCTCGAGGATTTAACGGATTCAATATTCATTATTAGTTCCGACCACTTGGCCTCAGATAAAGTAAGTCCCTATGGATCTCATATAATAAAAATCCAGACCTAATAGTCCCCATACTCAGAAATTCAGACCTCGTGGTCTCAATAAAGAAATCCAGACCTTACGGTCTCTAGTAATCAAAAGTGCTATCAAGTGTCTCTTATGATCAAGAATCTCTTGATCATATCAATACTTATAAATATTATCAAGTATCTCTTGATCTCATCAATAATCAAAATTTAGGGTCAAGTATCCTTGATCTCAAACATAATTCAAAATATGATCAAGTATAACTTGATCTCATCCATAATTCAGAGATGTGATCCATTATCTCTTGATCAAAAGATCTCATAATCTTCTCTTATTATCACCTCAAGGTCTTATTGTTGAGAAATAAGGGGTGCCCGGATCTATTCGAGATGAATTTAAAAACATATTGAAATTAATCAATTAATTACTAATATGAATTAATCCTAAATCAATTCAACATAATAATTAAACAAGCAAATAAGCAACATGCTTACAAGTAATCCATGTAAATCCTAATCATGCGGAATCTAGGAGTTAAAAAAATTACATACCTCTTGTAGAGACAACCGTTGAGACGATGGATCAACCCAAAGAGCCTTCCCAAATATGTCCCACGTCCACGAACGTAATCCGGTGGAAGGATTCACACGAACGATTTTAATAAAAGAGAAAAATAAAATATTTTGCCACCACCTTTGTGGATTTCTAATATTTCCAACACATGGAATTGCATTGGGGATGAAAAATTCATCCCCTATTTATAGGACAAGGGTGGCCGATTTTTTCACTAGAAAAATAAAGAGGAAAATCTTTTTCTTGATCTCCAAGAAATCTTGAATATATCTGTTGGGAGATGAATTTAATAAAGAAGATTTTGATTAGATCCCAAAACCCCATAAAAATCTTTATGACTTCTTATTTAGGGATAATCTTGATAGATGAGTCGAGATTGGACTTTAATTTAGAGTGTTGAGGGGCCTTTGGGAGGATGTTACCTCGCACACCATGTATATATTCGCCAAAATATAGATCGGGTTAGATAAAATTAATATCAAGATCCATTCAAGACATAATAAAGATGAAATCGAGAAGTCCAAGTCTCATTTGAGATGAAATCGAGAATCAAGACTCATTATTAGATGAATTTGGAGAAATCAAGACTCAAGATGAAAATCGAGAAATCAAGACTCAAGATGAAATCGAGAATCAAGTCTCTATTTAAAGATGAAATAAGAAATCAAGACTCAAAGATGAAATCGAGAAATCAAGACTCTTGCTTCAAAGATGAAATCGATGGAGAAATCAAGACTTACGTGAACGGTATCATCAAATTAAAGATGAAGACTTATTGAACAGATATCAAATCATTATATTCATCGATGACAATGATTAATAATTTATTTCGATAAATAAATAAGATTCGGTCAAGACATACTTTTCAAAAGACATCAACAACTCAAGACATCAAGAAATCAAGACTGTTCTAAGACATCAAGACTCATGCTCTTTTAATAAAGATCAAGATCAAGATATCAAGACAAAAGAATTCCATCAAGACAAAGAGACCTTTTGTGAATGGTTACTAAAGACTCTATGTCTCTCTCCAAACGATTTCTCGTATAAGATGACCCATCAATGCTCAAGATAACCTCGAATGTTCCGAGGCACCGAATAATATCAATCAAGGCTACAAAACCGAGAAAAACGCTAATACTCGCTTAAAAATAGATATTGCCCAAGACATTCAATGCATGCATTGATAAAAACATTTAAGCGTTCTTAAAATATCTTGCCACCAGGTTTTGAAAGATTCGGGTCTCGGGGACCTGAACTAAAGTAAGTGTTGTTAAGGTTATATCACTCACTTGAGATATTGACCTAAAAGAGCTTTCTTGGAATCTTATGTTTGTCTACATTTACGGAAGACAAGAGCCAATCGGAGGAAGACATCATCATGCGTTTTTTATCGATAATCGAAAATCATTTGAGTGTCACTAAAGCATATCCGTAGTACTATGTTCCAAACTACAAAAAGTGGTGAAAGGCTACATTGAAGCATATTGCCTAAAACATGCTAGGGAGTATTCAAACCCTACCATAAGAGGAAACTCATGAAGTTTTATCTCTTCCAACGGATAGTTTTTCAAGAGTGACCTTGGTGACAAGTTTGAAAAAGGTTTTTAATTATAAATACTTGTGACCCCTCTACATTGAAGGTTACGGAAATTTGTAAGCAACTCAAGAGCTCAATCTTATTATTGCAAGTTGAAGCACTCGAAAACCCAAGAATTTCCCAAGTGCTTTACATTGAAGAGAGCTCATTCACTAAGCCTAGTTTGATAAGATATATCCAAGCTTAGTAGAGATATCCTAGCCATTTTATGTCGTTGTACTTAATTGTAAAGGATATCTCATCCTAGTTGGAAACCAACCAAGAAACCCCAAACCCTTTTGTAAGGTAGTTTGAGTGTGATTGTTGGTGAGTTGGAGTTGTAAAGAGTTAGTAAACTACATTGAGGTAGAACGTTTTAAAAACTCTAGAGAAGAAGTGAGTAAACTATCTTGGATAGTCGATAAAAAGCTTGTGTGTGTTTTGAGTAAAGTAAACTCGTTCAGAGGTAGTCGTAAAAGCTCAAAGTAGAAAGGTTAGTAAACTACGAGGTAGTCAGAAAACCTTAGGAAGTGGTTAAGGAATTTCTCTGAGGTCAGAGAGAGTGGACGTAGGAGATTGAGTCTTTGAACCACTATAACTATTGTGTTATTTGCTTTTCTTGAAATAGATCGCATTGATTATTTGTTGCATATCTTTAAGCGAAAGCATATTTTCACCGATATTCGTGGTTGGAATCAATCCAATTGAACTTGCATCTAACCGATCACGGCCTTTAATCATTGTTTCATTAAAAGGAAGGTTTTTCAAAGAAAGCTTAAAATCTCAGTATAAACTTAGGGCCAACCATTTTGGGGGTTGGAGCCAAACACATCCGAGTAGCTATCCAAGGATTTTTAATTTAAAAAAAATTAATTTCGGGATCTTGAAAAAATTAGGATAATCGGAGGCTTTTGAAAGCATTTTAATTTCAGATCTTTGTCTCGGTAGACTTTGACCAGGCGATCTGTGCTTTCGTTAAAAAAATGTAAATAAACTATTTAAATCATCAGACAACATACGACCCATCGACCTGAAATTTGAAGAAAAAGTTTACAAAAAATCATTTGAACACGTGTATTCCCCCATACATGTGTAAGACTCGTTTAGACCGGGACCAACAAGTGGTATCAGAGCGTTGGTTCACTTGACCATTTGCTTTGGTAGCCAGAGTCTAATTTGCTAAAAGACTTCCGTGGTTCATCGAACATATCTATTTGCGTAAATCTTACAAGGCTCGTCTACATCATGCCTTCTAAGAAACTTCCAATGTTCTCGGTTGAGAGCTATGATTTGTGGAGATTAAGAATGCATGGCTCACACGTATTCTAAGCATGAAAAGAATGTGGAGAGTGGTTTCGAAGGACCATTCAAATTCATATTCAAATTTTTGTGAATCCGAGTTATTTAAATACAAAAAAACCGAGAGAAATGATCCGAAAGATGAATTTCCAATGTCGATGATCAACTTACTCGATGAGAGGAAGTTAGTCAATCTTGACTATATTGCCAAAGATACTTTATATAGCACTATTGATGATGGTGTTATGGGGATGATCTCTCATTGTGAAACTACAAAGGAAATATGGGATACACTTTGAAACGAGATTGCTAAGGAAGAAAAAAGAATCAAGAAAGTTCGGTTCCTCGGATGAGATGTTCTCGAGAAAAAATGGCGATGATGACATAAAATATTGTCTCATGGTCAGAGGAGAGGTAAGTTCTTCTATCTATCTCTAATTTGTTGCTCCTACACTAGCACATGAGTTGTCAAGTTTCTATCAGAAACAAATAATTTGACTCGATGGATTCTTTTGAGAGTCTTATGAAGGACTATGTTTGCGGTTACAAGAATCGCTAAATGAAACTCAAGAGCGATGGAACAAAGAACCAAATTGACATCGACGAGAATCAGAGGAAGTGGAAAGACTCTAAGAATTTGAGATCACTTCTCAATTGATGGGAACTATCGATGACCTAGATGTTAGGAAAAGTACAACTCTCGAGAAAAAGAGAAGTTGATAGAGACCCTAAATGGAAAATTAGAGAAATCCATCGAGGAGATTCAAATTTTATCATAAATCGAAGTTCAATGACCTCTTTGAGAAGCATGAAACTCTAAAATAAGTGTGAGGATAGTCAGAGAAAAGCTAGCTCTATTGAATTCTTGATCTAAGGTGATAGATGAAATTGAGTTATCAAAGACCTGCCACTATAAAATTTGGATTGGGATACATTCGTGGGGGGAACCTCACAAGGTCATCTCGAATGTTGCTTCTAGTAGCACAAAGATCTTTTTGTTAAACAAGTGGCATCTAATCTTTTTGGATCAAGAGTTGCCCAAAGTTTTGGACAAGGGAAAAGGACCTATGGTTCCAGAAAAACTGAATGTTAGGGAAGAAAGCCCAGACCTCAGGAAAAGGCTAGAAAACCTGACCACTTAGTAGGAAATTTTCAGGAAAGTACTTCAAAGCCTCAGGCTAAGAATACAAACCTGAAGAAATCAAGGCTACAGAATGAACCATCAGGAGGAATTTTTAAGAGAAACACTCGGATCAACAGAGATATTCTCAAATCGAAAAGACCAAGTCCTCGACATCGAAAAGACCCCAATTTAAGGAAGATCAAAAAGACAGACAACCCAAACCCCACTTGCCTAAGGGTAAAGGTTTCCTAAACCCAAGTCAGCAGAGACAAAGACTAGCTGCACAAAAGCTAAAGTACTTGAACAAAAGGCCTATACCCAAGAAAAACTCTAAGGCTCATGTTCATGCTAAGGCTAGCACTCATACACAGGATATTGTCAAGGCACCAAGGGTGGTGAATGTGTATGTAGATGTTTATGGGAGACAAATCAGCCACTCTAAAGTAATTAGAGTTGTTAGCGATTTGGATTCCAAAAAAAGGTACAAATATTAACCTGGTAGGACCCTAAACCAAATGGGTACCACAGAACTGATCTGTTTTTCAGGTGAAAGACAAGGGCACTGAGCTGAATGAAGACAACATAGCCCTGATGAAAAGAAAGTCTAAGATGTCATTGTTGGGTAAGATGAATTTCCTTCTTGGACTTCAAGTGAAACAAACTAAGGAAGGAATCTTCATCAGAGATCATGTTGAGAAGAAAGACATTAGGATGAAGACTGATAAACAGAGAGCTGATATCTTGACTAAACCTTTGGCTGAATCAAGATTCCATGAACTATCAGTTGAATTAGGGATGTTGGATCCAGGTGTATAGAGCAAATCTGAAAAATTGAAGGTTTTCAGATGCATGAAGTTTTCTCAGGATTTTACTGAGAAACTCAGGATAAAATTGGAAGTACTGAAATCTGAGTCTTGGGAAACTCAGATATCACGAAGATCAAGATTCAAGATCATCAAATCGACCCTCTCAAGATTGAAAAACTCAAGATCATCATCTTTCGATTCAAGATTTCAAGATATTATCGACATTTTATCAAGGTCAAAACTCAGTAAGACTGATAGAGGGAAATTAGTCTGAAGAAGTAATGACTCATGCAATTCATTTATTGTCCAACTGAAGCTCAGTAATCATTGGAAATAAATACCAAAACACCTGAAGGAAATATTTGGGCGGGACCTTTGAAATACCCGAAGGAGGTCAATGGTCTGCAGGAAGAGTAATTAATTACACTGTTCATTAATCACCAATAAGGTTAAATTGGCGGCGTATTATTCGTGAAATCGTCCTTTCATATACCCGATTAGTCGGTGTTTAATCTCAACCATTGATTTATTCAATCTATACGATTTTCCACGAATCAATTCTATATATTCATTGAGAATTCATTCAAAGCCCCAATTCAAAACCTTCGTTCTCAAAAACACTCTGCAACTAAAAACCTATCTTTTGTCCAGAAAACCTTCATCGTTCTCAAAACCCTACACTCAAAATTCTCCAAAATGACTTTCTCCATTTACGATAAACTCGCTATCTCGAACAAGCCGTGGTACGAATATGTTGTGTCTCTTGAAATCTCATCTAATGCAACCCATGAAGAAGAGGCGCCAGATATGATCGGGTCGTATGTCTTGAAAGCTTACAAACCTGGTTGCGAATCAACCAGAGGCGGAATATTCAAAGGAGGTAATTGAATTTATCTCGAACTTGAAAATAGATGAGGAGGATTGTATTGAGTCCCAGATTACTGTTTCCCATTTAGAACATAGCTCTAAATACATAAATCTTGTAAGGGAGTTGTATATAATCCCTAAGAATAAATGATGTATTTGAGTTGTGTAATAGAGGAGAAGACCCTACGACGTATATGTTGGGTAGGGAACAGGAATACCTTGATAGGATAACAGAGCATCCTATTAAGTTTGAGGCTACATTAAATAAATGGCATTTGAAGCCGAAATACAGAGTTTTCCTGGATATAGTTAGTAAGTGCATAATGAGTCGATCCGGCAGTTTTGAGCAGATAAGTACGCCTAAGCTTAGATTGATGACTGCTATAGAAGATTCACCAACCACTGGTTTCAATTGGTTAAAGTATTTGATCAAAGTGGTGAGTGACCAAGCGAAGCAGATCAAGAAGGAGGATGATTCGGTGGTGATTAAAGGCAAAATTCTTCATGCAACCAAAATAACCTTTATTTTGGAGATGTGACGTGAAGAAGAGGACATTTTTGCCAACTCCTCACCCTTCCCAAAGTCTAAGATCATGTTCAAGCCAACAACTACAAAGAAGATTTTGAAGGGAAAGAAAGAGAAGAAAGTGGAAACTGCTGCTGCAGAGGGAGCTACTGAAGAAGCCCATCAAGCCAGGGGGAAGGCTTTGATGGAGGTGAAAAGGGAGAAGGGAGAAGCCCTAAAGAAGAAAGCCCTTGCTCCCAAGCGTAGAAGAATGTTAATTTCCACTGAGGAGGAGGTGAGCGAACCTGAGGAAGTGCAACCTGAGGGCCAACAAGCTCAGAAATCGCCATTGCAAGTATTGGTTCAAGTTGTGTCTACGGCATAAGAGCAAACTGAGGAGCAAGTTTTCTCTGAGGTTCTTGAGACATCACTGAGCTCAGACAAATTTTCTCAAGAAATTTTCAAGGGACCTCAGACCTCAGAACAAGCTCAGATTTCTACTGAGGAGATGCCTGCTCAAACCTCAGATCAAGTTGAGCCTCAGGAGTTGTTGAATCTTGACTTGCTCCTGAGTGATCCATTCTTTGATCCCTCAGCACCTGAAGACCTTCCTACTGAACCTGAAAGCCCGAAGCTAAAGAAGGGCGAAGCAGAAGAGACTGAGTGGCGCAGCAAGGGGGAACGGTTCATATTGGACAGATACCCTGAGCTGAGCTCATATCCTGATCTTCAGGATCTCTTCTTCAGACTGAGAACAACAGTCTACATTCTCAACCAGACTCTGCCAGAGATGCTCAATATTGCCTCATTCAGAGGAGAAGACTGGTGGAATGAGGAGACAGCAGTACTAACTGAGTTCTCCGGGTTCAGAAAAACCAAGCTCAGGATGAAAGTGTCAGATTTTGATGAGCTGGTCAGGAGGAAGCTGGCTGAGAGGAAAGAAGCTGATGTTGGTGCCCCGAGCTCCAAAGATAAAAATCAAGATGGGGACCAACAAGGAAATGTTGAGAAGCAATCTCAAATGGAGAAGGAAAGTACTGATGTTGGACAACCTGATGTCACACATCCTCAGACTGAAGTTAGTACTCTTCAGGTAGAAACCGAAGCTCAGGTGGAAACCGATGCTCAGGTGGAAACCGAAGCTCAGGTGGAGACTGAAGCCCAGGCGGAGACTGAGGCTCAGGCTGAGCAACCAGCTCAAGAAAAGCAACAAGTCTTATATGCTCCTGAGATCGATTTCAGTCCCATTGTGGACAAACTGGACAAAGTTGTGCCAATTGTAGATAAAGTTGCTCAGATTGAAGAAGCATTGGCCAACCAGTCCCAGAAGATGGAGAACTTGAGTTCTACTTCAGACCTGATGCAGCATCAAACATCTCTAAATGACAAGATGACTACCATTGAAGGGAAGGTAGATGGAGTCAAGGTTGAACTGAGCACATATATGAAGCAATTGTATCAGGAGAGGACTTCATTTCTAGAAGCCAAGCTGGTGGAGAAGAATGATCAACTGATCAAAAATGTTGTTGAGGAAATGGGCTCCCTGCTCATGACCAAGATGACAGAGATGCTGAAAGATGTCTTCTCTAATCAGTTTGCACCATTGTCTGAAGAGTTATCTGTGGCTAAAAACCACTTGATGAGGCTAGAAGAAGAGCAAGACCAGTTAGCTGGAGAGGTGCGAAGTGTCAGCAAAGAGCAATATCACGTGGACACTGCACTATCCCAACTTCTACTAAGGTATGGTGCCAAGAAGGGGGAAAGGCCAGGAGCCGAGCTGAAGGAGTTATTGGCACACACCTTGGAGAGAAAGGCAAACAAGGAGGCCGAAAAGAAGAATATTGTTGAAGCCTTGAAAGAAGTTGAAGCCACTCAGAAGCTCAAATCCAAGAAAGTGGAGAAGCCTATCTACACTCATGTTTCTAAGGAAACAATGCAAGAAGTCATTGCTGAAAAACTGAGTGCTAGAAGAAGGGTTGAAAAAATCCAAGCCGGTGCTGAACAACCTATCAAGAGGAAGGCTGTGGCGTTTGTTGAACCTGAGAGGAAGAGAGCTAAGGTTTCTAAGCCAACACAGAGAAAGCTGATCATGGACCTTGAAGAGTCTGAAGAGGAGCCAGAAAAAGAAGTCTTCAATACTAGGATAGCTTTGAGATCACTTCAGGTCGAATAAGCCAAGAAAACTGTTGCTTCAGTTTCAGGAGTTCCTTTGATAAGGAAAAAGAAAGAAGAAGAGCAGAAGCGCAGAAGTGGTTTCAAAAAGTTCCTGAGCAAAAGGAGAGGGACAACTAATACTCAGAAGTGGCCGCACATTGATAAGTGGATGCCAATCCAATTCAATGATGCTTGGGAAGAAATCAAAAGACCCTTCTGGTTTTACTATGAAGTGCTGAGAGAATGGAGAGGGGAAAGCTCAGATTCAAATGAAGCCTTCATTGATTATCTATTGACATTTTATCCAAAGTACTTGCAGAGTTGGATAAATCTTGCAGATGAAGGAAATGTTCAGATCACTACCACTGGTCCATACACATACCCTGCTCCTAGGCTAGAGAATGGCTTGGTAAATGAAACAACCATATCTCAGGAAATTGCTCAATATGCCATCCAGTTAGGCCTGACAGGTAACAACCCAGATATCATCAAGGAAAGAGATGCATTGAAGAAGAGGTATTATGGGATGTTAAACCTAGAGGTGCCTGTGGACGAGGTTGAAGAGGACTGAAGAGCTCAAGCTGAAGATTGCTGAAGACTGAAGACCAAAGACTGAAGACTCATGTAATTCTTTTGTTTTTGTCTTTACTTTTGATAAGTTCATTGTAATCTGTAACTGTTATCATACAATCAATGGAACTTTACCTTTATGCTCAAAGATAATATCTCATTATCTTTTTACATGTCTTTATATTTGATATGCCTTATAATTTTGTGAGGAAATTGTTGGGAGAATTATTATGAAGTTGTTGAGAGATTTGTCATTCTTGGATTGTAATAGGAAAAACTGAAACCTGAGTATACGTTAAGTATTTTTGTAACAAGATGGTTTTGGCATCATCAAAAAGGGGGAAATTGTTGGGAGATGAATTTAATAAAGAAGATTTTGATTAGATCCCAAAACCCCTGAGTATGACATGTTCAGGATAATCTTGATAGATGAGTCAGGATTCAGTTTTAGAGTGTTCAGAATGTTATCTGCACCATGTATAGTCAGCAGATATAGATCAAGTTAGATTCTGAAGACTCAGTATGAAATTGAGAATCAAGTCAAGAGATGAAAGATGAAACCGAGAAATCAAGACTCAAAAGATGAAATCGAGAAATCAAGACTCGTGGATGAAATCGAGAAAATCAAGACTCAAGATGAAATTGACAAAGATGAAATCAAGACTCAAGATGAAATCGAGAAACTAAAGACTCAAGATGAAATCGAAAAATCAAGACTCAAGATATCAATCAAGATATCTCCAAGATATCAAGACATCAAGACTCGTAAGACATCAAGACTCGTAAGATCAAGACTAAAGTTATCAAGACAAAGAAGATATCAAGACACAAGAGTTATCAAGACTCAAGAATCATCAATGCTCAAAAGATAACCTCGAATTTTCCGAGGCAATCAATAATATCAATCAAGGCTACAAACCGAGAAAAACGCTAATACTCAAAAAAAAAAAAAAAAAAATAGATATTGCCCAAGACATTCACATGCAGACAAAAGGAACTAAAACTAAGTGTTGTTAAGGTTATATCACTCAGAGATATTGACCAAAAAGAGCCGTTATGTTTGTCTACATTTACTGAAGACAAGAGCCAATCAGAGGAAGACAACCTTTGCATTTTTTTACAAACAATCGAAAGCGATAGGTCACTGAAGCATGTCAGTAGTACTATGTTCCAGACTGCAAAAAGTGGTGAAAGGCTACATTAAAGCATATTGCCTAAAACATGCTAGGGAGTATTCAAACCCTAAAAATAGCCGTTCATTACACACCATAAGAGGAAGCTCATGAAGCTATCTCTTCCAACGGATAGTTTTTCAAGAGTGACCTTGGTGACTGGCTATAAATACTTGTGACCCTCTACATTGAAGGTTACGGGAAATTTGTAAGCAACTCAAGAGCTCAATCTTATTATTGCAAGTTGAAGCACTCGAAACCCAAGAATTTCCCAAGTGCTTTACATTGAAGATAGCTCATTCACTAAGCCTAGTTTGATAAGATATATCCAAAGCTTAGTAGAGATATCCTAGCCTTTGCATTGTACTTAATTGTAAAGGATATCTCATCCTAGTTGGAAACCAACCAAGAAACCCCAAACCCTTTGTAAGGTAGTTTGAGTGTGATTGTTGGTGAGTTGGAGTTGTAAAGAGTTAGTAAACTACATTGAGGTAGTCGTAAAACTCTAGAGAGAAAGTGAGTAAACTATCTTGGATAGTCGAGAAAAGCTTGTGTGGTTTTTGAGTAAAGTAAACCACAGAGGTAGTCGAAAAGCTCAAAGTAGAAAGGTTAGTAAACTACAAAGGTAGTAAAAAAACCTTAGGAAGTGGTTAAGGAATTTCTCTGAGGTCAGAGAGAGTGGACGTAGGAGCTTGAGTCTCTGAACCACTATAACTTGCTGTGTTATTTGCTTTCTGTACTGCATTGATTATCTGTTGCATATCTTTAACTGAAAGCATATTTTCACTGATATTCAGTTGGAATCAATCCACTGAACTTGCATCTAACTGATCACAACCTTAATCATTGTTTCATTAAAAGGAAGGTTTTCAGCAAAGCTTAAAACGGGTATAAACTTAGGGCCAACCATTCCGCACATCTGAGTAGCTATCCAAGCAATTTCGAGGATCTCAAAAAAAAATTCGATCTAAGTTTGGATAATCTGAGGTTTCGAAAGCGGCTTCGGGATCACCGCTCGAGGTAGACTTTGACTCAGGGCGATCTGTGCTTCTCAGGGCCAAATCATCAGGACAACCTGACCCATCTGACCTCAGTGAAGAAAAAGTTTTTAAAATCACTGAACACGTGTATTCCCCCCATACACGTGTAAGACTCGTTTGCACCGGGACCAACAATATCCCATATATTCTTTTATCCATAATTAAATTTTCCATAAAAATCTCACTTCCCTTTATCCCATATTTTTCGAAAAATACAAGGAAAAAAGAATCAAGATTTGATTTCTTGAATTTATGGGATAATCATGTATTCCAAGAATACTTATCTTTTTCCATAAAAATCTTTTCAAGAAAATCAAGAAAATATTTCTTCTTCTTTTCCTACAATTTTAGAAAATTACTAGGAAATATAGGCAATAATATTTTCTTCTCTTTTTCATTAATTGGACTTTAATTTGGGCTTGAGGGGTCTTTAGGAGAATTAAGATTGGACCTTCAATGGGTTATGAAACTTTAATATTTAGCCAAAATATTATTCAAGCCCATTAATATTAATTCATTCCACTATAAAATTAATATTGAACTATCCATCTTAACCGATATTACGACTTCACAATAATATGGCTCCCGGTCATTATTTCCCGTGTTTAAGATTATCTTAGTCCACTAATTAATTAGGCCACTGAACAGGCTTTATATTAATTAATATCTTTGTTCTTGGAGTAAAGACAACTCAACATTATTATCCATACCGGAAATAAATTTCCACTTGCAAGATTTGGTATGATAAAGGTTCTGAGCCCACCAAGGGGACAAATCAAGCAAGCCGTACTTGCACACGATTCTCCGTGTTAAATCTTAACAATCGTCATGTAATCAATAATATTGCCCAAGATATAAGGTATCGAATCGCATTGATTATCTTCCCATCATAAGTCAAAGCAATAGTTATTAATTTCACACGATTCTATTTAAGGGACGGATATTAAGAAATAACAAACCACTGAGGTCTAATTCTTGTATGTTCAGTACCGAAGAATTTATCCTCCTGTAGGTCTTATTCTGCACATCATAATGCACCATTGTAATCGCTTGGTCAAGACAAGTCAATATGAGCCTTGCACTTCAACCTTTCATGATGGATTGTTCATTTCCATTTGGGTTGTGAATTTGTACTTAGTCACGAGGAACTGTTAATTTGATCTTCTGTGATCTGGTATCATCAAATTAACTACAACGTAATACGTACTTACTTATTGAACATGTTTGCAACAAATATATATAACATTCAGGGTAATTCTGGGGCAGATTCTGCCCAGGGCAGAAAGACTATTTTAGACTTGGTGGACTTGATTGAGGACAGATTCTTGGGTGGACTTGATTGAGGACAAAGGCTTTTTAATGATTCTGCCCTGTGCAGAATCTGCCCACGCCCCCTAACATTCATTCATATTTAATCCAACAGTGATTAATAATTTATTTCAGTAAATAATTAAGAAATTTAGTTTGGTTATACAAAGTAAATGCATACTTTTAAGTATAACCCCAACACTTATCCCATAGTAGTCCCTATAGACTTAGAAAATTCTTTTGGGTTTTGGCCCGTTGAAGTTCAACCTTCGTCTTAGTTCTTATGGACTCATAAGATTATAATGGATTCTAATCTCAAATAATCCTCATGATTCTTCTACCCTTTAGTCCTCATGGCTTTCAAGGTATCTTCTGCACTCTGGTACATATATAATCAATTCCGGCCTTGGGTCTCCATCAAAACATATTAATCTTTGCGAACATCAAGATCCCTTAGGGACTTGAATTCATATTTAATTCTGGCATCGTGGCCTCAACTCTTAGATGTCATGATTTACTATAAAGTCTCAAGCCTCATGGCTTCAAAAAATTCTTCATAGACTTATCAAATCTTAATGAATTTTCAGGATTTCCGCATTCATTATTAGTCATGGCCTCTTAGCCTCAATTCTTAGACCTCGTGGTAATTCTCAAGCGTCATGACCTCCAATTTTAGACCTCGTGGCCTAATTATCGAATTGTTAAGTCTCATGGCCTATTAGGTCTCGTGGACCTCAAGAGTGATATTTCTATATGATAAATAAATTTTTCTCAAAGTAAGAAGAGTTGTCTTTCTCAAGAATTATTAGCAAACCTCTATCAAGTTCCTCTTGTTCAGATAACAATTGGGGATGGGAATGGGCCAGGTCGGCCGAGTAGTTGATTACCCAGACCTGGCCCGTCCTAATTCTTATTGCCCTGGACATGCCCCATGCGAGTCATGGACAGCCGCCCCGTGGCCTGTCTTACGTGGGCTGGGGTGGACCGCCCCATCCCGTTTTCAATTTTCTACATTTGTTTTTAACTTATTTCTTACAGAGCCACAATTACTAACTGTGCATGTTGCATCATATTTTTCGTACAAAGATCATTGAAGAAAACCATTATAGTATAAACATATACATATACACAACAATTCTAACCAATAACCAACATTTCAATAAAATTTAAACCAACATCCAGCTGACAATTTAGTAAATAAATGCATCAAGTCTAACCAACAATCCAATCAAAACATCATAATAAAGTATTAATAAAGTCTTTCATAGACAGTAACCAAACTAACAAAAATAAATTTCAAATCTACAACGGTGAAGCACTCTTCAAGCAACCGAGATTCCTTCCAAAGTTACCCCTACAATAATAATAGAAGATTTAAATAATTTAAATATTACTTCATAAGCATCGAAATTTCAAAGCATTTAAATATTACTTAATAAGCATATTGACAATTAAAACTAAACAAGAAAACTAACATACTACAATCTTCTCATCATCTGAATCATAAAGAGATGTCTCATATTTGATGCTCGTTGAATTCTCTGAAATATATAAGTAAAACATATAAGTAAAGAGCCACATGTGACATGTGATATTGTAATTAATAAACATTAAAATTAACATTATATAATAAAAGTGAGTTACTTTTTTTAGAAAGTATCCAATTTTGCACATTAAGACCTTTATTGTCTTATGGTGAAGTCTACTACGATGAGGACTTATCAACTGTCCAGTTGTACTGAAAACGGACTCTGGTGCAACCTTAGAGACGGGAATGACTAAAACATCTCTTGTAATTTGATGCAAAACATGATATTTGCCTCTATTATACTTCCACCAAACTAAGACATCAAAATCAGATCTCTTTGGTAGGACATCCTCCTCTAAATATTGATCTAACTTTGTTCTTACCGTTTTTCTTTTTCTTGAGGAAGCATACAAGTAAAATTCACAAAGTGAGGGGTCATTAACGGCATTAACTTGCTTTGAGCCACTTGCATCACCATCTATCCTCTCTTTCTCATCATATGGTACAAGCAACTGATGACACAATTGAAGAATTTCATCCACCTCAAAATCACTGTCACTACCATAAATATTTCAAAAATAGTACTCTAACAAAACCACTTTATACCTAGGATCAAGCATAGTTGCTACACCCATAATGCCACAACAAATTTTTACACCGCAAATCAATCACTGACTCAATGCAAGCTTCGTCTCACAAATTTTGAAAAAAATTAAATTTTGTAGTGGGGTATTGAGTACCGGAGGACAACTCAGTCGAATTATAGAACAATTTGAGTCTACCACAAATTTCTTTTATTAAGTTCCATTCATCTTCACTAGGTAAACATGTGTACTTTGTATCGCGTTGCTTCAATCGAGAAAACACATCTTTGTTATTCAAAGTTGTTTCCAACATCAAATAAGTCGAGTTCTATGGGGTTTACAATCAAGTAAGAGATTCTTACCAAATTCTTTGTGAAGCTGACGAGTTGTATCCTCGAATTTCTCCCATCTTTTAGGTGTCCCCGACCAATAGAAAACCCTATCCCTCACTTTACCGATTGCATCCTCAATAACATCCATGCCATCTTTCAAGATCAAGTTCAATTTATGTGCAAAGCATCGCATGTGCAATGATATTCCTCCAATCGAAAAAGACTCTACTGTAAGCTTCTCCAATAATAGTTTGATCATTGCATCGTTAGTCGTACAATTATCCACTATTATGGTGGATAAATTATGATCTATGTTCCAGTCCAGAAAATATTCAATTAAAGCTTCATATATATTCTTACTTGTGTGTGGGCTGGACACAAACAAATCTACAAAAAAAAAAAAAAAATTAAAGAGAAATTTCAGAAGTAAATTTTTTATTAGTACTTCAAAATTACAATAATGGTTGAAATTTAAAATTCGTACATAATGATTAGGCTTTATAGCTTTCAATTGTTGTCAATACAGTGTGCAGTAACAACCATATCCTTTCTTCTGATATGAAGCTGTCCAAATGTCTGTTGTGATAGCAACCCGACTTTCACAAACCTCAAAGTTGTGCATCACAATATCTTTCCAGCCATCGTACAACTGCAAACAATCGCTCTTCATTGTGTTCCTTGCACCAACTTAAAGCAATGGTTCAAGGACTTAAAAAACTCCTTGAAACCTTCATGTTCTACCATTTTCAGAGGGTACTCATGCATGATGACCATTTAAGAAGGGAATATCACCACGGTTTAAGAAGCACCCAATCTCATGGAGAAGCCCTTGGAGACGTTCTAAACTGCTCAGGAACTTAGCCTATTGATTCTTTATGTTTATCTCAATGTTTTTTATCTCCTAAAAGAAATTGAAAATGGACGATGCTACTCTAAACACAAATCTCGTGAATTAAAATATAAAACACGGAAAATGATTACAACTTATTTCTTCGAATTGAAGTGTTGAATATTAGTGGGTTCAAACTCTAATTTGTTCTTTTGATTTTTTTTTTTTTTTTTACTTTGACCTTGACTTGGATGACTTTTTGTAACGGTCCTCGCCTTAATCTTGTCTGGAGTTGAATTTGGAGACTTGAAACGTTGATTCAAGGACTGAATGTCTTATTTTGAATCGAACGTGGCTTTTGGACGAACTTCTTTGAGTATTGATGAAGAACGCCTTTGAATGTTTGAATATTTGATGAAAATCTTCGAATCTTCAAGTTTTGAATGAAGAATGTCTTTGGAGAAACGCCGAATCAGAGGGGCTCAACACATTGATCTCGGATTAGGAGTCGTTTCTGGACAACTTGCACTAAGAACACTTGAAATTAATGAAGAGCGTCTTCAAATATTCAGAGTTCGCCTTTGAAGAAACGTCTGATCGGAGGGGTTTCGAGCTTTAATCTCTGATCGAAAATTGTTTCCGGATGCTTTGCACGAAGAACACCTTTGAAGCTACTTCGAATCTTCAAGAACGGTTGCAGGGAGCTTTGGACTCTTCTCGTGTTGCTCGTCTGGAATGAGTTGAATGTTGATGTGTGGAATGAATGAGGAGGACCCCTATTATTAGGGTGAGGGATGACAATCCTTCCATTCTTGAGGATCCACGTGGTGGCTTCTGGTTGGCCAAAAGGATTTAATTGGCGCAATTAACTCAAATCATTAATTTGATTGATTTGCCATTTATTTCCTTCTATTTATGACAGAATATCAGTCCGATTTGCCACATACGAGTATCTGAATGCTCGTGAAATTTGACTGACTTGAACCGTGTATATATATTAAATATCAATTATTTAATTATTTAATTTGGATAATTAATTTAGTGAATTACCAATAAATAAATAAATAATTTATTTGATATTAATATAAAATTGTGCACGTGTTACCATTTAATTGGATGTAAATTTTATTTGCTAACAAATGCCCCCTCGTACTTTGTTCACGGTCGTATCTAGACTTGAAGTGAATTAAGCACGAAATCTTATTCACTGTCATTTTGCGACTTGGAGTGAATGAATTACGAAATTTATTCACGGTCATTTTGCGACTTTGAGTGAATGAAATACGAGTTATTTACGGTCATTTTGTGACTTAAAGTGAATGGATCATGGAATTTTTCACGGTCATTTTGTGTTTCTTGATTTGCATTTGAAGTTGAAGAATTGGATAAGTTTAATTGAGTTAAAACCCAATTTTAATTGGTTTAAGCCCAATCAGCTTTTTAAAATTGGTCCAGACATATGAAATTATTTGGTTGGCCCAAACGTCCACCAGGCAACAAACACTTGTTTTCGAATTTGATTATGAACCCATTTATTTCTTCTTCTTTTTGTCAAGAGATGCTTTTCTGGATGGGATTTGAAATGGCCAAATAGCCAAAGCCTGCTCCATTTTTTCTTGAAAATTGTGCTCAAAGAAATTTTATCATTTGGGCTCAAATAACTCTTACAAATTTGCTGCAGATTTCTGGCGATTCTGCCATTTTCATTTGGAAAATTTCCCACGAGATTAATCAACTCCTATGATCATGCCGTGGACATCATTTCAGGGATTTTTCAAGACAAGGCAATCAATGCCCAACATTTGCCTTTTATTTTGCCTGAAATCTCTCTTTCTTCTCTTATTTATCCCCAATTCACACTATAAACTCACAAGCGCGTTGGAGCAGCTGTGGATTGGAGCAGAGCGTTCAGCATCGGTGCAAACGACAAATCAATGGATCCAACAACAGACACGCGATGTGGCGGAAGCAAATTCTGGTAACGGGCTTGGCTTTAGCCGACGGCGCGGCGGCTCGGCTTCAACCAGTTTAACGATTCTAGCTCGGCGAGAATTCTCCGCGGATTCAGGGTGTGTCCTGCGCGATTTCTGGAGAGGACGAAAAGGCAGCAATTTGGGGATTTTCTAAAAAGAGAAGATACGTGAAGGACGCGTGAATCTGCTAATGAAAAAGATCAGACTACTCTTCAACATAAAGCCCAAATTCGAATTTTTATCAGGCCCATATGGTTGGTCTTTTGATCAACTTAATTCTGGGCTCAATAGATTATTTGCGATGATGGTAGATCAATGGACTAATAATTCAATTAAGCCAATAAAATGTGTTAATTAATACCCAAATGAATTTGGTAGAAGATTAGCGGCTGATATAAAAAAATAGTGATTTGAGGACGTTTTTTAAATCTCATTTTTTTTTAATTATTATCAACACATTTTTTTTTGTTATTTTGCAGTTTTCTTTTTTTTGCTATGGTTTGGGATTTCATCATGATTATCTTCAAGAACTCCAGGACATCTTTCGGGACACGACACTTAGTAATCTTGAATGACGAGCGCCTACTTTTAAGCAGAGGAACTCATTCGGTTGTTGAGAACAATCGCTGCAACCGAAGACTTGAAGATGTTATAGAGCGCATTAGAAACAAACAAAAACTTGTAGCCTCTTGTTTAGGACTTCGCTTTTCTTGTTTAGCCTTTCTTGTTTCGCCTTATGTAATCCATCTTCATGATATATCAATAAAATTTATCGAATTTCATCTTTCATCTTGCATGCTGCTTTTCTATTTCAATCATTTATTAAGTTTATGAACTTAAATAAGAGAATTGAATTGTGACTGAACTTGGAGAATTTCTAAGTTGCCTACGTATCTCTTTAAAAGAGAATCAAGTCATGATGTAGTTCAAGGGAGACATAATTTGAATTGAGGGGGGTGTCGTGCACAATTTATACTCATGCGGGCCAGGAGTGACATGCAGTTTAGGCTCGTGCATCATGGAGCATACTTGCTTGATTTACGCTTAGTATCGTTTTAAGAATTTCCCATTTATGGGGAAAATCCTCATGTCGTCCTCAATTTTTGGAGGAGCATCTTCTAATATGGTGATGTGATTCACAGTCACCACTCCAACATTAAATTTTGATGAAGCCACACTCTCTTTATCATCGTTTTGATCGCCCTTAGTGTGGATAATTGCTTGCACCTTTGTCTTCAAATTTTCTCCACACGATACGATCAAAGTATTTTTTCATTTTATTCGAGATGGATAAAGGTTTTGAAGTTTATTGGAGTTTGAAGGCTTGACGATTCGCACCTTCCGACGATCGCTTCTTTTAGGACCCAATCCCTCAAAGACGGATGCTAACTTTCGTCGAATTTCTCCTTTGTATGGCCCTAATCTTTCAAAGATGGAGGCACGTTTCACTTTCCTATCACTCTCGTCGAACACATCTTTCGTTGACGAGACTTCTTCTTCAGAGATATGATTTACGTTTGCCATATGACATGAAATTTTGTCATAACCATCATCATCATCTTCAATAGTGACCAGATTCGTCTCTGATTCGTCTTCTAAGGCAATTGTGCCTTGCTCGACCAGCTGCATAACTTTATCTTTGAAGACAAAGCAGCCTTGAATTGGATAACCTATGAGCCTGTGATATTTGCAGTACTTCGGGTCATCGACACGTCCAGCTTCTTTCGGTCGCTTCATTTCTGGCAATTCAATGAGCCTTTTCTTCATCAAGTCATCAAATATTCCTGCGACGTTGGAGTCTAGAAACGGGTATTCTCTTTGCTGTATTTCTTTCAAGGTTCTTCTTCTTTGCCCCCTTTCTTGAGCAACATCTTTCCCTTTTTCGGCTTGATCTTCTTTACTTTTGTATGTATCGATCCTTGCATTTGTCCGCATTGACTCTTTGTTTGGAGTCTTGACAAAGTATCTGCCCCCTTTCTCGACCTCTTGATTTTCTTTGAACCTTCGAGGTTCCTGAATTGGCGGTCCACTTGCTCCAATTACAGTCATGCTTAGCTCCATGTCATGAGCTTTTGTTGCCAATTCTTCGAAAGTCTCAGGTCGTATACCTTGAAGAATGTAGCGAAGACCCCAATGCATGCCCTGGATGCACATTTCGATTGCAGAAACTTGCCGGTCTTTGCAGTTTAAGCTCAAATTCCTCCATCGATTAATGTAATCAATCACGGGCTCCTCTTTCCATTGGCGGGTGTTGGTTAGCTCGATCATGCTAACCGTCCTCCTTGTGCTATAGAAGTGATTCAAGAATTCTTGCTCCATCTGGTCCCAGCTATCGATGGAGTTTGATTCCAAGTCAATATACCAGTCAAAGGAATTTCCCTTCAAGGATCTTACGAACTGTTTGGCCAAGTGATCTCCATAGGTCCCGACATTGTTGCACGTTTTAACAAAGTGAGCCACGTGCTGCTTTGGATTTCCTTTGCCATCAAACTGTTGGAACTTTGGAGGTTGGTATCCAGCTGGCATCTTCAATCAGCCGATCATCTTAGTGTACGACTTGGTGTAGGAAAATGATGACTTGGAACCTTCATCGTATCTTCCCTTTATAGTTCCCAAGATGAACTCCTTGAATTGAAGCATATCAATCCCTCCATCAAAAGAAATTAACATTTCCTTCTCTGTCTGCTCAGTTTCTCCAGCTTGATACTTGGTTGAATTTCCATCACCTTCTTGCTCATCAACCTGTTTTTGCTCTGTGTGGCCTGCCTCACCACCATTTGTCTTGTTCATCAGAAGAGCTATCTGGGATTCCTGTCTTTGGACTTTCGTTGCAAGTCCTTCAATGACCTTGGTCAAGTTGGCAAGTTGTTTTTCAACAGTGGTAGCACCCGCCATCATAACAGAAGTTGTGCTTGAGTTTAAAGAAGATCTTGACAAGGATCGAGGAGTGGAGTCCCTTGAGTTGTCTTCGTCACTTTCAGCAGTAGGACGAGGCCTGTTTGCAGTAGTTCCTATTGAAGGGTTGACTCCTGAAGAGGTCTCGAAGCTTAACATTCTGGACATGCTTCGAGTAACAACATTGCCTTCTTTAGTGTCAGAAGGACCGAACTTGATGTAGAAGATCCAACGAGAAGACATGTTGATGATCTTGAAGCTTTTCTTTGAAAGAGAAGAGATGAGAGGTAGAGCTGTCCCACTGGGCGTGCCAAATTTGTAAATACAAATATCGTGAATTAAAATATAAAACACAAAAATTGATTACAACTTATTTCTTCGAATTGAAATGTTGAATATTTGTGGGTTCAAACTCTAATTTGTTCCTCTGATTCTTCTCTTCTTTTACTTTGACCTTGACGACTTTTTGTAACGGTCCTCGCCTTAATCTTGTCTAGAGTTGAATTTGGAGCTTGAAACGTTGATTAAGGACTGAACGCCTTGTTTTGAATCGAACGTGGCTTTTGGTCGAACTTTTTCGAGTGTTGATGAATAACGCCTTTGAATGTTTGAATGTTCGATGAAGATCTTCGAATCTTCAAGTGTTGAATGAAGAACATCTTTGGAGAAACGCCAAATCGGAGGGGCTCAACACCTTAATCTCGGATTAAGATTCATTTCTGGACAACTTGCACTAAGTACACTTGAAATTGAAGAAGAGCGTATTCAAATCTTCAGAGCTCACCTTTAAAGAAACGTCTAATCGGAGGGGTTTCGATCATTAATCTCTGATCGAACGTTATTTCCGGATGTTTTGCACGAAGAACACTTTTGAAGTTGCTTTTGTAGGTCCCGAAAAAATACCGAGTTAAAACCCGAAAAATCTCAATGGGAGGTGACTTTAAAATTTTTGCGAATGTGTGTTATGCAGATTTGCTAAAGTATGTATGACAGTTAATATGAAAGCAAATAAGAACACACATATTTTTATCCGGTCCGGAACCGTTTTCGTCCGGTCTGATCTGGTCCACGGATCCCGGGTTAGTTCGATTTCCGGTTTCGTCAAAAATGATTGCAAAGCGAAACGTTTTTCGTCAATGTTTCGGGTCGTTCGGTCATTCGATTTCAGTCGCTCTTATTTATTTCAGTCATCGATTTCAGGTCATCTGATCTCAGGTCATCATATTTTAGGTCGTCTGATCTCAGTCGACAATTATAATTTCCAATCAATATCATATTGGGGCTGACTTCAAGCAATGATTAAATTTAATTGTCGTATATCGATCTCGTCGTTCGATTTAAGTCGTCGATCCAAGTGTCATGATTAAAGTCATCTTTGATTTGGTCGTCGATCTCAGTCGTCGATTTGGTCGTCGATCTCGGGTCGTCGATTCGAGGTCATCGATCTCGGATCGTCGATTCCATTTGGCAACCCTCATGTCGTCTAATTTCGTGTCGTCATATTCGGTTTGATTATTTACGGTCGTGAAAAAACACGATTTACTAAACCTATTTCGTCACTCGATTTCGACTACGGATACATCAACACTTCTTCTTCACAAATCAACATACTTCTTCTTGTCCAGCTCATCAGCTTTCGTGGAACTTATCTTACTCATCTGATCTCGATCAGTCTCGTCTGCTTTCATGAGTTCCCCTTTAACTTGTTACATGTAAAAATAAAACTAAGTCTAGAAACGCAAGCTTTCTATACAACTTAGCTTGTCCTATTACAAGGTGTTTTGACATAATAATCAAAACTAAAATTATCCCAACAATTTCCCCCATTTTGATCATGATGCCAAAACTAACTAACAACAAAAAAATACGAGAAAACAGTGTTAGTTAAACAAGTGAAATGATGAAGAGTATTGTATGCATTTTAAAAAAAAAAGATGAGAAGATGATTATCAACCTCCATGAATTTTATGAAAGATAAGCATTTTAATAAATGGGGTTTAACAAAAAAAAAGATCAGTTCAGGTGGTCACATTAAAATCTAGTGATATTTTGAACTACTGCTCTGATACCACTTGTAGGTTCCGAAAAAATACCGAGTTAAAACTCGAAAAATCTCAATGGGAGGTGACTTTAAATTTTTTGCGAATGTGTGTTATGTAGATTTGCTAAAGTATGTACTGCAGTTCATATGAAAGCAAATAAGAACACACGTATTTTTATAGTGGTTCGGAGTCCAACTCCTACATCCACTATTCCCTTCATGGGGCACCAACTAAACCAACATATATTTATGGAGCTCTCACTCAACGGGACTTATCTCCCTCACGGGATCGCCTATAGATGTTTAATGAGTTCTCACTCTCTCGGGACTTATCTCCCTCACGGGATTGCCTATAGATGTTTAATGAGTTCTCACTCTCTGGGACTTATCTCCTCACTTGGGATTTACTTAACTACCTCACTTAACCACTAATTTTCTCTCTCAAGAAAGGGTTTGGGTTTGGTGTTATTTCCAACTAGGTGAGATTTTCCCTTACATTGTTTTAGCCTTTAAGCTAAGGTTGGGAAAATCTCTCTAAGCTTATGATATGACATTTATGCTTAGATATAATCAAGAACACTCTTGGGTAAATTTGGATATTTAATGCTCTGTGTTCTTGAATGGAGATGCTTGAATATTTGACTTTAATCTTCACTTTGCAGCATCCTCCATTGTCTTCTTTTGAAGATAGTGCAATGTATTTATAGTGTGGATTTGAATATTACCGTTGGAGAGTAAATTGAAATCCATATAATAGTCTTCCAAATTTTTCTTTGTCCTTTTTAAGATTTGTTTTTGTGACTTTAAGTCACATCCATATATGTGTTGTCATCTTCTCATTGGCTAGCTTTTTGTGTGTCTAATGGATTGGATCGGATCGTCGGCCAGATTCGATTTTTGTTCATCTCTTCCGATTCGTGAGTCGGCGATGCGGTGTCTGCAGATTTACAGATGCTAAAATTTGGTCTATATGAATCTGGTCTCTAGATTGGTCGAATGCACGATTTCGCCATTTTTACGGTGATCCCGATCCCATCAAGATTCTTTTCTTCCGCTTTGTTTCGGGATCTTATCTTATTCATCTCGATCTCGGCCATTTCATGAGTTCCCTTTAACTTGATTAAAAATTAAGTCTAGAAACGCAAGTTTTCTATACAACTTAGCTTGTCCTATTACAAGGTGTTTTGACATAATAATCAAAACTAAAATTATCCCAACACTATTTGGTCGTCGATCTCGAAAACAATGTTAGTTAAACGATTTAAGTCGTCGATCTCGAGTCGTCTGAATTCGGTCGTCGATCTGGGGTCGTCGATTCAGATTCGTCTAATTTGGTCGTCGCTTCCCGATCTCAGGTCGTCATATCGTAAACTTCTCAAATCGAGGTCGTCTGATACCGGTCGTCGTTCAGTCGTCGACTTGAAAGTCGTCGATTTGGTCGTCGATTTGATTTTGGTCGTCAACGATTTAGGTCGTCTATTTTTGGTACTTTGATTCCGGTCACTACGCCGGCCTCTTTCTTCTTCTTGGGACTAAATCAAGATGCTTCTTCTTGGCTAGCTCGCCGAGATTTTTCCTCACTTTTAAGGTGGAACTTATCTTACTCATCTCGATCTCGTCGGCCTATTTAACTTTCATGAGTTCCCCTTTAACTTGTTACCTGTAAAAATAAAACTAAGTCTAGAAACGCAAGCTTTCTATACAACTTAGCTTGTCCTATTACAAGGTGTTTTGGCATAATAATCAAAACTAAAATTATCCCAACAACTTTGAATCTTCAAGAACGGTTGCAGGGAGATTTGGACTCTTCTCGTCTTGCTCATCTGGAATGAGTTGAATGTTGATGTGTGGAATGAATGAGGAGGACCCCTATTTATAGGGTGAGGGATGACAATCCTTCCATTTTTGAGGTGCCACTTGGCAGCTTCTAGTTGGTCGAAAGGATTTAATTGGCGCCATTAACTCATCTGTTTAAGGGATTAAGGCAGTGAACTCTTTAGGACAGCCAGAAGGGCAGAGTTCTATGTTCTATTGAAAGCTGTCTCAAAAGTGTTGGGGAATAAGTTGCACAGATCTATTCGGGGTAAATATTTAAATACAAATTAAATTCTTATAATTATTACTAGCATGAATTAATCCTATATTAATTCAAATAATAATCCAACAACATATCATGCATATAATAATTCACACGAAAACCCACGAGATGCGTAATTCTACGAAGTTAACGTGGAACGCACCTCTTGGGATGACAAGTGATCCGCAGATTAGACTAACCAAAAGAACTTCCCAAGTATTCCCTTAGCCCTCGTTAGACTATCCGGTGGAAGGATTCTTGTGAACGATTTAACAAAAGGAAAATAAATTATGTTGCACCACCTTTGTGGATTTACTAATTTTTCCAGCACATGGAATTGTACTTGGGAATGAAAGAATCATCCCCTATTTATAGAGAATGAGGTGGTCGAATTTTAGGTTAAAATAATGTGGGAAAATCTTTTCTTGATCTCCAAGAAATCTTGAATATATCTCCTATATTCTTTCTCCCATAATTATAATATTCCACAAAATCCCACCTTCTTTATTTGCTATGGATATTTTCGAAATATAGGGTGTCAAGATTCCAAGATTTGGATCTTCTTGAATTTATGAGATATTCTTGTATTTCAAGAAATACATATCTTCCATAATATCTTTTCAAGAAAATCAAGAAAATATTTCTTGCCCACTATATTTCCAAATTTTTGAAAATCCTATTATGAATAACCAAGTGGGAGATTTCTTGAATTTAATGAGATAATCTTGTATTCCAAGAATACATATCTTCATTCCATAACAAAATTCAAAGAAAATCTTTCTCCCCTCTTATCCATAATTTTCAAAATAATACTTGGAAAAATAAGCAACAATATTTATTTTATTTTAATCACCTTTTCAGTTATTGGACTATATGTTGGGCTACTTAGGGGGCCTTTAGGAGAATTAAGATTGAACCTTCTAATGGACCTTGAATATCTAATATTGAGCCACAATATTAGTCAAGCCCATAAATATTAATTAATCCCACTACATAATTAATATTGCACTATCCATCTTAACCCATATTACAGTCAATATGACTCCTGGTTATTATTTCACGTGTTTAAGATTATCTAGCACATTAATTAATTCAAGCCACTGAAATAACTTTCCATTAATTAATATCTTTTGTCCTTGGTCAAGGAACGGTTCAACATTATTATCCATACCGGAAACTAATTCCACTTGCAAGATTTGGTATGATAAAGTTTATGAACCTCCCAAGGGGGCAAATCGAACAAGCGTACTTGCACACGATTCTTCGTATTAAATCTTAGCAATCACATGTGACTAATAATATTGCCCAAGATAAAAAGTATTGAATCTCGTTGATTCGCTACCCATGATAAGTCAAAGCAAAAGTTACCAATCCCACGTGATCCTATTTAAGGAATGAAGATTAAGAAATAACGAACCACTGAGGTCTAATTCTTCCTTGTTCAGTTCTGAAGAATTTATCCTCCTGTAGGTCCTATTCAGTGCATCAGTCATGCACTAGTATAATCTCTTGGTCAAGACAAGTCAATCTGAGCCTTACACTTCAACCTTTCGCGATGAGTTGTTCATTTCCATCTAGGTCGTGAATGGCGTACTTTTAGTTACAAGAGACTGTTAATTTAATCTTTTATGATCTGGTATCACTAAATTAACTACAATGTAACACGTACGAATTATTGAATAGTTATGCAGTAAATATATGTAACATTCGATAATATTTAACGCATCAGTGATAAACAATTTATTTCAGTAAATAAGTTCGAAATTCCGTTTTGATTATACAAAGTAAAAAAACATACTTTCTAGTATAATCCCAACAAAAAGAGCATCATTAATTTGATTGATTTACCATTAATTTCCTTCTATTTATGACCGAATATCAGTCCGATTTGCCACATACGAGTATCTGAATCCTCGTAAAATTTGACTGACTTAAACCATGCATATATATTAAATATCAATTATTTAATTATTTAATTTGGAGAATTAATTTAGTAAATTCCCAATAAATAAATAAATAACTTTATTTGATATTAATATAAAATTGTACACGTGTCACCATTTAATTGGGTGAAAATTTTATTTGCTTACAACTACTTCTACCCATCCTCACATTCAACTTCAAACCATTATTTCTTCTAAGCAACTAGATGTTTTGTTTTTGTACTTTTTTTTTTGTCAGCTTATGCTTAAAGATACTTAAATACTAAATCTAGTTAAACTTGAGATGTATATACAAAAAGTTCCATATTAATAATAAGAAGAAATATAGTGTTACAAAAGGTAGGATCATATTCATTTTGAGCAGGATTTGGAGTTGGACAATTAAACTAACTATCACTATTATACATAAGAACTGTCACTGGTTAAAAAAAAAAAGTCTTATTTGATATTGATAATATTTTAGCATAACAGTGCGAAGTAAAATAACTTAAGTAATTAGAGCAACACTACTTATCCCTATGAGGTCATGAGTTCGAGTTATCATTTGACCTTTCAAAAGAAAAGTGATAGCGCATGTACAATAGTGATAATTTGTTTACGTAAACTTGTGTTCCCACAAGTTTTTGACATGTTAAATACATTGATGATTTATCCCCTAACTATATTATGTTAATTAAAATAGAATAACTCCCCAGTGGAACTTGTTCGCCATGAAACTGTATTAATTCAGTAATATCATTATATTCATCTTAATCAAGTAATATACATTTATAAAGTAATACCATATAATTTATCCACACATTTTGACATGTTTGTGTGAAAAAGTATTATTGTATTAGTCTATAAGAGTAGTGATATTATTACATGAATTTTATGGTGTTACTGAATGAATCTAATTTCATACTATGGAATTTGTTCATATGAGAATGTGAAATTAAAAAAATAGATTTATCACATATTACAATATTTTTAATATTTATATTGTATAAAATGGTAAATATTTTCTCAGTTCATTAGAGATGTAATGAAATCAAGTCGAGTGAACTTAGAGGACTTGAGCTTGACTCATTTATTATCAAGTCGAGCTCAAACTTAATTTATTCAAATATTATTGGCTTACGAGCTTTTAAGCATAACTAATATTGTTCAATAGAAATAATTACTAATGTTCAATAAAACTAACTAATATTGTTCAATGATATCAACTAATATTGTTCAGTGAAAACTATTAATAATGTTCATCGAACCTTAAATAGTAAACTACAAATTTTATTTATATCATTAGAGTAAGTCTCAAGTGAAACTTGTTCTTAGTATGAAATTTATACCACTACACTTATCAACTGATATCATTATACTTATAAATTAATAACATAATATTAAGTGTTATTGATATTAGTTTATAAGAATAGTGATATCAGTTTCATGATATGAACAAGTTTCATAGGTGAATTTGTGACATCATTATTTTATTGTTGTTATCTAGTACGACTAACTAATCGGACCATCAAACTCTAAATTGTAAATTATTATATTTATCTATAGTACCACTCAAATTAAAAAATTATCCAAATTATAATATTTATAATTAAACACAAAAAAAATAAAATAATAATTCATTAGATGAACTATATAATATTATATTTTCATAGTAGTAATTATTTTGTTAATATGGTCGTGGTCCTCGTGGATATATATAATAAACAACCAACTTGTTTGGGATGTAATAGTATCCCATATATAGTCGTGGGCCTTAAAAAAAAAACTAGGGCAATATATTATAGTTGGTTCTTTAAAAAAAAATGCAGCCTTCATCATTCATTGACATGAATAACAAGACGTCGTTTTATTTCTCAAAATTTTTGTTTTCCATACATCGGATTCCTAGTTCCAAAAGCAAATTCATTTTCAGTTTTGAATTCAAATTTTTTGCTTCCCCCCAAAAATCATCTTATAAATTCGATGAATCAGTATATGAAAGTCACATTTTATAGTGAAATTTGTAGATATCTAAAAATTATTGAAATGGAGGGAAGTTTTACAACCGTTGTTTCTCCTAAGGGTCTCAAATCCCTTTATGAGAGAACGATGTCAAATCTTACTAAGGTTAACAATGACATCAAAATCCTGTTTCAGCGTTTGGTTTCTATGGGGGAGAATTCTACGCTAAAAAAAGCAATTGCAATGGATACTCCGTTGGGATTTTTTTTAGAGATTTTGGAAGAGACTGTTCAAACATCTCGGGAAGTGGAGACAAGAAAATTAAGAAGAAACTTTTTACCCCGAACAAGAAAGCTAAGAACTCCATGGGAGATGTTGAAGTGAAGTCCGTGGGAGATGTTGAAAGTTGTTAATATCGATTAAAGTCGATGTTAAGTTTGAATCTCTTGTGGAAGAACCAAAAGAAGCCTTTTCTATAAAAAAAATATGTTTTATGTTTGTTTTGTTTTGTGATGTGTTAGTTTATGTTTGTGTTGTGATAATTTTAGTTTTGATTATTATGCCAAAACACCTTGTAATAGGACAAGTTAAGTTGTATAGAAAACTTGCGTTTCTAGACTTAGTTTTATTTTTACAGGTAACAAGTTGAGGGGGAACTCATCAAGAGAAGACGAGACTAATCAGAAAGGAACGAGACTGATGAGTTCCATGTAAACTGATGAGTTGAACAAGATGAAGCATTCTGATTTGTGAAGAAGAAAGGCTGATGCAATGCTGATGCAGTGAAGATGCTGTGTTGATGCAGTGCTGATGCTGTGCAGAAATCAGCAAACCAGATCAGACCAGATCAGCAGACCAGACTAGACCAGATCAGCAGACCAGACTAGACCAGATCAGCAGACCATACCAGATCAGCAGACTAGACCAGATCAAGAGACCGGATTGCATTTAAAGCAGACTAGAAATCAAGATACCGCATCGGGGACTGAATCGGAAGAGATGAAGCGAGAATCAGGCGTGCTGATCTGATCCGTTAGACACACAAAAAGCTGGCCAATGAGAAGATGACAACACATATATGGATGTGACATAAAACTGCAAGCAACAATGCAAAAGGACAAAGAAAAGCTGGAAGACTATTAGTATGGATTTGAATTTACTCTCCAACGGTAATATTCAAATCCACACTATAAATACATTGCACTATATTCAAAAGAAGATAATGGAGGATGCTGCAAAGTGAAGATTAAAGCCAAATATTCAAGCATCTCCATTCAAGAACACAGAGCATTAAATATCCAAATTTACCCAAGAGTGTTCTTCATTATATCTAAGCAAAAATGCCATATTATAAGCTTAGAGAGATTTTTCCAACCTTAGCTTAAAGGCTAAAACAATGTAAGGGAAAATCTCACCTAGTTGGAAATAACACCAAACCCAAACCCTTTCTTGAGAGAGAATTAGTGGTTAAGTGATGTAGTTAAGAAGCAAACCCGTAAGGGAGGGTAGGCGATCCCGTGAGGGAGATAAGTCCCGAGAGAGTGATAACTCATTAAACATCTATAGGCGATCCCGTGAGGGAGATAAGTCCCGAGAGAGTGAGAACTCATTAAACATCTATAGGCGATCCCGTGAGGGAGATAAGTCCCGTTGAGTGAGAGCTCCATAAATATATGTTGGTTAAGGAAGTGCCCCATGAAGGGAAGGGTGGATGTAGGAGTTGGACTCCGAATCACTATAAAAATACGTGTGTTCTTATTTGCTTTCATATTAACTGTCATACATACTTTAGCAAATCTGCATAACACATTCAAAATAAAATAAAATTTAAGTCACCTCCCCCTGAGATTTTTCGGGTTTTAACTCGGTATTTTTCGAGACCAACAGTGTGTTTTGAAATTCTGCTTTCTTTCTGGTGTTATGTTGAAAATTTGTATTGGTTATTATCACTTATTTGTAATTCTCTTTCTATGGAATTTGAATTTAAAATTGTGATTTTGAGAAATTTTATTCTATATATATTGGTTCCAAATTTTGGGAGTGCATCTTAGATGCATTTGAGAAAAGTATTTGAGTTAAATTTATGAATTCATTTAGATAAAAATATTTTCACAAATGAATGTACGAATCAAATTCTCGTTCAATCTCAATCATATGGAAGTTACAAAATAGATCACAAAACTTTTTCTTAGTGGACAGAAAATAGATTGTCACAATATTCATTGAGATTCTGTCTCTAAATTTTTTTATTTAATTGACGGAAACAAAAAAAAAAAAAAAAAAAAAAATATATATATATATATATATATATATATATATTTCAAACCCAATATGTGTATTATATATTGTTAGGGAAATTAAATAAACGAAATAATCCACAGTTCTCTACAAGTTCGGACTTTTAGATGAGACGTAATTCTTTCATGGTATCAGAGCCTTTAGGCTCACTCCCACGTCCTGGGTTCGATTCTTGTTGAAAGCAACTCCACCCATATTAAATTGTCCACTCGATGGGCATCCTTCCAATGATCGAGTAAGATAATTAAGTCCACGAGTGAGGGGGAGTGTTAGGGAAATTAAATAAATGAATTAATTTCACACATCTCTATAAGTTCAGACTTTTAGATGAGACAAATTTCTTTCATATATATATTCGCCCAAGTGAAAATATACTATTTTAATTGTCGGCAATTGGCATCAATTGAAAATATATCTTCCCTTCGTTTGTAATCTCTCACTTTCTCATACAAGAAGTATGAAAGTGTTTTTTTGTCCAGAGATATATGACAATGAATCAAGTTACCGATTAGAAGGACCAAACTCAAAATCTTAATTATAATATTATATATATCAATAAATTAGTTCACCCAATTTGAAAACATGGCCAGTCTAACTTTAATTGCCCACTGGGTGATAAATCATTCTCTCTATTTAATTTTTATAGGGTAAAAAATCAAATTTAATATGTTGGAGTAATTAGTGGTTCTCTAATTACAAGACTAATAAACAATTACGATTACTATCATAAGCTTAATTTTTTAATTAATCTACTAGTACATGTTATGAACTCGTGACAATATACCATGAAAGCAAAGAAATACGGTAAAAGATCAAATTTAATCCATTGGAGTAATTAGAGGAGGATTTTAAGGAATAAGTTAGCTGGCAAAATTAAATTATACCGGGATGAGTCCTATAATTAAGAGGGGAGGGAGGGGGGGTAAATAAAAAAGTTTGAATGTTTCTTGACTTTAAATATTTTTTATTTTATTTTATATATAATTTTATTGGTGGGTTGTCCACCCAGCGGGTAAATAAGCATTCTCCATTGTTATTACTTGTTTGATTAGCCAAATCTTTAAGCCACATTAAACAAATTATTTACGATATTTTGGCTATCAACAACAATGTAAAATTTACATGAACGTGTGTTATAATTAATTCTCTGTAATGTGTTAAAAAAATCATATTAAGGGTATTTGTGTTAAAAAATTGCATGTACATGAAATAGTAGTTCCTTTTAAGGGATTTGATGAGAACAATTTTAGAGAAGTTACCAGGAACCTCGGTAAGGAACCTGAACCCAAACAAAAACCTAAATCTCCTCATTGTTGCAGACGAAGACAACCCCCAGAACCCAGATTTTCAGTTCCACATTTCTCTTTACAATCCCAACCAAAAAAAAAAAAAAAAATCGAACATTTCTTATTCAACCAACATCAACACCAAACACCTACAACATTACAAAGCAAAAAGAACAAAAACTTGATAAATCTTCAATCTTCCAAACCCCTTTGTATCTCGCATATTTCCATATATATTATGATTCTAGATACCTTCACTTCTCCCATCGGCTTTTTTACACCGCCTCTCTAGCTTTAGTCCTTCATTAGTAAGCTTTTGCCACCATCTTGTCAACACTCTCTGTCGTCGAAAAAGATTTAGCGCCGCTTCTTCAAAATCAATACGTTTTCTTCGAAAACCAATTTGGCTTCTGCGATCTACTTCTGGTCTCGAGGTTTTCCGATCTGTTCGCGACTTCGGTAGTCAAGACGTCGACCTCCGATCTGTTCGCCACCGCCGCCTACTGCATCCATGCCGAGACAGATCTGAAGGTGGTGGTGGGGTGACGGCGGAGAGAGATCTAAAGGTGGTGGTGGGGTGACGGCGGAGACAGATCTAAAGGTGGTGGGGTGTGGCATGGTGATGGTAGCGTGCAAGTGGTCGTGGGTGAACAAGGGGAGAAGGTGGGAGGAAGATGTGGGTTTGTGGGACGAGGGGGTGATATCTTAATGCCAACAATCCTGTCCAAGTAATACAATCTTACTAAATTCTATCATAACTAATTCATCTCATCCTGTAAAGCAAACAAGGTTTTTGTATGCGTTTACAATCGTTAATTTGCGGAATAATAGAAAAGAAAGTGATCGAATAAATAATCCTCACACAATAAATCATATATTGTTGTTAATATCGCGAGTGGAATTACGTGACTGGTTAAAATACTTTTTCCATGTTAAGAAAGTTCATTCATATGGAAAACCAAAATAAACTTGCAAGTGAAATTGATAATCGTTAAGTTGTTAGTGAAATCAATAGAATTCCAAAAGGTAAACCCAATATAACACGACTCGGATTGCCTATTTCACATGCGTGTTTCATCTGGTGTTTCATGCCTCGGATTTGAGCCACGTGTTCATTCCGGTCCACTCCGTTCCGTCACTCGGTCCGAGTGGTTCATGGTTCACCCGGCCCGAATAGGCCATGACTTAAGGTTTATTATTTAGTGTTTAGGGTGTAGATGGTTCACCCGGCCCATAAACACGTGGCGCAAATCCAAGACATGAAACACCAGATGAAAGACTTGTGAAACAGGGAAACCGCGCTGAATATAACATAACCAACTAATAATCTATAAATATATTTTGTGTTATCTTGAATGAAAATAATCGATGTAATAGAAAGGAAAATCCAAACATGATTACTGGGAAAATAAGTAAAATTAATAGACTATTTTTAGCCTCACAACTCGTATAATATTACATTTGTCTAAACATTTTTTTTTAACCATAAAATTTTATTGCAACTTAAAATTGATGACTCGGAACATCAGAAACATTCCAATCATCAAGATAACACCTTACTTGAAGATTTACAATAAAGAAAACATCATACAAAAAAAAAAAAAAAACAACAACAATTATTAATCTGACTTTAGCTCTCGATTTCGCACACCGATCTGGGATTTAACGACCATATTCAGAGTGAAGAATCACAAATTTTACTGATGGAAGTAGATAGCCACGACCATGTTCTAGCCTTAAACTCCTCCCATATCTTTGTGATGCTAGGATCAGAATTGTTAAAAGTAAAGTTGGTCCAAACATTCCAGGTGCTCTAGACTAGATCGATCCACAAAGTGTCCGCTATTTTTTAACCTTCTCCAAAATCGAAAACTGAGTTGTATTGCAAGAAATGTTTGGTGGGATTATAATGAGCTGCTGCATCCATTGGAAATATCTCGTCCAAAGCTCGTGTGAAACCTTGCATTGGAAGAAGACAATTGGAATATCCTCATCCTCCGAGTTACACAAAACACATTTAGGGTCCCCCAGAAGTTGAGTCATACCTCGCTTGATTAGATTATCATTCATAGCAAGACGTCCCTTAAGAAGTTTCCAGACGATCGTCTTGACTCGCCGAGGAGTCAAGCTCTTCCATAATCTCGCGAAAGCTTTCCGCACGTACCTACTCTCCTCCGCATTCTGAGTCTGTTGAAACAAGACTTTATAAGAAATGTTAGTGGAACACATTCCATTTGTGGAATGTATCCATGACCAGCTATCCTCCGAGTCTCAATTTTGTCGGAATCTGTCAATGCAAAGCAACAAATGATTAAGAGAAGTGAGATCTCAAACCCATCACCCTTCCTCCCAATATCCCATACTTCTCACCATTTTAAATTTTTGCTCACTTACTCTATAAAGCCTATTGAATTTGATACAAAAAGGCTCATCATCCACCCATACATCCCTAAAAAAAGAAGTATTTTCCCCATGACCCATCACCCTCTTTATCCCACGTTTCAGTCCCCCAGCTCCCTCATCCCCGTATAACTCACACACATCCCTCCACCATCCCGACAGACTCGCTTCTTCTGCTCCCCACCGGTTTCCCCCTCCCTCCAATTGAAAACCTTCCCTAGTCCCCCATATTTTGACGGGATGAATCTCGCCCATAATCTACCAAGTTCGTTAAAAAATGTCCACACCCATTTTTCAAGAAGAGCCCGATTGAACACCCCCAAGGTTTCTATCCCAACACCCCAAGAGATTTTTCTTTACACACATCTCCCAGCTAATCCAAGGAATTTACAATTATTATCACTTCCCCCTCCCCTTAGGAAATTTATTTGAATATTGACAAGCACGATAAAAGGACAAACAATAGATCGGTATTGTGGAGTGGACAACTTGGGCCAATGTTGTTCGGCCTCCAAATAATAGTTGTTTATCTTCCCATGGGGATTTAAATCGAAATGGTCCCGTAACTTTGCACCTTTATTGAAAAGATCCCGTATATATCGCATGTTTTAATTTAGTCCCGTATGTTTTCAATTTGTGCCGATTTAGTCCCAAATAGCCGGAAATCGGTCAAACTACCCAAAAAGCGATGTCGTTTTAGGGGCGTGTGATACACGTGCCCCTAATTTCGGTCGGGAATTTATCATAAAACGACGTCATTTTTGGGTAGTTTGACCTGTGTCCAGCGATTTGGGACTAAATCGGCACAAATTGAAAACATACGGGACTAAATTAAAACATGTGATATATACAGGACCTTTTCAATAAAAGTGCAAAGTTACGGGATCATTTCGATTTAAATCCCATCTTCCCATCTAGACAATCTTTTACGAATTTGTTCAACAAGTTTTTCCTAAGATGCTGTCCTCTTGTGGTTAAACCCAGCCTTGATCCTCAAATATGCCAGAGTGCCTTCACCAATACTGCAACCCAAGGCCTCCACCATTTCTCCCAATATATCTCTCCAAATTGAATTCCGAAAGGCTACATTTATAAAGTTAATCTCAAGACCCAAAAAAAGCTCACAATTTCGGAGGATATATTTAATTGCTCTGATGTTCTCCATCTTACTAGGACAAATGAAAATAATATCATTTGCATATTGCAAGTGTGACACTTATACACTTTTCATTTTTTTTTCAAATTATAATCTGTGCACATAATTTAGGGCAAAAAGAAATAGCAATTACATTTTCTTTACAGAATCTAATCCACATTCCCAATTTTTCATTCCACCATTTACATGCTACCAATATTCATCCCAGCTATAAGCATGGCTCCGCCCCTGATTTTGTGTGTATAGGTGCTCAGTGAATTCAAGTATATTTTTTAAACATGTAATTTGTTTCACTGAAATGAATTCTGGTTTTGAAGAATCTTGACACTTGTCTTAAGATTATTAATCTCATGAACTAAATCATTAATAGTCACATGATTATTTTTAATATTCTTAAGGCAAAGAAGTTTTTCTAATTCACCCATATTATAATAATTACTATCAATCTTATTAGAAAGACTAGTTTTATTATTTTCTTCATTCTTATAAGAAGAATCATGGAATTGTTCAATAGTTTTATCTCTTAAACCAGAATCTTTAATCTGTTTAAGAAATTCTAGAATGTTATTATCAGTCAAGACACTAATATTCATATCTTGAAATTGAGTCATAAGTTTATAATACTCATTATCAATATTATTATCAGTATTACTAATACAGTTAAGACAAGGTTTTCCAAGCACACAATCATTGCATTTATCCTTATCAGACTTAACAGAAACTTCATCATCAGATGTAGATTCAATAGAAGAGCAGTCATTATAAGAATTTTCTTATTTTGAATCAGTATTAGAATTCATAACAATTTTAAAAAGAGTCTCTTTGAGCTCATCATTGATATCAAGATTTTTAATCTTGTTGATGGTCCCGGTGGAAAACCCATTTTGCGCGTGCGGAAGCAAACATTTCAAAGCGATGCATATAAAAACAGGGGTGAAGGAATGGTGATTACAGATTTTTGCGTTTTAAGCTCATGTGTTGTGTTTAGCTTATAATCGAATGCATATGACAATATAAGAACATAAAGCAGTAAACAACACAACAATGTATAGTGGTTCGGAGACTCAAGCTCCTACATCCACTCTCCCTCGCCTTAGGGAAATTCCTTCAACCGGACTTATCACCCCTCCGGGTTTGCCTCTAGATATTTAACAAGCTCTCACTCCAACGGGACTTTATCACCCTCGAGGATTGCCTATCCTCCCTTTCGGGATTGCTAGATGTTTACCGAGTTCACACTCCAACGGGACTTATCACCCTCACTCGGGATTGCCTACCCTCCCTTTCGGGATTGCTAGATGTTTACCGAGTTCACACTCACCTACAAACTTAACCGATCGATTTGGGTAAGGTTTGTTTGGTTTCAACTAGGTTGAGATTTTTCCTTACATTTGTTTAGCCTCAATGCTAAGGTTGGGAAAAATCTCTAAGCTTTAGGATACATCGTGGGTTGCTTAGATTGAGTTCTAGAACACTCTTGAACATATTTGTATATCTACGACTTGTGTTCTAGGGTGGGAATGCTTTGGGTATAACTCTCTTTGGCTCAGAAGATCTCGTGCTATAATCTCCACGCATCCACACATTAGAATGATGAAAGACCTTGTATTTATAGTGTGGATTTGAATGTTACCGTTGGAGAGAATCACATTCAAATCCATACTATTCTTGTAAGTACAACAGCTTCTTCAGGCTGGTTGTCTTCATCTCATTGGTCCACGCCACCGATTCTAATCGGCTATATTCCTCGATTCCTCGCCTTGAATCATTCAGATTCTCCGAGTCTCAAGTGTCTTCAGAGACATACTTAGTCTTGATTCTATATCCGAGTCTTGAGTTTATCCGAGTCTCGATTTTTCATCCGAGCCTCGAGGATACTTGATTCAAGAGACTTCTCTTCACGGACCTTATTCGATCCGGCATAATCGACACTCCAGCCGACCGAGTTCGATTCTGGAATTCGAGACATCCCGACCTTCAGTCACTTTGTCTCGAGCTATATCGATTTCTTCTTTTTCGATCCGATCATCTCGACTGATCAGATCAACACATCTTCAGATCAACATCTCAGGATAGCATCAGGTCAGTACATTAGATTTAGCATATCCGTTTAGCACATCTGATCTCAATCACGTCTGATCTTGATCATCTGCTCATCTTCATATTTGATCTCGATCACGTCGATCTCGTCGATCTCATCTGCTCCTCTTCCGATCCGCAACCTTCTCTCGATCTTCGTGGTTTCTTTTCGATCGACTTTCAGTTCGCTCTCCCGATCACCATATCACTGATCGTTTCTTCCGATCATCCGATCAAATCCATTCGGTCATCCGATCTTCCGATCACCGGCTTAGCTTTTCTTCTCTTCTGATTTTGCACAGCTCATCAGTTAACTCGGAACTCATCTAACTCATCTGATCTCGATCAGTCTCGTCTGCAACCTCGTCTGATCTCGATCATCTACGTCTGATTTCGTGAGTTCCCCCTCAATTTGTTCTCTCGTTCCCCCTCAACTTGTTATCTGTAAATTAACTTCAATAACACAAGTTGATAATGTTTTGGCATAATTCATCAAAACTAAAATATCCCAACAATTTCCCCCTTTTTGATAATGACGCCAAAACATTAAAATATATGCATTTTTAAAGAAACGGGTTTTCTTTTAAAAAGATCAGTTCAGGTGTTCACTTTGAAATTAGTGAACTTTAGAACTCCTGCTCTGATACCAATTGATGGTATCAGATCAGAGACAGGTTTTAAAAAATAGATCTGCTCAGGCGATCACATTGAAAAAGTAATCTTTTGAGCACCCGCTCTGATACCAATTGATTGTCCCGGTGGAAAACCCATTTTGCGCGTGCGGAAGCAAACATTTCAAAGCGATGCATATAAAAACAGGGGTGAAGGAATGGTGATTACAGATTTTTGCGTTTTAAGCTCATGTGTTGTGTTTTGCTTATAATCGAATGCATATGACAATATAAGAACATAAAGCAGTAAACAACACGACAATGTATAGTGGTTCGGAGACTCAAGCTCCTACATCCACTCTCCCTGTTCCTAGGGAAATTCCTTCAAACTGGACTTATCACCCTCTCGGGTTCGCCTCTAGATATTTAACGAGCTCTCACTCCAACGGGACTTATCACCCTCACTCGGGATTGCCTACCCTCCCTTTCGGGATTGCTAGATGTTTACCGAGTTCACACTCCAACGGGACTTATCACCCTCACTCGGGATTGCCTACCCTCCCTTTCGGGATTGCTAGATGTTTACCGAGTTCACACTCACCTACAAACTTAATCGACTGATTTGGGTAAGGTTTGTTTGGTTTCCAACTAGGTTGAGATTTATCCTTACATTTGTTTAGCCTCAATGCTAAGGTTGGGAAAATCTCTCTAAGCTTAGGATACATCGTGAGTTGCTTAGATTGGGTTCTAGAACACTCTTGAACATATTTGTATATCTACAGACTTGTGTTCTAGGGTGGGAATGCTTTGGGTATAACTCGCTTTGGCTCTGTAGCATCTCGTGCTATAATCTCCACGCATCCACACATTAGAATGATGAAAGACCTTGTATTTATAGTGTGGATTTGAATGTTACCGTTGGAGAGAATCACATTCAAATCCATACTATTCTTGAAAGTCTGGCCTTCTTCTTCGTGGTTGTCTTCATCTCATTGGTCCACGTCAATTTGATTCTACTTGGCTATATTCCTCGATTCCTCGCCTTGGAATCATTCAGATTCTCGAGTCTCAGTGTCTTCAGAGACATACTGAAGTCTTAAGTTCTATCGGAGTCTTAAGGTTTATCGGAGTCTCAGATTTCTCATCGAGCCTCAGGATACTTGATTCAACCAGACTTCTCTTAACGGACCTTGTCGTCAGCATACCGACACTCGCCGACCGAGTTCGATTCTCTGAATTCGGACATCGACCTTCAGTCACTTTGTCTCAAAGTTATCCGATTTCTTCTTTTTGATCCGATCATCTCGTGACCGACGATCAACACATCTTCAGATCAACATCTCGGGGATAACATCAGTCAAGACATTAGATTTAGCATATGGTTTAGCACATCCGATCTCAATCACGCCGTCGATCTTGATCATCCGCTCATCTTCATATTTGATCTCGATCACGTCGATCTCGACGGTCTCATCTGCTCCTCTTCCCGATCGCAACCTTCTTCCGATCTTCTTGTCGGTTTCTTTTCGATCACTTATGCGCTTCTTCCGATCACCATATCGGCTGATCATTCTTCCGATCATCCGATCAAAGTTCATTACGGTCATCCGATCTTCCGATCGGTGGCTTAGCTTTTCTTCTCTTCTGATTTTGCACAGCTCATTAGTTAACTCGGAACTCATCTAACTCATCTGATCTCGATCAGTCTAAATCATGACCTCGTCTGATCTCGATCATCTACGTCTGATTTCATGAGTTCCCCCTCAATTTGTTCTCTCGTTCCCCCTCAACTTGTTATCTGTAAATTAGCTTCAATAACACAAGTTGATAATGTTTTGGCATAATTCATCAAAACTAAAATATCCCAACACTTGTCTTTAGCATAACACTGATTAGCATAATGACCAGGTCTATTACATTTTTTACAAATAATTGTATTATATTTTTTCTTTTTAGAAAATTTTCTTTTATTTTTATCATTTTCATGATCTTTTTCTTTATGCTTATTATTAGAATGATGTTTTCTTCTCTTATAAGTAGATTTATGTTTAAAATCTCTTTTATTAGTTTTAGACAAACTATTTTTAGAATTAGGATTATCTAATCCAACTTGGTCACATAATTGACCTAATTGTTTTTTCTCCAAAAGATTATCTTTTTTAATTTGATTTCTTAATTTGAGTTCATTACAAAGATTTAATCCTTCCTGAACACAAATTCTAATGATTTGACCAAAAGTATAAGACTCGTAATAAATAGAATTAGAGTCTTTTCTAAGAAGTTTCTTAACTCTTTCAACAAATAAATGAGGAAGACCATCAACAAATATATTCTTCCAAATGTCCTGATTACATTCAGGAATCTCATAAATTCGAGATAAGAAAGTATCTTTGTACCATCTGAAATCAATAAGAGTTTTACACTTCATATTTAAAAGAAGAGTTCAAGTATTTTCATATTTATTGGTATATTGTCCAGTAAAATGATCAAAATAGTAAGAATCAGAGAATAAACATCATTAGGTTTAGTCTCACCATTTTCTAATTTAACAGAAGTAAAAATGTCATTTCTATTATGGGGAGTTAAATAATTATCCCACCAGCCTTTAAGCTGACCAGTAAAACCTACAGTAATATCCTATGTAGTATTAACATCTTTATTACCACTAGGTCTACATGTAGAACTGTACATAAGCATTCGACGACATTGAGTGAAAATATGATTATCACTCCCACCATCAATATTCCGTTCATAAATACTTTTACCAGAATAAGAATTACTGAAAAAGTTTTTATGTTCTTCATGAAGAACATCCATAGGAGTAGGTCTCTTATAATAATAATTAGACATGGTAGGTCTATCAGCCCATTTCATTTTATTAATACTAATAGTATTACTTGAACAACCAATATCATGGGGTTTAATAATATGACCATCATCTAAGTCATCATCTAAAGCCTCGAAATATTAAGGTTGCCAAATTTTTCATTAATGATCTTTTCAAGATCAGACACAGAAGCTTCAGATTTAAAATATTTTATCTCAATAGGAGACTGAATAGATGAAGCAATTTTAATAATAACATTGTTATCATAATTTTCATATTTATTCTGAGAATCAATTTTAGAGATGATTTTATCAACCTTATCATGTAAAGAAATAATTTCCTCTCCAAGAATAAAAAGATAAAGATTACAAAAATTATTCTGTTCAATCATTTGATTGACATGTTTCACAGTAATTTGTAAAACATCATTTTTTATGATTTTGGAGAATGGAAGAAAATTAAATATCCTACCATTTTTCTCAATTTGAAAAGGAACATGGGGAGGGTAAACAGATTTTTGTATTCCTCCAGAAATAATTTTATAATCTATTTCAATAACTGAAATATAGTTAATATAAAAGTTTTTAATAAACCAAGGAACATAATAAGTAATTTCATTATGCTTTTCACAGAATTTATAAAAACTTTCAACAAAATAGTTTAAATCATCTTTTGAAAATGATTTAAAATACCAAATTCTAAAATTATCCCATTTAGGATTATTAAACTCATCATTAATATGAGCTCTTGTTGAGGAACCTTTAGAAAAATCTAAAAAGTTTGTAATATCCATAAAATTATATTTTAAAATTACAATCCGAAATTATTTCGGGATCAATTCCATCTTTGTGGATGATATTCTTTTCATTTATAATTATTCATTCGTTATTGTAATTATTTGTTTTACAAAACGTATCTTCTCTATAAGAAGAAGTAGAAGTCCTAGATTCATAAGGTAATTCTACCTCATAATCTAAAGGAGAGATAAAAGAATGACTAGACATAGATCTAGAATAAGAAGTTGAATGTCTTCTTTGATTATTTTGAAAACCAATACTAATAATTCCATCATTACTTTGAGAAATATGTTGGAAATCACTATTAATAATAGGAACTTTAGGAACAGATTGTTCTGTAATTCAATTTTCAGGAAAAATAATTTCTTCCCATTTAATGGATCTTCTGGTAGTAATGTTTGATTTACCAAAATTAGTTTCAATGAGAATAGTCTCATTATTATCTTTTTCAATTATTTTACACATTGGATTTAGTGTAAATAAAGGTTTATAATAAATATGATAACATATACACATTACTTCAGTACCTGGAATGTAATTATAACCACGAGTTTTAACATTTAATGTTAGTGCTTCAAGAATATTACTATCAGATAAATATAGAGATAAATTAAGATATGCGTCAAAATAGACAGGTCCTAAAGCCAAGCTGGACTCTATAATTCTCATAAGGGATTATTTCCAGTTAAGATTTCTACCATCTCTTAGAGAAACTAGAAAACTTTATGGTAAACCATTTAAGGTAAGAGGTCTAAAAACGACTTGAACGCATCCAATATGTAAGAATTTATGAGTTCTTTTGTAAGGTAACATATCATTTTTATTAAGTAATTTAATAACCATTTCTTCTTTATGAAGAGGTATGAAAGATTCAGCGGTTTTAACAATTTGTTTAAAATCTAGCTTTTCAAAAGCTCCTAATTTATATATATATATATATATATATTTATGTGTGTGTGTGTGTGTTTGTGTACTGAAAATGACAAGTATGCATTACATATTGTTACTGTTGAGGGAAATTAAATAAATGAATTGATTCCCACCTCTCTACAAGTTCGGACTTTTAGATGAGATGAAATTCTTTCATGGTATCAGAGCTTAGGCTCGCCTAGATCATGGGTTCGATTCACATGGAAAACACTCCACTCATTTAAATTGTCCACTCATTGGGCCTTCTCCCCAGAGGGCTGAAACAATGATTCGCCCAAGGGTGAGGGGGAAGTGTTGAGGAAAATTAAATAAATGAATTGATTCTCAATCTCTCTACAAGTTCGGACTTTTAGATGAGACTGAATTCTTTCAGTTACAGTAACACATATTTTGTCCGCAAATTTTTATAGAACAATCCGTTTGACTCAATTCGACCCCCAAACAATTTGTGAATTTTTAAATCCTTCCCTATGTGAACTAATATTTCACTCAAAATTAATATTTTACATGAGTGTCTTTCTTTTTCAATTGTTCATGATAGCCACTCAACTCGATCACTTTACTATTCCAAGATATAAAAAAAAAAAAAACTTTATCTACTCGGTGGATATATCCGTGTACTTGCCATGTTTAAATTATATTAGTCTGTATTTTTTATTTCAGGTGTATTCAAGTAAATATGCCTTGAAAACAGCACGCTTATAATTTTTGTTAGGTTTCTATGAATTTTATTACATAGTTGGACGTTAAAACTTGTGAAAACTGCTTCAATTTGCAGATTGAGTTACTATCTCCGAGAATTCCTCTGTAACTATAAGCAGACAGAAAGTCCCAGCTGCAAGAAAATTATATAATATTTGACATTAAGATTTTATAGTATAGTTCCCCTGCTCATCAATTAACACAGAAAAAAAAAAAGAAAGAGAATTGTCTACAAAAAATGGAGGGTTTCCAAGCTCCACTAAAAAAAAAAAATTGTCTACAAATTTTTCCTACAAAAGTAATTTTGTCTTTAAAAAGTGAGAATTATCTACGATTTATTTACCAACTTTTGGAATAATCTATGAAAAAATTACCTAAAAAAATAATTTCCTAGGTAAACAAATTACCTACATGACAAATAATTCCCTAGGCAATTTACATTTTCGTAGGCAATTATATTTATAGTTTAAAAATGACCTACAAACAAATTTACCGATGAATTACTTTTCCATAGGAAAAATTACCTATGAATGAAAATGTATATGTGATTGGAAAATTTAGTAGGTAAGTCGTAGGTAATAAGACTATTTAAGAACAAAATTTATTTTCGTTGGAAATTTCGTAGGTATGTTAAAAAATTTCGTAGGCAATTCACTATTTTCTTGTAGTGCTCGTAGCAGAAGTCGTTTTCTATTTTCCGGCCAAAAATTTGACAAAAATTGAACAAGCAAGATAGTTAACGAGCCAAATTGGATACTTAAATGTTTTTAGAATGAAAAATGGGTTATAGAAAAATTAGGGGACCCAAAAAAAAATCCCCTCTTCTTGAGTATCTCTAGTACTTCTATAATGATAATATCATTTTCTGTGCTAATAAAATATTAGGGTACCTTGCGAATATGCTTAACTAAAGTTGGTACGCTGTGAAATTTGTTCACCGTAAAATATATATATATTTTTTTTTATAGACATACACTTTAGTAATATAAGTCACACACTTTAGTAATATAAATCACACCCTTCAGTTATCACTGCGACACTTTTTGCTATAATACAAGTCACACCCTTCACTTTTATGAGTAATATTCTTTATAGTAAAAAGTCACACACTTTACAATAAAAAGTCACACTCTTTAGTAATATAAGTCACACTCCTTAACCAGTTTCACAATAAAACTTGTTCACACTATACTTTGCCGCTTAATTATTGTGTGTAGTTGCATCAAATAATATCCCAACAACACATATCATCTAAGAATAAAGTAAAATATATATACATATATATATATATATAATTAAAATGTAGCTCCAAGTATTACGCAGTATAAATTTTTTAAAAAATTATTACTTTTAAATTAAATATTTTAAGAATATGAGTTTTATTAATTAGTTCAACTTTAGTCATGTGTTTTAAACTTTTAATATGCAAGTTTTACAAATAGAAAATGGTAAATCATCAGATGTTATAATATTAAAAAGGGTATTATAGTGACCGCACTAAAGATACATGTGGTTGGTAGTAATTTTATACAAACCTAATATTATAAATTACCTGGTATTGTGTTTTAAGTATAGTGTAGTATTAAAATAATTATGCTTGAAATTCTATATTTTGGTTCTATGTTTTGAGGTATATATATGTTGGATGTGCGAAGATAATGTTAACTTATTTCATGTATTATTCATAGACATCATATTTATAACTCATATCATCTTTCTGAACATATCAATTAATACTTAATTGTTGAATGTATTTTTTTAGCAATTAATATGGTATATTGGATTTTATAATTTTATACTAGCTAGGTATTTACCACGTGCTTCGCACGTTGCACGTAATTTGTTTATATAATTTTTAGTGCGTATATTGTCAAGTTTCAACGTAAATATATGCATTGCATGTTATACTTAAGCTTTTTATATGAACATTAGTGTGTTTGTTGTATTGTATTGCATGTTGATTATGTGAAAAAAAATGTATAAAATCTTTTAGAGTGGACAAATTTTATAGGGAATTGGATGTAAGGACATTTTATCTCTGAAACACAACAATTGTCCTTTATACTTTATTAGAAATTCTATGGGTTTTACATGTTGTCCAGAAGAGCTACATGGCGTTTCTTTGAAATTTTTGTCTAGTTTCTTAAGTTGAGAACATAAGTTGGTCTCACTTTAATTACCATTCCTACAACATCTCTACTTATAAAATAATAATTAATATATACTTCCTCCATCCATAACTTAATTGAACATTATTATCTAATTTTAGTTACACAATACCACTACTTTTACCATTTAACCCCCAAAAAAAAAAACAATTTTGTCCCTTTTAATAATAATAAATAACTCTTTTCTTAAAATCCATGTGCGCAGTAAATATTCAATCGAGTTAGGAATGAAGAGAGTAATTTATAGTAAAATAATTACAGTACTCAAATTAAAAGAACAAACCATTCTTATTCATCAATCTTTGCCCTTTTAAAAAAAAATCTAAGTTGGTGAAGTTCACTAAAAGGGTCGTCCTCATAAAAGGAATATGATCTACGGTTTCTTTAACTTTTGTTGCACCAGAGAATACTATTTCAATTTTTTCATTGACATTATTGTGATTTTTATCATTTCCCCCTTTTTTGATGATGCCAAAACCATCTTGTTATATTTAAGAAAACCTAACCTATACTCAAGTTTCAGTTGTCCATTACAATCCAAAATGGCATAACCCAATAATTTCAAACACAAGGCATATCAAATAGTTAAAGACATGTAAGAAGATAATGAGATATTATCTTTGAGCATAAAAGATAAACTTTTCATTGATCAGTAGATAGTCATTACAACTTACAATGAACTTTCAAAAACAAAAGACATACACATAGAGTAAAAAGTCTTCAATCTTCTTCCACCTCGTCATTAGGGACTTCAAGATTGAACATCCCATAATATATCTTCTTCAATTCATCCCTCTTCTTGATGATTTCTGGATTGCTCCCTGTCAGTCCCAACTGAGCAGCATACTCAGCAACTTCTTTGGCAATAGCAGCTTCATTGATGGCTCCAGTGCTGAATCTAGGTGCTGGGTACTTGTACTGACCAGGTGCCTTCAGAGATACATTATGCTCATCAGCTAGATTTATCCACTTCTGTAGATATTCAGGGTAAAAAGTCAGCAGATATTCTAGGAAGACTTCATTGCGGTCAGGGCATCCTCCTCTCCATTCCTGCAGAACATCATGATTGAACCAGAAGGTTCTCTTAACCTCTTCCCAAGCATCATTGATCTGGAGTGGCATCCATTTATCAATGTGTGGCCATTTCTGCACTCTGGTTTGTTCTTTGGACTTGCCCCATCTTTTTCCCATAAAGTTCCTAAAGCTTCCTCTCCTATTTCTGCTCTTCTTCTTTCTTCTTCCTGGTTAGCTCTGCTCCTGATACAGACATTGCTTGCCTTTTATCTTTTTCAGCACGTAGGGCAATGAGCTTGTTGTGCCAATCAAAATCCTTGACTTGAGCACTTGTATCATAGGTTCCAAAACCTTCCTGGAGCAGTCTTTCTGATTCAGTTTCTATCTCTTTCTGAGCTTCAAATACTCCAGGTTCAGAGAAGTCAACGATCAGCTTCCTCTGAACTTGTTTGGTAGAGACTTTCTTCTTCTTTCTCTCAGCTTCAACAAATGCCACCGACTTCCTCTTCTCAGCTCTTTTTGGATCAGCTGTCTCAACAACAACATGAGCAGCAGCTGTCAGGCTTGTTTCAGTTTTTCTCTCTTCTCTGATCTCCTCAGTATCATTGCTTCCTGAGCTGTCTCTCTGTCAGTCTGGAAGAACTCAGTATCTTCAGGCTCAACTGACTTTAACTTTTCAGTTGATTCAATTTCTTTCAAAGTTTTCAGAACATGTTGAGCTTTGAGTTCCTGCTGAGCTTTCTTCTCAAGGGTTTTCTTCAAATGATCATCTAGCTTACCCTTTGTTGAATGAGAAGTCCTTTCCCCCTTTTTGGCATCATAAATTGGAAGGATCTGGGAAAGAGTAGCATCCATGTGGAATTGTTCCTTGTTAATGGCTCTAATTTCTCCCTGCCAGAACATCCAACTCATCATCCATACGCCTCAGGATATTCTTGCCAGCTGAAACCTCTTCAGAAAGTGGAGTAAATTGTTGGGCAAGAACTCCATGCATCAGTTCTGTCATCTAGTTCATGAGTAATGAGCTCATGTTCTCAACAGCTAACTTGATCATCTCTTCATTTTTCTTAGATAACTTCTTCTCCAGATAGGCTGTCATCTCATTGTAATTAGTAGTGAGCTCTTCATATATTTTCTTGGACATTTCTCCCATTTGAGTATCCGGATCGTAAATCTTTTTGATCAACTTCCCCCAAAACCGCTTGAATTTCAAAGAGATGTGCTCAAAGTTAGCCATGTGTTGAGCTTGTTCATGCAAAGCAACATCCATCTTCTTGGATTGATCACCATCATCAATTCCATCCGTAAGCTTCATTTGTCATTGGCTCAACCTTCTTGGGTTCATCCAAGATAGGAGCCGGATCAATCATCCGAGCATGAGATGTATAAGCTTTTGATTGAACCTCAATCAAGATACCAAAATCAACAAACTTAATGATAGATTCTTCAGTAATTTTGACATAATGAATAGTAGTGCCAAAAGGTACCTGAAGGGGTCTATCTCCAGTCTGAGGAATTTCAGTAATAGCAGCTGGCATGACCTTTTCAAAATTTTGAGTGTCTTTTTTCGTGTTCGGGACCTTTTCTCCATCTCCATCCTTGTCCTTTTCGTGTTCGCTTTCCCACTACTCTCTTTTTGTGCCACTCGGTTTCCTCTCAAAGAATCTTCCTTTTAACCAGTCATCAAAATCCGAGACCTTTATCCCGAAGTTTTGTCTTTCTGAATCCTGAAAATTTAGTAAGAGTTGTTGTTTCCTCATACCACCATTCTTCTCCTTTGAATGCAGCAATATTCAGCATCTCTGGCAGGGTCTGATTCAGGATGTAAACTGTTGTCCTCAATCTGATGAATAGATCCGAAGGTCGAGGAATTGATGAGCTCGAGGATATCTATCCAGACAAATCTTTCACCTTTGCTTCTCCACTCAACTTTTCGGCTTTTACCTTTTCAGTGGGGTGGAGGCACGGTTTTTCTCAAATGGGTTAATAATCAGAGGGGAGATGGATCAAGGAATGGTTCAAAGGAGTAAGGCATCAAGATTCGTAATATCCGGGATTCATTTGGCTCTGAGGGGTGTGAAGGTGGGATCTGTATTTGGCTATCTTTAGCAGGTTGTTGGGGAACCTGTAAAGATTTCTTGAGAGATCTTGTCTTTAGCAATGGAGGTTTCCATTACTTCAGAGAATACATTCTCCTCCTCAGCAACCTCCTTTTCTTCAATATTTTTCACCACTTGTGCTAACACATGGAGTGGCGATTTCAGACCTTGCTGAGTTTAAGTTTGGCTTTCTTCGGTTTCACTGGCTTCTTTCTCAGCAATTATCTGAAGCCTTTTTCTCTTCTGAGGGGCTAAGGCTTTTATTTTGAATTTCTCTCCAGCCCCCCTCTTTACTTTCAGTAGGGTCTTTCCCTTAGCTTGCTTGTCCTCCTCCATACTTGACTCAGTGGCTTGCTGAACTGGCTTTCTAGTTTCCCTTACTGACTCAACCACTGGGGCCTCTTCCTCAGCTTCTTCTTCAGCAGTCTTCTCCTGAGACACAACAGGCTTTTCCTTTTTGCCTCTCATCCCTTTCTTTGTGGATCTGAACATTATTTTGGATATAGGAAAAGCTCTTGAATGCTAAAGATATCTTATTCTTCTCTGCAAGTTTCCAAGATGAGCGTGTAATATCCTTTTCTTGATCACAATAGTACCATCCTTCTCCCTTTTTACATGATTAGCTTGATCACTGACTATTGTTATCAGATATTGCAACCAATTAAATGTTCTGGAAGGAGAGTCTTCAATAGCAACCCATCAACCTCAAATTTTAAAGCTTACTAAACTGCTCAAGACTTCCAGTCTCGCTCATGAGGCATCTGCTCACAATGTCAAGAAGTACCCGATACTTGGGTTTTAAATACTTCTTGTTTAATGCGGCCTCAAATTTAACAGGGGCTTCCACAATCCCATCCAAATATTCTTGCTCCCTACCCATCATGTACAAAGTAGGATCCTCCCCTCTATCATTCAACTCATAGACAACAATCAAGTTCTTAGGAATAATGTAGAGCTCTCTAACAAAATTAATATATTTTTAACCATGAACCAAAAGAGAGACGGTAATCCTATAGTCAATGCAATTATCATCATCAAGTTGCATATTGGCTACGGATTCGATTACCTCTCTTGAGCATTCTGCATCTGGGCGATTCACGACCAGGCAGGTGAGTTTAGCCAAACGGATCATGTGCAGCGCCTCTTCCTCATGTGCTGCATTTGCTGTACCATCTAGAGAAACAACATTCTCATAGCATGGTTTGTTGGAGATAGCAAGCTTGTCAAAGATTGTGAAATTCAGTTTTGGAGAATTTCTGTGAAGGGTTTTGAGATAGGTGAGAATTCTGGGCAATCGAAGATTTTGAAGCAGAGTGTTTGTGAAGATGAAAGTTTTTGGAATAGGAGTTATAATGGAAGTTTGAATGGGTATATTTTGAAAAGGTTTGATCCAAGGATAATCGTATAGATTTTAAGAAATCAACGGTTAGGATTAATTTAGGCTAAATCGGGTAGTTGAAAGGACAACTAGAGAGTACTAGCCGCCAATTTTTATCCTTATTGGTGATTAATGAACAATGTTTTTAATCACTATTTCTGCAGACCATTGACTTTCCTCGAGAATTTCAAACGTCCCGCCCAATTATTTCCTCAAGTGTTTTATCATTTATTGTCAATGATTTCTGAGATTCAGTTAGACAATAATGAGGTGCATGAGTCAATAACTTCTTTAGACTAATTTTAACCATCAGTCTTACTGAGTTTTGACCTTGATAAAATGTCAGTATAAAACTGAGTACTGAACTTCAGGATTACTGAGTTTCCCAAGACTCAGTGTTCAGGACCTTCATTTTTATCCTGAGTTTTTCAGTAGAACCTGAAAAACTTCATGCATCTGAAAACCTTCAATTTTTCAGATTTGCCTTATTCACCTGGATCCAACATACCTAATTCAATCGATAGTTCTCGAAATCTTGATTCACCCAAAGGTTTAGTCAAGATATCAACTCTTTTTGTTTATCAAGATGAATTTTTCTCCATTTCGATATCCTTCTTTTCAACATGATCTCCGATGAAGTGATGTCTCGTTATCAACATGCTTACATCGGTGTGCACATCGATTTTGTGTAATAGCAATTGCACTATTATTATCACAAAATATAGGTACTTCATTGGCTATAATCTTATAATCCTCAATTGTTGTGCGAGCTAAGAATGCAGGTACTGCTTGACTTTCGCAGCGACCATGTATTCAAATTTTTAGTAATCTTTGGTTATCGAGGTCTGTTTTTTGAAAACCATGATATCAGTTTGCTTCCAAGAAATTGACAAGTTCCTGTAGTAGATTTCTGTCAATTCTACATCCACCATAATCAGCATCTGAATAACCAGTTAATTCAAGGTTATCATCAGCTGGATACCATAATCCTCTATTCACAGTGCCTTTAAGATACTTCAAATTTTTTTTGGCAGCTTCCATGTGACTAACCTTAGGATATAGCAATGATCCAATGATCCCTCTATAATCAGTGTGATTTACTGATTTTCCTTCAGGATCAGGATCCATCTTGTAGTTAGTATTCATAGGAATTCTAACTGCATTGCAATTTTGTACACCATACTTAGCAATCAGATCTCTGATGTATTTTGCTTGATTGATGAAGATTCCTTCCTTAGTTTGTTTCACCTGAAGTCCAAGAAAGAAATTCATCTCCCCCATCATAGACATCTCAAACTTTCCTTTCATCTGGGTAGAAAACTTCTCACACAACTGATGATTTGGAGATCCAAATATGATGTCATCCACATAAATCTGAACTAGTAAGATATCCTTCCCATCTTCTATCATGAACAAAGTTCTATCAACAGTTCCTTTGATAAAACCATGGTCAGTAAGAAATTGAGAAAGTGTATCATACCATGCTCTGGGTGCTTGTTTAAGACCATACAAGGCTTTCCTGAGCTTGGAGACTTGGTCATTCTGTCTGAAACCAGGAGGTTGTTCCACATAAACATCTTCCTTAAGCACACCATTCAGAAATGCACTTTTCACATCCATCGACAGATCGTGAATTTCATGAAAAAAGATATGCAAGAAACATTCTGATGGTTTCTAGTCTTGCAACAGGTGCAAAGGTTTCATCATAATCCAAGCCTTCTTCTTGGGAGTAACCTTGTGCAACTAGACTTGTCTTGTTCCTCACAATGTTGTTGTTTTCATCTCTCTTATCTTGAACACCCACTTAGTTCCAATCACATTGTGCCTCTTAGGTCTGTCCACTAGCTCCCAAACTTCATTTCTTGTAAACTGATTCAGCTCTTCTTGCATAGCAGTAATCCAGAATGAATCTTGAAGAGCTTCTTCAATCTCAATAGGTTCTTTTTCAGATAGGACGCAGCAGAACAAAACACTTTCACCATGGAACCTTCTTGTTTTAACACCTTCTGATAGATCACCCACAATCTGACTTGTAGGATGACTATCCAACCATCTTCTCCTGGATGTTCCCCCTTCTCCTGGATGACTATCCAACCATCCTCAACATCAGAAATGTTAGGTTCTGGTAATTCATCAAATTCAGGGAACAACAGAAAAGGAGAGAGTGAATCATCTTCCTCAGGGGAAATTCCATTCAGAACATTGTCAGAGACATTTGTTCCCCCTTGGTTGATAGATTCAGAGTTTGCCTCAGCTGTGACCACATCTTCATCGGCATTACATACCAGTCCGGCGGTGTATGTTGATTGTAACCTTCCAGTGTGTTGGCTTTCCTTCAGTGGAGAATTTTCATCCTGAGTCTCACCATCCTGAGTAGTTCCATCTTGAGCTTCTTTGTCTGAGTCTGATTCACTCCATTCATAGAAAGTGATTGGCTTCTTCTTTTCGGGCTCAAAGGATGTCTTATCAGTCTTTTTCAGGCTAAGTCTGGTGATTCTCTTGGTCAGATCTCCTGAGTCATGTTCCTGTTTCTTCTGAACACAAGTAGATTCATCAACGACAACATGATGTGTTTCTTCCACAATGAGAGTCCTACAGTTGTAAACTCTGAAGGCTTTACTGACTTCAGAATACCCTAAGAATATTCCTTCATCAGCTTTGCTGTCAAAAGTTTTCAACTGATCTTTACCATTATTGTGTATGAAACACTTGCAACCAAACACACGAAAGAAAGAAACAAGAGGCTTCCTTTCATTCCACAGCTCATAAGGTGTTTTTCCTTGATTCTTGGTCAACATGGATCTGTTCTGAGAGTAGCATGCAAAGGTTGATTGATAGCTTCAACCAAAAAATCTGTAAATCATTGTTCTTCCTTCTTTCGTAGTCCTATTTCTTCTTTTCAAAGAACACCATTCATTTGTGGGGTCCTTGCGGTGATGTTTCATGAGCTATTCCATTTCTTTCGCACAATAATCGATATAATATGGTTGATAAATTCGGTTCCTTTATCCGATCCGATTTTGACCACATCAGTTTTTTTTTTCAAGACAAAGAGGTTCAGCATTTTTGTGCGAGTCTCTTTTTTCTTGAGTAAGAATATGACCCATGTGTATCTAGAGTAGTCATCAACTACCACAAGTGTATATTTACTGCCATTGGTGCTTACAGGTGTTACTGGACCAAAGAGATCCATATGTAACAGTTGTAGAATTCTGTCAGTAGAAACTTCTACTTTACTTTTGAATGATGCTCGATTTGTTCGACAAGCATCACATTGAACACTTCATTGGGTAACCCCCTCACAAGTGCTAATCTTGCAAGTTTGTTCAGGGTTTTGAAGTTTAAGTGATTCAGCCTTTTGTGCCACAACCAACTAGTATCAGTGGAACTTTTTGCAACCAAGCATGTATCATTAGGAGTTGATCTCCAATCAGCAAGATACACATTTCCTTTTCTAGCACCAGTCAGTAATATTTGTTGTGAAGCATTGTCTTTCACATAACATAAGTTTGAATCCTTTGTCACGAATTGGGTCGATAGAAAGCGGGTTATGCTTTAAACCAGAAATATATGAAACACCATGGATAGGAACAGATTCAACTTCAAGAGTTCAATATCCTTCAGTTTGTCCTTTGGAGTTATCTCCAAAAGTAATCTGAGGGCCTTTTTGCTCAACATAGTCAGTGAGTAATTGCTTATATCCTGTCATATGTCTTGAACATCCACTGTCCATGTACCATACAACAGGAGCCAATTCATTTCCACTCATCAGGGCTATGTTGTCTTCATTCAAATTCGTTGCCCTTTTTCTTTCACCAAAAAAAACAAATCGATTCTTAGGTACTCATTTTTTTGTAGGGTCCTATCAGGTAAGCTGTACCTTTTGGAACCCAAATCTGCCTGATAACTCTAATTACTTTAGAGTGGCTAATTTGTCTCCCATAAACATCTACATACACATTCACCACCCTAGGTGCCTTTGTTGGGATTATACTGAAAAGTATGCTTTTTACTTTGTATAATCGAAACTGAATTTTCAGACTTATTTACTGAAGTAAATTGTTTATCACTAATGCTTTAAATATGATTGAATGTTACATATATTTATCGCATCTGTTCAATAATTAAGACGTGTTACATCAGTAGTTAATTTAGTGATACCGGATCACATAAGATTAAATTAGGTTTCCCTTGTAACTAAAAAAGTACGCCATTGTTTACCTAGATGGAAATGAACAACCATCGCGAAAAAGTTGAGGTGTAAGGCTCAGATTGGTTTGTCTTGACCAAGAGATTACACTAGTGCATTGATCGATTTGAATAAGACCTACAGGAGGATAAATTCTTTTAACCGAACAAGGAAGAATTAGACCTCGATGGTTCGTTGTTTTTAACCTTCGTCCCTTAAATAGGATCACGTGGGATTGGTAACTATTGCTTTTGACTTATCATGGGGTAATCGTAGAGATTCAATACTTTTTATCTTGGGCAATATTATTGGTCACATGTGATTGCTAAGATTTAATACGAAGAATCGTGTGCAAGCACGCTTGCTTGATTTGCCCCCCTTGGGAGGTTCATAAGTTTTATCATACCAAATCTTGCAAGTGGAATTAGTTTCCCAGATGGATAATAATGTTGAACCGTTCTCTAACCAAGGACAAAAAGATATTAATTAACGGAAAGCTATTTCAAATTGGCTTGAATTAATTAATGGGCTAGATAATCTTAAACACGGGAAATAATGACCGGGAGCCATATTGATCGTAATATGGGTTAAGATGGATGGGCAATATTAATTATGTAGTGGGATTAATTAATATTTATGGGCTTGAATTATATTGTGGCTCAATATTAGATATTCAAGATCCATTAGAAGGTCCAATCTTAATTCTCCTAAAGGCCCCCTGAGTAGCCCAACAAATAGTCCAATAGTTTAAAAAAAAGGTGATTAAAATAAAATAAATATTGTTGCTTAATTTTCCTCTAATTTTCGAAATTTATGGATAAAAGAGGGAGAAAGATTTTCTTTGAATTTGTTATGGAATGAAGATATGTATTCTTGGAATACAAGATTATCTCATTAAATTCAAGAAATCTCCCACTTGGTTATCTATATAGAAAATTTCGAAAATTTGAAAATATATTGGGCAAGAAAGATTTTCTTGATTTTCTTGAAAAGATATTATGGAAGATATGTATTTCTTGAAATACAAGAATATCTCATAAATTCAAGAAGATCCAAATCTTGGATTCTTGAACACTAAATTTTTGAAAATACCATATTGTTGAGGAGTGGGATTTTTGTGGAATATTTTAATTATGGGAAAAAGAATATAGGAGATATATTCAAGATTTCTTGGTGATCAAGAAAAGTCTTTTCCCACATTGATATTTCACAAAAAATTTCGACACCCCCTCTCCTATAAATAGGGGATGATTAGTTCATTCCCAAGTACAATTTCATGTGCTGGAAATATTAGCAAATCCACAAAGTGGTGCAACAAAGTTTATTTTTTCCTTTTGTTAATTGTTCGACGAGTGTCCTTCCACCGGATAGTTGAGCAAGGGCTAAGGGAATACTTGGGAAGTTCTTTTGGTTAGTCCGTCCGACCGAAGTCACTGCCATCCCGAGAGGTACGTTCACGTAAACCCGTAAATTCCGCATGCGTAGGTTTTACGTGGCTTTTTATATGCATGATATGTTGTTGCAATTATTATTTGAATTAATATAGGATTAATTCTTGCTAGTAATAATTAATGAATTAAATTTGTATTTAAATATTCACTTTTAATAGATCCGCAACTCATTCAAACATTATCGAGCCACGGTTTTGCTCTCAATTTTTTAAATTGTAATTTAATTCGTGGACATTAAATTTGAAATCGATAGTAGAATAGATCTGCTTTTGCGGTATCCAATTGTCATGGATTTTAATGTTTATTTTTGCATGCATATAAACTGTGGTTTTTTAATTCGATTCGCTCGGATTTGTTTTTCTTTCGTGAGAAAATCCACGAGTAGACTAGGATTTGTTTGATTTGATCAATGTAATAGACTAGTCTAGATCTAGGTTTATTTATTTTTTGTAAATAAATTGTAACCGGATTTCAGGGGTGCACGCGTACCGCGGCGAGTTTCTAGGCCGAGAGGACGGGCGATGCACGCGGGCGCTGGCATTACCGCACGCATTTTGCCGAGGTCACGGGCGAAGTTTAAGATGAGGGATGCGACGCCGCCGCCGAGATTTTGCCACGACACTTGCCGAGGCGTGCGAGAATCGCTCGCCGGGCGGTGCCGAGGTCCGCCGAGGTCGTCCTAGGCCAAGTGGCGCCACGGCGGGCGCGTGGCATCCTTAGAACAACATGGTGGCATCTCATTTTTTTTTATAACAAACGGGAGAAGAAATTTTTAAGTTTGTTTTTCAAGATCAAGCCAAAAAAATCAAACCATGACAATTGGATAATTTGTGCCCAATATGTTTATTTTTCTGCTTTTGCTTGATTTATTTGTGCTATCTTATGATTTTTTTAATTTGTTTAAATGTGTTTGCATGAGGGTTGCCAAATGGAAAAATCTCAACTTCAAAATTACTAAGTATGTTTAAATAATTAATTGGCAATTTTATTCCGGATAATAAAATTGAATTAATTTTGACCTCCATGATTTATTTATTTGTGAATTCTTTTGGAGAAATTCTCCCAACGGGACGGTCAAAAGATAGGTTTCACATGAATGAATTCCAAATGGATGATTGTGGGTTATTACTAGTGTATTATTTATGACCCTCCCAACGAGGCTCGATCAAAGCGTAAATAGTAATCCCAGATTTAATCATGGTTATTACTTAGGTATAAAATTGGTATTATATACTTCTCAAGTCCTGTCAATTTTATATTGGTCAAGTGGGAGCCAACTATTAATCTGGATATTAAGGGTTTGTAACTTTTCTTGTTTGTAACCCGCTTGAATGTGTTTAATTAATAACCCACCCAACGTGGCTTATTTAAACTGTTTTGAGATGTTGGCTGATGCATGTTCATATTTTTTTTGAGATTTTAATATGATGCATGTGATCAAACCTTGTGATATGTTTGTGCTTATGCATATTATTTTATTTCAGTTCATCATGTCGCAACCTTTTAATCCACTGTTCAATATACTGAAAGACAATTTACTCACTGGAGAAAATTTTGTTGATTGGAATCGAAAACTCACTATTGTCCTCACTGCACAAAGCCATAACTGGGTTCTGACCACACCTAAACCGGATAAACCATCAGATGAGTCCACTAAAACGGTTAAGAAAGAGTATCTTCTCGAGCGGTCTAACGAAATGGCTAAGTGTACCATCTTGCTTTATGTCGGATGTGTTGCAACACCAACACCGTTAACGTTGAGACCCGAAAAATCATGACTAGTCTTAAAGCGATGTTTCATTATCGAATTGGTGGCTCGTCGATCACCATGAGGGACTTGCTTTTCTATGAAAATGGTGGAGGAACGCCCGCGAAGGGAGCACGTTCTCCAGATGATGGCTCACCTTAATAAACTTGAGGTACTTGGCAATGAATACGATATCGAGACCCAAATCGATTTTTCGTGCTCCATTCTTCTGCCGAAAAGCTTTTGAACAATTCAGGTTGTTTGCAAGCTTTAGTCTCGGCAGAGGCGATATTAGGCGAAAAGCCAAGCCTTGGTAAAATAACCTTCTTCTTCTTCTAGACCAAGGGGTGGTAAGAACAAGAAAAGGAACAAAGGCCACAAGCAAGTGAACTCAAGTGTTGCCAATGGCAAAGATAAGGTGAAGAAGGGTATGAACAAGCCGCCTAAGGGGAAGTGCTTCAACTACAAAGTGAGAAAGGACATTGGAGGTCGATTGTTCTGCACCCAAGAGGGATGGAAAGAAAGGTAATTCTCACGCACTAGTTGTTGAAACTTGTTTAGCGGCGTATGCCTCCCATTTTGTGGGTGGTGGATACGGGATCCACTAATCATGTTTGTTTCACATTACAGGGGTTCAAGCGGACCCGGCAACTTAGTGGGAGTGAGGTCCTCATCACACTGGGCGATCTTATTTAGAGTGGCAAATGGGAAATGGGAGAAGTGCACCTATCTTTTGAAGACAGTGCTTTAATTTTTTGAGATATTCTTTACGTTCCGGGTTTTTAGAAAGAATTCATTTTCAGTTTCTAAACTTTTATGATGGATATTTTGGTTACTTTTTTCAATAAAGTTGTTACCATTTTTTGATAAATTTATCTGTCATGGAACGTTGTTAAATGATCTCTATACAATTAACTGTGCACACCACTCACGAAATGAACGTTCATCAGACGTGAACGTTCATCAGACGTGAACGAGACACTTCTTTGGCATCTAAGATTAGGGTCATATAAATCCAAAGAGGATCCAAAGGTTGGTGAGAGACGGTTCACTAGGGCCTTCTCCAAGTTGAACCGATTCCAACCTGCGAATCATGTTTGGAGAGTAATATGACCGAGAGGGCATTTGGAGCCAAGGGGAATAGGGCCAAAGAAGTGTTAGAGATCAAGTTTAAAAAGCGAGTTCAATGTCAACCAAAGCAAAGAGGAGGTTATGAGTAATTTTATTGATGATTACTCAAGGTACATTTTCCTTATGAAGCATGAATCGAGACCTTTGAGAAATTCTAAAGAATTTAAGGCTCAAGCAGAGAATCATATGGAAAAAACGATCAAGTCTCTACGATCCGATCGTGGAGGGCGAATACCTCAAATGATGAGTTTTTGAACTACTTATCCGATGAAGGATTGATCCCACTCATCAAGACCCGAACCCTCAACAAAACGGGGGTTTGCAGAGTGAAGCAACAAAATTCTTTTGGAAATGCTTAGATCAATGATGAGTTATACGGATCTTCCCGAGTCGTTCTGGGGTCATACCTTGGAAAATAGCGACTTACATTCTGAACTTGGTGCTATCCAAATCGGTTCCCAAAACTCCCAAAGAATTGTGGACCGGGCGCAAGCCTAGTATGAGACACATGAGAATTTGGGGGTGTCCGCCCACGTGTTGGACAAGGAAGCCGTAGAAGTTGGATCCTCGATCTAATTAAGGTTTGTTTGTAGGATACCCCGAGGGAACAAAGGGTGTATGTTCTATAGTCCCAAGATCAAAAAGGTGGTCATCGACACCCACTTTAGATTTTGGAAGAAGACTATATGAACCAAAGAAAAATGAGATTACCTTAAATGAGCTTAGAGGGCAAACCTCATTGCTAACTGTCTTTAGATGATGTACCAAACGACACGTTTTTCACAACCGACCCGTCAGAAGTGGGAGGGTTGTTATCCCCAAGAGATTCATGGGAATAGGAGAGTCCCTCGGACTTGATTCCGGAATACTCCATGGACATATGACGAGGCATTCCAAGATAAGGATGCGTGTTCTTGGCAAACAACAATGAAAGTTCTAAATGGGTTCTATGTTTCATAATAGAGTGTGGGAGCTAGTCGAACCACTTAATGGGGTCAAATCCATTGGATGCAAGTGGGTATATAAGAGGAAAAGAGGACCTGATAGGAAGGTTGAAACCTTTAAAGCAAGACTAGTGGCGAAAGGTTATACTCAGAAAGAAGGGATCGATTATGAGGAAACTTTTTTGCCCGTAGCCATGCTTAAGTCCATCCGTATTCTCTTATCGATTGCTGCGCATTTCGACTTTGAAATCTGACAAATGGATGTCAAGACAGTTTTCCTTAACGGAAGTCTTGATGAAGAGATCTATATGCAACAAACCCAAGGTTTCATTGAAACAGGCCAAGAACACCTAGTTTGTAAGCTCAAGAGGTCCATTTACGGATTCAAAACAGGCATCCAGAGCTTGGAACCAATGTTTTGATCATGTTATAAAGTCTTATGGGTTTGATCAAAACAAGTTTGAAAGTTGTGTGTATAAAAAGCGTTTCGGAACTGCATTTGTATTCTTAGTACTATACGTAGATGACATTGTGATCATCGGGAACGATGTGAAGGTGTGATCAGACGTAAGGGCATGGTTTCAAAACAGTTTTATATGAAAGACTTAGAGAAAGCCGGACATATCCTTCGGATCAAGATAACTCGAGATCGCCAGAAAAGGATGATCGGGTTATCGCAAGTTTCATACATAGACCTTCGGTTTTTGAAACGATTCAAAGATGCAAGATTCAAGAAAGGATTCATACCTTTCGGACTTGGAATCCATCTATCCAAGAAAATGTTCCCTCCTAAACGAAGGAGATAGATGACATGAAAGGTATTCTTGTTCAGGGTTCTTCATTGTTCGGAAACCTTATGTATGCATTGGCGGTGTCTGAGACCGGATATCCGCTTTGCGTAGGCATGGTAGAAAGATATCAAGGTAACCTGTGGAAAAAAGATTGACGACACAGATAAAAACATTCAAGTGTCCGAAAAGAACTCGGGATAGAATGTTGATTTATCATCGACATCCAATCCCCATTCGGATTTCCAATCGATTTAGATTTGCTTCGATTAGTGTGTTTCCATTTGGGAAGTTTAGTCATCAAACGGACGAGTGTCAGTAAATGCATCACCGACTCAACCATGGAAGTTTAAGTAGTTTATGAAGTTGAAAGAACCGATTGGGCTCTAGATCTTCTTAGTGGACTTCAATTTGTTAACAATATCCGCTAGGCTTGCAAATTCAAGAGAACCAAGAGTCCACGAGTCAAACAAACACATTAAAGGAAAGACATCTTATACGAGAAATCGTTAAGAGAGGAGATATAAATGTGGCAAAGATAGCATCCGAGGACAACCCAGCAGATCCATTCACAAAGCGCCCCTCTCAATACATTCGAGAGACATGTGAGTGGAATGGGTGTCAAGACCGCTTTGCTAATCTGCTTTGAGTATAAGTGGGAGAAATTATTAGGTTCGTGTAGGTGACATTAGATGTCACGGACTACTCGAGACATGTTGTAGTATACTTAAAAGGACTTTGAGTATAAGTGGGAGATTGTTGGGATTATCTTTGAAAAGTATGCTTTTACTTTGAATTTTCGGACTTATTTATGAAATAAATTGTTTATCGATGCTTTAAATATGATTGAATGTTACATATATTTCTTCGCGATAACTGCTCAATAGTTAAAGACGTGTTAATTGTAGTTAATTTAGTGATACCAGATCACGAAGATCCCATCCCTTGTAACTAAAAAAGTACGTCATTCACTTGACCTAGATGGAAATGAACAACCATCGCGAAAGGTTGAGGTGTAAGGCTCAGATTGGTTTGTCTTGACCAAGAGATTACACTAGTTGATGATCTTGTTGAATAGGACCCACAGGAGGATAAATTCTTGTAATCGAGTAAGGAAGAATTAGACCTTGGTTCGTTGTTTCTTAACCTTCGCCCCTTAACTATTGCAATTATTATTTGAATTAATATAAGATTAATTCATGCTAGTAATAATTAATGAATTAAATTTGTATTTAAATATTCACCCCGAATAGATCTCAGGTAACTCATTCCCCAATGCCTTTTGGGCAAGAATGTATGAGTTTAGCATGAACATGAGCCTTAGAGTTCTTCTTGGGTTCAGCCTCTTGTTCCAATGCCTTGGCTTTGGTGCGGTGGTCTCTGTCTCGCCGACTTGGGCTCAGAAACCTTTACCCTTAGGCAAGTGGGGTTTAGGTTCTGTCTATCAAAATTGTTGTCTTTCAATGTCGAGGACTTGGTCTTTTCATTTTTGAGAATATCTCGCCGAAAGTGTTTTTCTTCCTAAAAATTCCTCGATGGTTCAAGGGTGATTTCTTCAAAGTTGGTAATCTTAAATTTGAGGCTTTTGAAGCATTGGCGAAAAAATTTCCTCCGAGTGTTCAGTTTTAAGCACTTTCCCGAGGTTTGGGCTTTCTTACCGAACCTTGAATTTCTCTCAAACCATAGGTCCTTTACCCTTGTCTAAAAACAATGGGTTGTTCTTCAAGAAGAAGATTAGTACATGCTACCCGGTTTAACAAAGATTTAGTGCTTACTAGAAGAAGCAAAGATTCAAGACCTTGTGAGGTTCCCCCCGGATTATATCCCAATCCAAATTTTTTTATAGTTCTTGTGTCTTTGATAACTCAATTTCATCTATTACTTTAGATAATTTAATAGAGCTAACTTTTTCAAGACTATCCTCACTTTTCTTTAGAGTTTCATGCTTCTCAAAGAGGTCATTGAACTCAGTTATGATAAGCTGAATCTCCTTAGTGGATTTCTCTAATTTTCCATTCAGGATCTCTATCATCTTCTCTTTTTCTGAGAGTTGTACTTTCAGAACATCTAGTTCATCAGTAGTTCCCATTAGTTGAGAAGTGATCTCAAAGAATTAGATAGAGTCTTTCCATCTCGATTTTCAAAGAATCAGTTCCTTATATTCGCTCCCCGAAGTTTCGTGGAGCGTTCTTGTAACACAAAATAGTCCTTCATAAGATTCTCAAAAGAATCCATCAGGTCAAAATTACTGGTTACAATTGAACTTGATAACTCAGGTGCTTGTGTAGGAACAACAACAGAGATAGAAGAATTTCCTTCCTCCATAGCAACAAGGAAGACATCATCACTGTCACTATCTGAGAATATCTCATCTGAAGAATTGGATCCTTCTTCAGATTGTTCTTCATCTTCAGCAATCATAGCCTTCTTGCTAGAGACTTTTCTGTCTCTCTTGGCTTGTCTCTCCTTTCTTTCTTTGGCACTCAGCTCAGGACAATCATAGTGGAAGTGACCCTTCTTTTGGCAGTTATAGAATCTGTTGGTATCATCATCCTGATCACTTTCCTCCTTGGTTTTGGAGTCCTTCTTTCTGGATGAGGAACCTGTGGTCCTTTCTTTTCTCAAAATGGATCATCCTCGTCCTTCCGAAGTTATTCCGCATTCTGCACTGTATTCCTGTAATATTTCTTGTATTTTCCATATCTGCTATTGAGCCTTTCAAACCTCCTTGCCATCAGTACTAGCTTATCCTCCTGCTCATCCTGATTTTTGGCAAGTGAGTTCTCAGACTCTTTAGATTTATAGGATTTCTCTTTGGCTCTGAAAGCAACATTCTTGCTAGATGCAGAATCATCTTTGCTATCAGATTTCTTAATTTTCTTGTCAATCACTTACTCATAAGCTTTCAGTTCAGAGAAAACTTGTTGGTATGACATGGAATCAATATTTTTGGTATTTTCAATCACCACAACACGTATATCCCATTTCTTAGATAATCCTCTAAGAATTTTCAGTGCCACCTCTCTCTGTGGGTATCTTTTCCCAAGAGCATTCAGATCATTCATAATGCTAGTGAATCTGACTTCCAGTTTGTCAATAGATTCACCATATTCCATTTCAAAGCTATCAAACTTTCCAATAGCAACAGAAAGTTTGTTCTCTTTAATATGATTTGTGCCTTGACACATGATAACAAGTGTGTCCTATATTTCTTTGGCAGTTTCACAGTGAGAAATCATCCCCATAACACCATCATCAATAGTGCTATATAAAGTATCTTTAGCAATGTAGTCCAAATTGAATAACTTTCTCTCATCAGGAGTAAGTTGGTCACCAGGTTTTGGAAATTCATCTCTGGGATCATTCCTCTCAGTATCAGTAATTCTGGGATTCACAACAGTGCATTTGAATGGTCCTTCAGAAACCACTCTCCACATTCTTTCATGCTTAGAATACAGATGTGCCTGCATTCTCAATCTCCATAGGTCATAGCTTTCAACAGAGAACATATGAAGTTTCTTAGAAGGCATGATGAATGAGCCTTGTAAGAAATCAACAATAAGATCTATTCAGTAGACCACCAAAGTCTTTCAGCAAATAGACTATGGCTACCAAATCAAGTGGTCAAAATGAACCACTGCTCTGATACCACTTGTTGGTCCCGATGCAAACGAGTCTCACACGTGTATAGGGGGGGGGAATACACGTGTACAGTGAATTTTATAACTTTTTCTTCACTGAGATCAGAAGGGTCAGGATGTCCTGAGAATTTTGCCCTGAGAAGCACAAATTGCCCTGAGTCAATGTCTACTGAGACAGTGATCCTGAGCAGCTTCAGATTAGCCCAACTGATCCTGAGTTTTATCAGAGATCCTGAGAAGCTTGGATATGATAATTATCTTACTGAATACTCAGATAGAGTTGATTCAGTTTGGTAACTATCTATTCTAGCTTAATCAAGAGTGCGGAATGGTTGACCCTAAGTTTATACTTGCATTAGCTTGCTGAAAATATCTTCCTTTAATAAAACAGTGGTTAAGGTTGTGAATCAGTTAATGCACATTCAGTGGATTGATTCCAACTGAGTATCAAGAAAATATGCTTTCAGTGAAAATATGCAACAAATAGAATGCAAAATAGAAAGCAAATAACACAACAAATTATAGTGGTTCAGAGACTCAAGCTCCTACATCCACTCTCTCTGGTCTTTAGAGAAATTCCTTAACACACTTCCTAAAGCTTTCAGGCTGACTCACTGTAGCTTACTCACTTTTCTACCTTGAGTTTTCTGGCTGACTCACTGCAGCTTACTAACTCAACACACACAAGCTTTCTGACTGTCTAAAACATTTTACTCGCTTCTTCTCTAGAGTTTTCTGGCTGACTAACCCACAACTTACTCACTCTTTACAACTCTAACTCACCAACAAATCACACACACTCAAACTACCTTATCAAAGGGTTTGGGTTTGGGTTTGGTTTGGTTTCCAACTAGGGTGAGATATCCTTTTACAATGAGTACAAATACAAAGACTAGGATATCTCTCTAAGCTTAGGATATATCTATCAAATCTAGGCTTAGTGAATGAGCTCTCTTCAATGTGAAACACTTGGGAAATTCTATGTTTTTCGAGTGCTTCAATTTGTAAGAATACGAATGAGCTCTTTGAGTTGCTTTGATTTCCCGTAACCTCTCAATGCTGGAGATCAGTGGTATTTATAGGCAACTTCACCAATGGTCACTCCTTGAAAAAAACTATCCGTTGGAAGAGATAGCTTCAAGAGTTTCCTCTTCTGGTTATTGATGAACGACTATTTTTAGGGTTTGAATACCCCCTTGCATGTTTTAGGTAATATGCAACCATGTAGCCAATCACCAATTTTTGCAGTCTGGAACATAGTACTACTGACAAAATTCAGTGCCCTGTCGCTTTCAGTGTCAGTAAAGTACAGTGTTGTCTTCCTCTGATTGGTTCTTATCTTCAGTGAATGTAGACAAACAAAACGGCTCTTTTTAGGTCAATCTTTCTGAATGAGACAACCTTAAACAACACTTAGACTTAGTTCCTTTTGTCTGCTCTTGAATGATTTGGACAATATCTATTCTTTTGTAAATGTGTGTTTTCCTCAGTTTTGCATATGTTCAGATAGATATTTCTTCAGTGCCTCTGAACATTCAGGTCTACCTGAGTCTTCAGTAACTACTGAGTCTTCAGTGTCTTCAGCATCTTCTGAGTTTTCAGTATCCTCTGAGTCTTCAGTATCTTCTGAGTCTTTAGTATTTTAACCTGATTAATATTTGCTGACTATACATGGTGCAGATATCTTCCTTAACTATCTTATATTGAAACCTGACTCAAACTATCAAGATTATCCTGAACATGTCATACTCAGGGGTTTTGGGATCTAATCAAAACTCTTTATTAAATTCATCTCCCAACACACTGGTATAATGTCTCCATTGCGGATAATGTAACTTTCTCTGATTTTAAGAATGTTGTAGAACTTGCTAATTAGGTAATTGAATATTGTTGTCGGACAATACTTCCCTAAAAATAAAAAAAAAGTTTCATGTTAGAAAAACAAAAATATAACCTAAAAAAACCAAACCTCGTGATCAAGTAAGATCATCTTCAGAGTTTCTATAATCTTCTCATTTTTAAGTGGGTTTCTCTTGAAGTTTTTCTTGATATTTTGACTTTGATTGCTCAATCATCTTCATAAGGCGATAATTTCTTATAGGTGTTTCTCTATATCTGAATTTTTTAAACAATATCTAATATGATTATTTTTTTTTTTTTTTTTTTTTTGGAAAAAGCAAAAAGACAAACCCAAACAGATGTATGAGTTTCGGAGTCAAGTACTAAAAATATAGCTTGCACATGACATTAGTATTTTCAAGATTAAAGGAATCACCAAAGAAATATGATTTCTGCTATAGGACACATAGAACACATACCATCTTACAAACATATACGTATATCTTCGTATATTCTCTAAATTTCAGAGTCAACACAAAAAATAGATAAATAAATAACGTAAAAATTGCACTTCAATATTATTATAGAAAATTTCATGTTGCTTAAAGATAAATAAAACTGTAATATGCCATAAATTATATCGTAAGCATGTACCTTCTATTGTACGTGTTGTTGTTCCTTTGTCTTGTGAACTGTTCTGCTGTTGATGTCCAACCAAGATTTGTGAATTAATATGGTGAAAGTAAAGAAAATATAGGTATATAAATAGTGTATTTCGAATCTTATGGGTTAATAAATTTACTACACAATTATTACAACATTTACTGCTAGATATAATGTTTTAGAAGGTGAGAGGGTATAGATCACTAAAATAAGGGTCATTATAAGATTGATATATGGTGAAGAATATATCACCTAATCATTAGGCATAAAATAAGAACTTGAAAAACTAATGCATAAATTAATCTTCTTGTATGAAATTCTGATATCAAGAATATCATATAATTAATGTATACCTTAAATAAAATAGATCTGCAATTTTAGTAAATTTTACCTACAATAGAAATTATTAAACCAACAAAAATTGTGCAGCAATCGAATAAATCAACATGAACTACTATAAGTTTAATACAATAAGTAATTATTTTACAAAGCAAAAAAATAAAAATCGTGCAAAGCAAAAAATTGAACATAATAAAGGGTAGGACAAAAAATTGAGAATTGTAAAATAATTAGTAGACAAAAGAAGAGAATTAAATAATAATAATTGTAAAATTGTAATTTATAGAATTTTGAAATAGATTATATATAGAATTTGATTATTAGCATATTTTATCGGATTTTATTATTAATATATCTTATTATAAAATATATTTTATTATTAACATATCTTATTATAAAATATATAGTATCTCATGTAATGTAGGATAGAGATTAAAAAATATAAATGTATGGTTGAGATTGAATTTAAAGTTAGAGTTATTGAATTTAAATATAGATTGTATTTTAAACTTGAAATCATATATTCCAATACCAGAAACAAGGCCAAGTCTTATATGCATCAAAGTGTATCGTGCACTCATAGTGCATTTAAGAACCATGCAACTTGTTATACGATCACTGACGTTTGTAAGGAAACTGACCAAGCATGGATTTCAGCAGCCTAACTTAAATTATTTACATTTTTTTAAGATAAATAACACATGAAATTCAATTATGGAAACACGGCATAATTATTTATTTCAACTGGAATACAAAATTTGCAAAAATGGATTTGGCCCTTAATTAATTTCGCACTTTTAGGCCTAAATGTGCAAAATTTGTTTTTTTTTTACGGGCATAAATCTGCGGAAAAAAATATTAATGGCCTACATTTGCCAAATTGAAAACATATTGCCCTTCAATTGCTATATATGCCCGTAGTTATTGTCCTAGAAAAAATTATTCCCGTCAGTAAGATTTATTACTTCAGCTTGAGGTGCAAAATACGGCGAAAAAGCAGGAACAACGTGAACTCTCTTTTGGTCTTTCTCATCCCACACTTTTAGACGGTCTCAATCACCAGTGCTAACTAAGGATGGTAGCTACCATCTTGAAAAACATGGAATAGTGATTTCTTACAACCTGTGCATAAGTTAAACAATATTAGTTGTTTCAGTCAAAGGTATTAGTTTGTCAGTACTTAAATTTTTACTTGGTTTCATTGAACAGTATCAGTTGTTCACTAAAAATTGCACGGTGCAACTGGTGCACCCAAGTGTTGCTCATTGGCAAAGTATTATATGTAACTGGTTCACCACTAAACAAACCGTGCACAACTATCCAAATAGAAAACGGGTCAAAATACAGGTTGATACATAAACATAAGATTTTACTTTGGCTTTGTTAAAGAATCAAGGAATGGTGAGAGAAGGCGGGCAGGTTGCACTCGTTCAAAGTGCCAAACAGCCTATCTGACGGTCTCAATCCACACACAATATTCAGGTCAGGCAAGTATAGATGGGATGGGGGGATTGGAGAGATGTAATTCATGTTTGTGAAAGGGTAGATGACATTAATTGTCACTTCTTCAATGCTTCGGTTTTTTTCGACTTGGACCAACGTAGCTTGTTGTTGTAACCATAATTATTTACATTTTATGCATCAATTTTAGAGGTTGTTTAAGTGTATCTTAAAGACATTGTAAGCTTTTGCATTTGTGAGATTTTGAACTCGTAAGCTCTTAGTTTATTTTAAAATAAGTTGTTAAACATAAAAAAAAAAAGGCAAGGGTTTTAGCAGGGGCCCGACCATTAAACCATCATGTGGTTTTTTGGTTTTAGGTTTTTTGTTTAATAAAAGATCAGATTTAGACTTTTTTTCGTCATTTTTTTCTCATGTGTCCTCTCTAACCTAGTTTTCCAAATAAACACAGATCGCGATTTTCGATCGCTGCTGGTTTGACTTTGGGATAGGAGGATCTGCTCGTCTGAAGAGATCTTCGTCTGAGAGATAACAGTGAATTTTAACAATTTGTTTGCGATTTTTGTGTTTTTCTAGTCGAGATATCATGATTTTGTATTTTGTTGTTTTGTGAATTGATGATTCTGTATTTTTTGTCTTGTGCATTGATCGTTCTGTGTTTTTTGATCAATGCCTGTATTTCTGGATAATACTTGCTTGAGAGGAATTCTATTGAGAGGTAGAGAGTCAATTGCGGAGGATATCTGCTTTACTTCTACCGTTGGGTATCAGTGGTTTCTCCGCTCACTACGTCTCAATGGATCTGTAGGTTTTGACGAATCTCGCTGATGTACGTATCTCTCGTGCTATTTTGTGCAATGTGCACTAATTTGAGCTCAGGGTGCTATTTAATTGCGTTTAGGATGAGTTTTTATTGGTGTAGTATGCCTTGCTTCCATGATTGATTGTTGGACATAGTAGTTGTTAATGATGATTATTGTGAGGGGAAATTTTCTGAATATATTTATGCTCGTATTTCTGCTCATAGAAATTGAAAATTCTAATCAGATGGATTTGCCTTGAATGGTAGTATGAACACTTGAGGGGATTATGTCCAAGAAAGTTGGTGTAATAGCTAGGATTATGCAAATTTGATGGAATTTTAGAATTGGTTGCAATAATTATTGTTGTGATCCATTTTAAGCAATAGAAATAACAACATGTTGATTCACCATTTATAAAACCGTACACCACTATCCATTCTAAAAACATGTCATTAAACGGTTTTTGATTGCTACTACATGATTTTGTATTTTTTATTGTGTGAATTGATGATTCCGTATTTTTTATTTTGTGTCTAACTACACTGTGTGTTGTACCTACTGTAAACAGGATGGACATTCCATGATGGTGAATTGACTAGTGTTAGATTGGATATCTGTATATTGTCTAGGTGCATTATTTCAATAAGATATGACCTTGTGTACTTTAGCTTCTTCTTGTGAAACTGCAGCCACCATAGAGCACCTTGACCATCAATTGTGCCATTTTGGCTTGATATATTTACACATAGCATAAGGCAAAATTTAATTGTAATTTTCATGTATAGACCCACACAAGAGAGAAAGAGAGATTGTTGCATACTTGTGATGACAACATCAGTAAGATTAGTCCCAAATATAAGATTGATGTGTGCCTTCCCCTTGCTGTATCCCTTCCATGCCCGTACTACAGTAAGGACTAAACACGGGCCACCATTTTATATCCTGGTCAATTAAATTTAGTGTTTCTGTTAATGTTCCTTGTCTTTAGATACCAAGAAGCATGAATATTTACATCAAGAATTATAGAAACTTCATAAGGACACAAAAAGAACTACACTTTGTATAACGAAAGATTGTTTGATAAGATTTAAGTGTTTTGGTCTACTGATCAGTTTATGTTGAAAAGCAATTTCAAACTTGTACTCTCCTTTGGTTCAGAAGTAGTGTATTTTAGGTTTTAAGCTATAGTATTAAATTATGGTATGAGTTATAGTATTAATTGATAGGAGCTATAGTATTAATTGATATGAACTATAGTATTAATTGTTATAAACTATAGTTAATTGGTATAATATGAGCTATAGTATTAATTGATATGAGCTATAGTATAAATTGGTATAAGCTATAATATTAATTGGTATAATATGAGCTATAGTATTAATTGATGAGTCATAGTACTAATTGGTATAAGCTATGGTATATGAGTTTACTATGATATTAAATTATATGAACTATAGTATTAATTGGTATAAACTATAATATTAATTGACAGGAGCTATACTATTAATTGATATGAACTATAATATTAATTGGTATAAGCTATAGTATTAATTCATATGAGCTATAGTATTAGTGGATATGGAAAATAGTATTAATAGATACGAGCTATATTCATTAAGAGCTATAGTATTATATAATAAGAGCTATGATATTAGTGGAATTGAACTATAGGATTAGTTGATTTGAGCAATAGGATCACTTACTCTTTTGATTCGGGCAACAATGTTGATGAATCGATGTGATATGAGCAATATTTATTAGTTTGATATTATGAGCTATATTATTAGTGAAAATGAGCTATAGTATAAGTTGATATGAGCTATAATATTAATTAATATGAGCTATAATATTAGCAAATATGAATAATATTATTAATAGACATGAGCCATATTTATTAAGAGCTATAGTATTATATATAATATGAGCTATGATATTAGTGGAAATGAACTATATGATATTAGATGATATGAGCTATAGTATAAATGGATATCAAATAATATCAACCTTTTTTGTTCTGGCATGTATTAGTTGACATACTTTCACGTATTGTATAGAAACTTAAGTTTTTTTTTGTTATTCTAAGTGCATTTGTTATTAACTGCTTTATTTTTGTTGTTGGAGGCTCCAATATGGAATGCGTCAAAGGTGAAGATTTGTGCAAGCTTAATTTCGTCCAATTTTAATGAAGTCAAAACTAAAGTGATACAAAAAGCATACACATTTTACCAAGACGAGCCCTCTTTGTTGAAGTTTATTGCTGAGAAAAGGAAAGAGGGCACTTTTAGTTTAACGAAGAGAACAAAAACATAAACTATAGAAAAGTAGACGAACTTGACTGGAGTTGGAAGAGGTAGAAGGAAGACTATTGATACTTGAGTGAACTTAGACTTGGTGTTAATTGTGTAATGGACTAATGCAGATTAATAGTTGTTGGTTGAATTAGTACTCTTTGTATTTTTTAGTGTTGGTGTAATTAGTTGTTTGATACCTTTGTTTTCTAAATATTTGAATAATTAAATGAATTAACAATAAATATTTTAAAAATAAGTTGAAGATGAATTTAAATTGTAATTTAATAAAGAATTGAAAATGATACATAAATTTTTACCATTAAATAAATTGCATGTAATTAAAATTTGTATTAGTCGAGTTGAGAAGGGGTTTATTTTAACTAAGACCAAAAGGAATTTAAATGTTAAAAAATTTCAAATATTAACACAAAGTAGAAAGAGTAGAACAAAAAAAGCAATAAAATAAAATGTGAGGAATTTAATTGTTATAAAGCTCAAATATTGACACAAAGGTGGAAAAGGTAAAACAAAAAAAGCAATGAAATAAAATGGTTGATGCAACAAGATTCGAACCATGCACCTTGGAGACGAAAATGAAGTAGCCGTCCATTAAGCCGCTGTACTATTGCATTTAAAGTGGCATATGCATTTATATATCTGTTAGAACGCCCCGATCATAACCGGACCCATATTTATTAATATGGATAGTAATGTATGGTACACAACTTTCACACAAAACTTGCTCAAAAAAATGTGGACAAAGAGTAATAAGGATGAAATTGAATATTTTTTTTTTAAAAGAAGCTAAAATGGGCCATTGTCCACGTCAGGCAAAAGGGAAGGTGCTGGGCATAGAGAGAATCAATTTAACATATGGATGTATTCTAATTAAAATAAGGGGAAACAGTTTTTTTGGGAAGTGGAGAGAGAAAATGTTAATTGTATTGATTAGTTCTATATTTAAGGTTTATTAAATGTTTTCTTCTCATTAAATATTTTTTTATTATTTTATTAGGTGGGTCATTGATCCAGTGGGCAGATTGACAAAAAGTTATATAGACCTTATTCATGCTATAAATCTTGTTTTCAGAGTATAATAGAGTCAAGTTTAGTGATTTAGAAAAATGTGTCGGAAATAAGTATAATGTGTCAAATAATCCAAGTTCATAGCATATATTTGGTTCATAGGAGACCAACTTGGGCATATTAAGTTTTTTCCCACAATTTTTACTACACTAATTAGGAGATTGCTAGTTTTACCCAGTCATTGATTGTCCACCCACCCAATAAAAACAATTCAAAAATAATTAAAAAGAAAATATGCATTGATTACAGTGTTATTGTAATGCCCTGAATCCAGAATATCAGCCCCTGCGGCTTTAACACTCTAAATTCGGGTCGCCACTTAGTGACCGTAAAATCTAAACTTTTTTTTTTTTTATAAATATAACGACAAACATAAGTATTACATTTTGTAGTGGAATAACCTAATCATCAATATTAATTGAGATAAAGAATGTTGGAAGAACCCATAACTTAAATGCAAGAGATTTATTTATAAAGGAGATGTTTATAAAAATGATAGTGTACATGATACTTTATCAATTAACCTTAAAGGTTTCTTGGCTATGATGCACGGATTATTCTAAAAAAACCACCGAACCGTATCAGATACTCCTAGGGTGCGGGTACGATTCTCATTTGATTCACACCGAATACGCCACGCGAATCCGTGAATAATTTTTAAAAAAATAATTAGGATACGCGTATCCTGTGCGGGAAGGGTTCGTGGGTGGTAATTTTTTTAGAATTTTTTTTTTTCATTTTTTTTTTGTTTATTATTTTTACAATTTGTCAAGACTAAAATTTATATGGTCATGTTATTTAGTACTAAATGTGTTATTTAAATTGAATATTATTATGTAATATTATTTAAATTGACAATATATCACTTGTTTTTTTTTAATTGAATTTCTTAGTATCACTTATGTATTGAGCTGATGTTATTTGAATTAATGTTTTGTTACTTAATTACATTAAATTATTGAAAGTGTTCAAGTTTTATTTGACTTACACACATTTGATATATTAATTTTAAAGATTTCATATATCTTATAGGTGTTATATATAATAAAATATAAATAAATAGACGTATCCTTGTCCTATCTCACCCTAATTTTTTTAAAAGTCCGTATCCCCGTACCCGTATCTTATCGCCCGTGCACCTATGCAACATAGTTTCTTTGAATAATAATTAAACCCTTTATGATATGATTATCCATTCATTGAAAATCATTATTAGGGAAACTCTGCGTCATCCCTGCTACAGCTCCGGCCCCTCTCGGTCATGTCCTGAAAATATCAAACTATGGGGGGTGAGATAAAAATCTCAGTGGATATTTAAATTTAGTATTTTGATATAGATTGTTCTTACACTTTTGCGTTGATGAGTTGGAGGGTTGCTCGAAGTCATTGTATAAACTCGTTCGTTGCTTGGTTTCTTATCGTAATCTTATTAGTAACTTGAATTCTTAAACATCATTGATATTCATAAGATGTCATTCATCATTGATCATTAGATCATAAACATTAATTTGGATAATTTAGATCATTTGGGACACTGGTTGCTCTGACCACATGCAATTCCCTTTTCACTTCCAATCTCCATCTCATGATAATTATCATGTAGGACATTGGTAGAAACATCCACACGCAATCCCCTCTTTCATCTTCCCACCTCCTTCGTGAAATCACATATTATGTATCTCATAAGATACATATCATATCATAAACTTGTCCATTTTAATAATTGTATTATTGTGTTCTTAGTTATAGATTTGTGTTTTGTTTAGTTTAGTGCAGAATACAGCAACAATCCCTTGTAACATAAACCACTGCATACAAATAGTGTCACCCACCTTGTTAACTTTTAAGAAAAGTTACAAACTTGAAACCAGTTTGTGAGCTTTGAGCGTGGCGGAAGATCGTTCGAGCTTTTGATTTGAGCAGCACTTCTCCTAGCACAACATTTCCATGTTCTCGTCATAATTACTCTTGATTTTAAGTAAATTATCCATAAGTTTAACGAGAGTGTTAAACTCTATTCTTTAAGATTTTATTTACTCGTAACTTTTATAAAACTTTTACTAATTAAAACGGCTATTTGTGTTTTTTAATGATGTCCCAAAATTATTACTTAAAAGAGGACCTAAAGGGCATAAATTTTTGTGGCATAAAAGGAGAAATAGAACACGTATGGTTTGTTAAAGAAAAATCATCCAATAAATTATACTACTAACCATTAACTCTTTCAAAAGTTTCAATATTCAGTTCTAACATTTTTTGAAAAGTTAGTGTCCCAAAATTTGTGATTTTCTTCCATTTTTGCGATATATTTCCCATCAAACGGTTAATCCAATTAATACAAAAATTTGGGGTAATTAAACTTCGTCATCTTAGGTTTCTTGGAAAGAAACATTCATATTAAAAACACGTCTATAAGTTGGGTAAAAATGGTCTCAAAAGAGGGCACAATAAACTGTTAAAGTTTTGGTGAAACAGAAAGGATCAAAAGTGCAGTTTTTACTATTTTCCAAATTCATTTTCCGTCAAATGGCTAATCCGATTAATACGAAACTTTGAGGCTTTTAGAGCTTGTAGTCTGTAGTTTATTGGAAAGAAATTGTTTTGGAAAAATACGAACGACAGTTGGTTAAAAAAGTCACGAAAGTCGGGTTCCTGAAACCAATTTTTCATTGAAAGTGAAATTCCCGATTGGCCGCGGTTCGACTTATGTTTGTTTGTGTGACATGGTTGATTAATGATGGAGTGTGTATGTATATATAGAGAAAGAAGAAAGTGAGGGGGTTGGTTGTGAGGGGAAAGAAAGAAGAGGGATTAAATTGTAATTAGTTTAAGTCAAATAGTAATTGTACGTGTGGCGTATTATGAGCCAAACGTCGAGTCGTGTTTAGAAACAAATACCATAGGATATTTATTTGATCGTGATATTTGTTATCAATTAGTATTATTCGTATTCTAGAGTTGCAAATTTGTTAATTAAAATTCACGGTTATGTTAGGATTAATTATTTAGAATTTTTAGCTATTAAATCGTCAAGCTTCGAGACGAAAATTATTTATTTAATTATTTAATTAATATTTTTTTTAAATTTCTCAATAATTTTAATATAGTTAGACAAAGTATATTTTCCGTCGTCATATTTATTATTCATCGGATTTTTAATTTTTATATCAAAAATCCTAATTCTTTGGAAATATTAAATTTTCTTTCTTTAAATTGAAATTAAATATTTTTCTTTAGTATCTTGTGATCAAACCTTAATTAAATATTTTGTTACAATGCTATGAGTGCTCTCGGTTCAAAGTGCTTGTCCGTTCTCTGAAAAATCAAAACCGTTGCAAACATATACGCTCTAAAATCATTAGAAAAATCTTTAAATTAAATATTTATTTTATTAAGTTTGTTTCTTATATTATTCTTAATATTAAAATTGAGACGGGGTGTTACATCCCTACACCCTTAAAAGAATTTTGTTCCCGAAATTTCACAAACTCGGTTATCTTAGTTATTGCAGGTATTTCCCTAATATCATTTTCCTTTTCCAAAATAATTAAGTACTTCTTATTTTCCATGTCTATAAAACCAAAATATTCCCAATTCCTATAATCATGAAGCTTCCTTCCTAAATTTATCATGTATACTTCCTTGAAAGTAAAATCATGTCTTAATTTTAGTTTATAAAATTGATAATATGATCCAAGTTACCTCTATATTTATTTCATCATGTAAAGTATGAAACACATTATGTACTCTTGATAGTTTGGTTGATAAAGCCAAATGATAGGTTATCTCTCTATGATAAACAAAAAAGTCGAGTGGTTTTACGCAGCGAGACTTCATCTTGTCTCTCTCCCTAAGCGAATTAATCTTTTCTTCGGTGAATTATAAGAAATACTTTCTCGTCAAGTTCGAAATGTAAATCCTTTCTCCGAGTGTCGGCATGCGATCTTTGACAATCTTGTGTCGTCTTGATCCTTTCCTTTATCTTTGAAACGATTTCCACTAATCCATGTACACGTTCTGGTTTGAGAATTTTGCAATATCCAACTTCGTCTTGACATTAAGCAATTTTCTCTTCTTTCCACAAAGTTCTTCAATCGGTGTCGTGTATATCATACTTTGGCAGCTTCCGTTGTAGATGAATTCCACAAGTTGAAAGTGAGTTTCACAAATCACGTAGTTAGGTTATAATTTGTTGGTATGACTTTGGTCATTGTGATGCATACAAAATGTCTTTCCCATGTTGTAAGATATCACATCCTTGTTTAGTTCAAATGTGTTGTCTTCATATCCTCCTCCACTCAAAATAATTTCATCCCGAAATTCACTTATACTAAACTCTTGGGTTTAAACGAGGTGGTCAACATAGGGGAAATAGTTGAATTCTATTTCTAAATTGTTCGACTCTACTTCTAACCGTTCTACCTGATCTTAAAATCTAATGGCATTTCTAAGAGAAAGTAACTATATGTCAATGCTCGTCTACCTCTACTTATACATATGTGTTGGGAGATGAATTTAAATAAAGATTTTGATTAGATTCCAAAACCCCTGAGTATGACATGTTCAGGATATCTTGATAGTATAAAACCAGGATCAGGTTTCAATATGAATTATGACTCAGGATTATCTGCACCATGTATAGTCAGCAGATATAGATCAGGGAATTTTAGTATCCTGAAGACTCAGATAAATCCTGAAGACCCGAAGATCCTGAAGACTATTTGTGTACTGAACAAAAAAGGACCCTGAACAACTATTTTGTTGAAATAATGTTATGTTCATTCCTAGTACAAACAAACAGAATATTAGACATTTGTGGACATTAAGGAACATATCAGATCAGAAAGGTTAACTTAAAAAGAGCCGTTTTGTTTGTCTCTGCTCAAAGGAAGACTTCGACCAACGAGGAGGCAACAACAACGTACTGAACTGACACTGAAAGCGACATCTCACTGAGAAATGTCAGGTCTGATATCCTCCAGTTCACATAAATTGGTGATTGCCTACATGGCTGCATATTTCCTAAAACATGCAAAGGTGTGTTCAAACCGCAAAATAGTCGTTCATCAATAACCAGAAGAGGAAAACTCTTGATGCTATCTCTTCCAACGGATATTTTTTCAAAGAGTGACCTTGGAGAAGATGCCTATAAATACCAGTAACCTTCACCATTGCAAGGTTACGGGAAATCAAAGCAACTCAATAGCTCATTCGTATTCTTACAAATTGAAGCACTCGAAAAACATAGAATTTCCCAAGTGTTTCACATTGAAGAGAGCTCATTCACTAAGCCTAGATTTGATAGATATATCCTAAGCTTAGAGAGATATCCTAGTCTTTGTATTTGTACTCATTGTAAAAGAATATCTCACCCTAGTTGGAAACCAACCCAAACCCTTTGATAAGGTAGTTTGAGTGTGTGTGATTTGTTGGTGAGTTAGAGTTGTAAAGAGTGAGTAAGCTGCGGGTTAGTCAGCCAGAATACTGTAGAGAAGAAGCGAGTAAACTGTTTTAGACAGTCAGAAAGCTTGTGTGTGTTGAGTTAGTAAGCTGCAGTGAGTCAGCCAGAAAACTCAAGGTAGAAAACTTAGTAAGTTGCAGTGAGTCAGCCTGAAAACTTTAGGAGAAGTGTGTTAATGAATTTCTCTGAAGACCAGAGAGAGTGGATGTAGGAGCTTGAGTCTCTGAACCACTATAATTTGCTGTGTTACTTGCTTTCTATTTTGCATTCTATCTGTTGCATATTTTCACTGAAAACATATTTTACTGATATTCAGTTGGAACCAATCCACTGAACTTGCATCAAATTGATCACAACCTTAACCACTGTTTTATTAAAGGAAGAAGATTTTTAGCAAGCTAAAACGAGTATAAACTTAGAGCCAACCATTCCGCACTCTTGATTAGCTAGAACAGATAGTTACCAAACTGAATCAACTCTATCTGAGTGCTCAGTAAGATAATTATCTGATCCAAGCTTCTCAAGATCTCTGATAAAACTCAGGATCAGTTGGGCTAATCTGAAGCTTCTGAAAGCTGCTCAGGATCACTGTCTCAGTAGACTTTGACTCAGGGCAATTTGTGCTTCTCAGGGCAAAATTCTCAGGACATCCTGACCCTTCTGATCTCAGTGAAGAGAAGTTTGAAAAATCATCGCAAGTAAAATTCGAATGGACTTGATCTTTACAACTGGTGAGAAGGCCTCGTCATAGTCAATGCCTTCGCGTTGACTATAACCCTTCGCCACCAACCTAACTTTGTAAGTTTGTACCTTGCTATTTGCATCGGTCTTTCACTTGAAGACCCATTTTCAACCTATGGGTCTTTCTTGTTCTTGAATACCCACTTGGTGCCTATCACCTCTTGATGAGTTGGTCTGTCCACCAGTTTCCAAACCTGATTTCTTTCAAACTGCTCTAATTCTTCTTTCATTGCTAGAATCCAGTTAGCATCCTATAGAGCTTCTTCTATAGTGGTTGGTTCCTTCAAAGACAGATAACAACAATACATGGCACTTTCACCAACCTGATGTCTAGTCTGAAATCGGGCATTCAGATTGCCAATTATCAGATCAGTTGGATGTCAGATAACCAAGTCCTTCTTTTCTGATGTATATCAGTTTGGATGTCATCATCCTCATCTGATATTGAGTCACTAGTAGTTGAGAGAGGTACAGTAATAGGATCCACTTGACATGGACAAGTCTCAGCTGATGTTGGAATCATCATATGCTGATGTCTGCCCATAGGAACATCTGGTATTCCCCCTGAACCAGATGGTTCAGTTGTTACTATCTCAGCTGTACCAGCTTCTTCATCGACAGTTGTACGTACCTTTGGGTCTGATTGACCTGGTGAATCAGTAAGATCAAGCTTTGGGACATACACTGTTACGTGATCTGATCCCTTTTCTTTGATACTCAACTAATCCATTTTCTGTGCTTCAGGTACCGGTTAATCTGGTACTGCTTGTTCTGAGGCAGATTTCTCTTGTTCAGAAGAAGTCTCATCAAAGATAACATGTGGTGTTTCTTCCACAACTAGGGTTCGCCTGTTGAATACCGTGAAAGCCTTGCTGGTTGAGGAATATCCTAAGAATATACCCTCATATGACTTGGCCTCAAAGGTTTTCAACTGGTTCTTCCTATTATTGTGTATGAAACACTTGCACCCGAAAATATGGAAGTAAGAAACACGAGGTTTTCTGCCCTTCCACAGTTCATAAGGTGTTTTGAGGTAAATCTTAGTCAGAGAGCATCTGTTCTGAGTGTGGCATCTTTGTGTTGATATTTTACCCCTAAACGGTTTGGAGTTGCATGTTCAAATTAACATAGTTTCGGCGGCTTCTTTGAGTGTTCATTTTTCTCCGCTCGCTACTCCATTCTGTTGTGGTGTTCTAGGTGATGTTGTTTCATGTCAGATTCCAAACTTAGTGCAAAAGTCAGTAATAAAGGAGTTCAAAAATTATTTACCTTTATCAGATCTGATTTTCACTATACTGACACCCTTCTCATTTTGTAATTTCTTGAGAAGCTCAGGTATCTTTGTTGTTGTCTCATTCTTCTTATATAAGAATACCACCCAAGTAAACTTGGAGTAATCATCCACGATCACCAGAGTGTATTTGCGTCCGCTAAGTCCATATGGAGCAGTTGTAATACTTTGCTGGATGCTGGTCCTGGGATTCGCTTGAATGAGGCTTTAACCTGTTTTCCCTTCTGACATGCGACACATGTCTGATCCTTAGAGAATACCTCATTCGGAGACCCTCAACTAGGGACATCCTTGCTATCTTGTTAAGAGTTTTAAAGTTCAGATGACTCATTCTCTTGTGCCAGAGCTAACTGCTGCTTTTGGAACTCTTAACAATCAGGCATGGATTTCTTGGACAACTGTTCCAATCTGCAGTGTAGATCGTTCCTTCCTTGAACCAGTTAATAAAATCTGTTGAGTAGCTCGATTCTTGATAGTGCACTGATCAGTCGAGAACTCAACACTGAATCCGTTGTCCCAGAATTGTGAAACCGATAGCTGGTTGTGCTTTAAACCATTGACATACGAGACTCCAGTAACCTGTACATCACCATTCTCTAAGGTTCCGAATCCTCTGGTAAAACCAAAGTTATCATCACCAAAGAGTACACGTGGGCCTTCTTGTTCTGTGTATGAGCTAAGGAGATGTTTGCTTCAAGTCATGTGCCTTGAGCATCCACTATCGATGTACAAGATAATTGCTTGTACACCTTGGCCAAACCAAATCGAACCTGCAATCCGATCAGGTTTTAGGTACCCCAGTAGAATCGGGTCCTGGGGGGTTAGAAATACCTTTCGGGATCCAAACAAATCTGGCACCTTTGTTGAAAACAGAGGGCTTGATTTGTCTCCCATAAACATCTACATAATCACACGTCTCTTCATATGCAATCTGGTCAGTATGATCATTAGTGTGAGACTTGGATGAATCAGAAGACTTGGGATCTTTTATTGATATTTGTCTTCTTTTAATCCAGTGGGGCTCAGGTGCAACAACCCTGGGTTTCTGATTATAAGAGTAGGTACGACTGCTACCATTAAAAAAATCATATCTTTTTGGCATATATGGTCTTATCAGTTTACCCTTAGCTTGCTTGTTAGGCAGCTTGACCTGATTAGGTTTCAGATCAGATTTTTCCTTGAGAGGTTGTCTTTTCTGATTCCTAATCTGCTGATCAGGTTGAGGTTTCTTCAGAAGAACATGGTTCTTCTGTTGATTCCTCGACTGATGTTTGATAAGTTGGGGTCCATTTATGTTCACTTTTCTGAAGTGAACCAGATGGGGCTTTTGAGGATACAGAAGGGTTTTCATACCAAATTCCCTTTTTATTAGTTGACATTCGAAAATAGTTGTTCAGATCTTGAACAGTCTTAGATGATTTCGTGAAAACCTCTATTTTCTTATGCAAACTATCCTCAGTTGTTTTTAGACTCTCATGCAGTAGAAAGAGTTCATCAAACTTAGCCTGAAGGATTTTGAGATCATCAGCTTGCTGTTTGTTAATAGCTAGCTGTTCCTTAATTAATTTACCCTGATCCAGAAGAACTGACTTTCAGAACCTCCAGTTCTGCAGTCATCTTCTTAACAGTTTCAGCTGATTTCAGTTAAGTAGCTTTTCTTGCAGCATTTTCATTAACAAGATGAATGTTCTCTATCCTTAGCTTGTCGTTCTCAGCTTCCACTATAGTATAAGTGTCTACTGCATTGGAGAGATCATCAAGTAATTGCTCACTGTAGAGCTGCAGGTCAATCTCTCCAGCAGGTGTGCTCAGCACAACTGGTGTGGAAACAGAAAACACAAATGGTTTAGAAGATACCTCAGATTGATCTTCTTCCTTGGCCATAAGACAGATATCATGATCAGATGAGAACACCAGATCATCAAATTTGTCGAAGTCATCAGCATTGCTCATCAGGCAGATGTCTTCAACAGATGAGTAACCAGAATCTTCTGATGGCAGATAAGACTCATCTATTCATGTAGTGTCAGCAACCATAGCTTTTATGTCTCTGTATCGTTGCTCTCTTCTGTTCCTCTTATCTTCTCTTTCTCTAGGCGTCAGGTCAGAGCAGTCTGCACTGTAGTGACCTGGTTTCTGGCAGTTGAAGCAGACTCCTCTCTCTACTGAACTTCTTCTGTATGATCTATCAGGTGACTTCCCGGTTTGCCTTTGATATGAATTTCTCCTTTTTGATTTATGATCTTCAACACAATCTTCTCTTTTCTTTTCTCTTTGGTCGTCTCTTCTGTCATCAGATCTGTTTCTTTCCTGCGATCTGTCAGACGATCTTCTTTCTCTTCCTCTGCTATTCTGATAGTCTTTGTAGAATCTCCTATACTTTCCCAATTGAATATTTGATCTTTCAAACTTTCTGGTGAGTAGAGCAATATGTTCAGCTTGACTAACAATATTTCCAATAGGCTCAGAAGGTTTTGAGCAACTACCGCCTGCTTTGAATGCTACTGCTTTAGTTGTTGCAGGTGTGGTTTCGGCAGATGACTCATCATCTTCCTCTTGCCCTCTCTCAATCAGGTCGAATTCATGGGCTTTCAGATTTAAGAACAAAGTGCTCGGCTTCATCTTAGCTATATCTTGCCAGTCCTTGATCACCATAACCTTCATATCCCATTTCTTCGTTAAAGATCTCATAATCTTGTAGTTGATTTCCTTGTCGGTCATGTCACGTCCTAATTCTCTGAGCTTATTTATAGACATGGTAATCCTTCCAACTAGCTGGTTGATCGTCTTGCTAGGCAGCATCTTGAGTTTCTCGAACTTAACCAGTTTGGCCTGTAATCTACTGTCCTTTATCTGTTCATTTCCTTCGCATATCTCAGCTAGAGTATCCCACATCTGCGTCGCAGTCTTGAGGTACTTGATCTTTTCTCTGGTTATCTTGTCCATCGTCTTCATAATGATGTGTCTGGCACAGTATCCAGATTGGGCAATTTCCTTTCTTCAGCATCCATCAGAGAAGGACTCTTTCTGATTCAGGCTCCAACTGGAAATTCTGGATCACCTCCTCCAGCTGGATTGTTGTAGTAGATAATGATAGGTCCTTGTTCAAGAACTTCCATCATTCTGCTGCTTATAGCTCCCAGATGATTGCTCATGAGTATGAACCAATCTGCATACTCATCAATAGAAAACTTGGGTAGATCATGATACATACCAGATGTATTATCCATGCTTAATGAGTTTTGAAAACATATGAAGTTTTAAAAATGGTTTTTCAAGATCTGTTCAAGTGACCACAATGGTTATTCCTCAAGAACCAATGATACTCAAAGCCAGTGGTCCGTAGAACCACGACTCTGATACCACTTGTAGGTCCCAAACGGGTTCCGTGAGGGCAGAAGTCTAGAGGGGAGGGGTGAATAAACTTCTGAAAATCTTTTCGTGCAAGATCAGGTGTGATGGCAGGTTGCCTGATCAGAGTGAGAGTGAATCAGTTTGAACTGATATCCAACTTATCGGGGTTGCACGATGACAGATCGATTCGTGTCTATTTAACGATGTCAAGTTTAATTTTAACCCGTGTGAAAAACCAGTTTTAAGAAATCAGATTCTGCAGACTGTTTTCAATCAGATGACTAAAGTGTCAAACTGATCAGATCAGTTGCTTGATGTAGACTAATCCTAACTCATAATATGTATGCAGTTTAAACCAAGTTGTGTGCAGTAGTGTAAAGCAGTTAAGAGCAAATAAATACACATAAGATTTTTATAGTGGTTCGGACAACCAGTCCTACGTCCACTCTTCCCTATCACAAGGGGCACCAACTTAACCAATTGGATTTATTTTATTGTGTTAGTCCAACACCGTACAACCAACAGATGTTTAGAGAGTTCTCACTCAACCGATCCCAGAAATCAGAACTAGAAACCCTAGTCTGAAATCTTGCTAAAACAAACTTAACCTTACTTTTTGGTTTTGGGTAAAGATTTGTTGTTGTTCCAACTGGAAATTTATCCTAGTGTTTATGTAGCTTAAAGATAGAGGATGAGATTTATATGCTAAGAACAATGGGATGAACACTTATAAAAAAACTTGAATTTTGTGTTCTTCGTGCGAAAATTTGCTTATGGCTTGAGCTTGATGATAATTTCCGTGTCTTCACTATGAAGAGTGATCCCATATTTATAGACCTCGAAATCAAATAGCCGTTGGAGAGCAATTTGAATTTCAGGCTATATTTGATAGAATTGCAGGGTTGATGTGACGTGCTTCAGGAACGGCATGGCCAAAAGCATGTATGGTTGTCCTTTCTAGTCGTTTGACTTTGCAGCGCCGAATCCCGCATTGTCAGCTCCGTACGTACGTGTCTCGTTCTCATTGGTTAACAAGTACACTTTTTAGTGTTTGTTCTACCAACTAAAGTTAACATTCTTCTTGTTCTGATTGACAACGTATGATCTTGTGTAACATCAGTTGACACCTGGTGTGAGCTGACCTGATCAGAGTAAACTGATCAGTCTACCTGATAGAGTCTTTTGATGTAAGTTGTCTTAGCACAACTTAGCAGACTCGACTGATGTAGGTCTTCTGGTCTTCTAGTCTTGATCTTCTGGTAGTCATCTGATCTTCAGGTCTTCTGAACTTGAGCTTCATGTCTTCACCTGATCATCTGACTAATTTGCTCATCTGAACTTCTGACTTCGTCTGGTCTTCTAACTTGTCTTGTGTTCTGACTCGACTTGTCTTTTGACTTGTCTTGTGTTCTGACTCGACTTGTATTTTGACTTATCTTGTGTTCTGACTCGACTTATCTTCTGACCTACTGATCTCATCTGGTCTTCTGATCTGACCTATACATATCGAGTTCTCCCTCAATATGTGATCTATCTTATACATCAGCTGTCTATACATTTCAGCTGGTCATCCTAGTCATCAGTCAGCTAACAGGTCTGACTGGTCCTATTACAATCTATTTTGGAACTTCCATCAAAAAATTGATACAAATTTCCCAATACTAATTATTAAAAAATTAATCTCATTAACTTAAAAATTAGATTTTATTTATTGGTTTGCCAAGGGCTCAAGTGGAATTTCCAAAATTTGCACGGAGGGGCCAATTTGAAATCCAATTTGCAAAACAGCCCCTCCCTCATCACTGCACAGACATCGCCTTCTTATCGGGATAATCAAAACCCACAATTTATCAACCATTCATCAGAATTAATCAAATTAATCATCAAACAGTCAATGAAAAATTTCAGATCACCAGGTTAATCGAAATTAGTCCAACCAAAATAGATAAACCATAGCATTGAAAAGAAACCCAAAACCAATCTGTACAGACAAGCATCAAACAGGCGCGTGCACCCGATTCGCCATCGCCACTTGGCGCGCGCGGGCGACTCGATGCTGCAACCAGCACGGTACGGATCATAGACCCGCGAGGTCAAACCAAAAAGGCAGGCAAGCAAATCAACAATGGTGCGGTGGCGTGTCGTGGAGACAAGGGAACGACGGACGCATAAATGAAATGACGTGGTGGCATTCCGCCGCGTATCACACCAAAACAGGGGCTAAATCATCGAATCATGAACAAAACGAAGATGTCACCGCCAACGCCGAACAGAATTGCGTCGATTCGGGTGAAGCGTCGCGGGTCTAACCCGCTGGATCGCGCCCCATCGCGGCATCCCGAGGATGACCCGAGTCACGGTGTAGCACCGCCGACTCAAGCAAAGACCCGGTGCCATGCTTTGGGCATGAAGACGGCGAATGAGAAGGCAGACGGTGGCTGCGGGTTCTCGCAGAAAACCCTAATCAAGCGAGGGAGATGAAGCAGGCAATCCCAAAGAAAGAAATTGGGGATTTCTTATCTAATAAGCATATACCCACAACAATATCAATTAGTGAGGTATTGGTCAAACCAATCAGCCGCACCATCAATTTTATAAAAAAAAATTTATAAAACCAATTCAATACGCAATTAATCAATAGCCGAGCTCTGATACCACTGTTGGAATAAAGAGGCACGTAAAACACGTAATCACATGCGCAACGGAAATTAAAGTTCACCAACAACGAACAATTTAATTGCATACATATTACAATAATCATAACGAGAAATCTTACAGTAACTCGAGAGCAGATTTCTCTATTACGGTATCCACGTAATCCCCAATTACGGATTTGCCAGCGTTGAATCCCAAGATAGATTTGCTAGGAAAATCCAAACTCTAGATTTTATGGAGAAAATATGAAGTCATCATTTTTGTGAATCCCAGTAGCTTGTATATATAGGGAGGCTTAGCTTATTTCCCAAGCTAGCCCAATTAGGGAAATAAAATCCCTAATCTTGAATTAAATTAATTCCTTTTAATTTAATTCCCTAAATATAAATTTCTACGGATTTAAATGCCTTATATGAAAATCTCTACGATTTATTTCCATATACATTAAATCCTATAATTATATTCCAAATATAATTAATTCTTATTTAATTAAATCCAATTTAATTAAATATTAATAATAATTAATTCCAAATTAATCTATTATTAATTACTTCTCCATAAATTAAATATTAAATCCAATTTAACATTTAATCAACCAACTATAATTTGTAAAAGGGAACTACTTGTTGTGTGACCCATAGGACCTCATATACTGATCGATTAGTCAAAATAATGGTCTTAATTGAACCCTAGACAATAAATCAGACATTCTCAATATATGAGATGTAGGTCCCGAATGGGTTTTGTGAGGGCAGAAGTCTAGAGGGGAGGGGTGAATAGACTTCTGAAAACTTTTCGTGCGGATCAGGTGTGATTTGCAGATTGCCTGATCAGAGTGCTAGTGAGTCAGTTTGGAATGATGTTCAATCTTACTGAGTGCCTGGGGGCAGACCAGTTTGATATCTTGTCAGTTTAACTGAGAGTGCAGAAGCTTGTAAATACCCGTGTGAAAAACCAGTTATCAATTCAGTTCTTAAGTCAGTTTTCAACCGGCTAACTAAGGTGTCAACCTGATCAGATCAGTTGCTTGGTGAAGACTGAGCTTAACTTAGAATATGTATGCAGTTTTAAACTCAGTTGTGTGAATAGTGTAAAGCAATAAGAAAGCAAGTAAATGCACACAAGATTTTATAGTGGTTCAGACGAAACCCGTCTTACGTCCACTCTTCCCTTAACACAGGGGCACTAAATTAACCAATTTAACCAACTGGACTTAGTTTTATGTGTTAGTCCAACACCCAACATATATTTATTGAGTTCACACTCAACCGAACCAGAAATCGAAAATTAAAATCCATAGTCTCGAATTCTTGCAGAATAAACTTAACCAACTTAGAGTTTGGGTAAAGGTTTGTTGTGGTTCCAACTGGAAATCTATCCAAGTGTTTATGTAGCCAAATGCTAGTGGATAGGATTTCTTGCTAAGAACTATGGGATGAACACTCTAAGAATAATCTTCAAATATGGTGTTCTTCGAGCGGAGATTTTGCTGTAGTTTTTTGCTTCTTTTGCGGTGTCTCCGTGTTAGTTCTTTTTGTCCGTCCTTCTTCAATTTTGAAGATCGATCCCATTTTATAGACCTCAAAATCAAAGAGCCGTTGGAGAGCAATTTTAATTTTGGGCTATATTAGGTAAGGGTTGTAGGATATGATTGTGGCGTGTTCGATTATCGGCGTGGGGGTAGGCATGATTAGCGCCCGTTTATGTCACTATTTGTCGAATCCGTGATCGTCGGTGTTAGTGTCGCAGAGACAATTCATTGTAAGGACATAATCTTTCGATAATATTCAAGATTGATTTAATATTATTGTTTATTTAATATTAAATATGTGGCGTTACACTTATTAGATATTATGTTTGATTGTTTTGCGATTTGTTCTTATTAGTGTTCCTCGAAGTCATTCTTTGTCATTGAGAGAGTGAGAACTCAGATGACCTAGGATCTTCGAGAATGGGATATTGATGATGCAATGGAGATTGGTGTGCGATCTGCATCATACTCTTAGAGAGTGTAGTGAGATCTCACTCACCACGAGATACTAGGTATCTCATGATGGATGCACAAATACCTTAGAGGGTATTGGTACACCCATTCGAGAAACCGTTTGATGTATTTCCACTATTTGTGTCTACGGATGTCTCGGTTAGTGGGAGCGATGCGATACTCCTTTGACTTGAGGTCAATATGCACGACATGTGTGGGATGATGAACTTTGACCATGACCGACGCTTGCACACTTCATCATAATTGGATTTAATTAAATAAGAATTCCCAATAATTATATTTGGAATATAATTGTAGGATTTAATGCATATGGAAATAAATCGTATAGATTTTCATATAAGGCATTTAAATCCGTAGAGATTTATATTTAGGGAATTAAATTAAAAGGAATTAATTTAATTCAAGATTAGGGATTTTATTTCCCTAATTGGGCTCGCTTGGGAAATAAGCTAAGTCTCCTTATATATACAAGCTATTGGGATTCACAAAGAGGATGATGTCATATTTTCTCCATAAAATCTAGAGTTTAGATTTTCCTAGAAAATGTGTCTAAAGGATTCTTGCCCCGACAAACAAGTAAATCCATAATTGGGGATTACGTGGATAAAGTAGTAGAGAAATCGCTCTCGAAGATTCTTGTAAAGATTTTCGTTATGATTATTGTAATATGTATGCAATTAAATTGTTCATTGTTGGTAAACTTTAATTTTCCAAGATTTGACACGTGTTTTCGCTATCTATATTCCATGGTGATAAAAAGTTTAAATTTCTTGATTAATTGCTTATTGAATTGGTTTTATAATTTTTTTATAAAATTGATGGTGCGGCTGATTGGTTTGACCAATACCGCACCAATTAAAATTATTGTGGGTATATGCTTATTAGATAAGAAATCCCTAATTTCTTTCTTTGGGTTTGCCTGCTTCGTCTAACTAACTCGATTAGGATTTTCTACAAGAACCCGCAGCCACCGTCCACCTCCTCCTTCGCTTCGCCGTCCTCGTGCCCAAAGCTTGGCACCGGGTCTTCGCTTGAGTCGGTGGTGCTACACCACGACTCGCATCGTCCTCGGGATGCCGCGATGGGGCATGATCCAGTGGGTTAGACCCACGACGCTTCGCCCGAATCGACGCGATTCTATTCGGCGCTGGCCGTGCCTCACCGTCCATGGCGGTGACATCTTCGTTTCATTCCCGATTCGATGATTTAGCCCCTGTTTCGGTGTGATACGCGGCGGAACACCACCGCGTTGTTTCGTTTCTGCATCCACCGTTCCCTTGTCACGCGCATGCCACCGCACCGCTGTTGATCTGCTTGCCTGCCTTTTTGGTTTGACCTCGTGGGTCTATGATCTGTACCGTGCTGGTTGCAGCATCGAGTCGCCAGCACGCGCCTAGCGGCGACGACGACTCGGGTGCACGCGCCTATTTGATGCTTGTCTGTGCTTTGATGATTGTCTATACAGATTGGTTTTGGGTTTCTTTTCGATGCTATGGTTGGACTAATTTCGATTAACCTGGTGATCTAAAAATTTTCATTGACTGTTTGATGATTAATTAGATTAATTCTGATGAACGGTTGATAAATTGTGGGTTTTGGTTGTCCTGATAAGAAGGCGGTGTCTGGGCAGTGACGAGGGAGGGGCTGTTTTGCAAATTGGATTTCAAACAGGCCCCTCCGTGCAAATTTTGGAAATTGCACTTGAGCCCTTGGCAAACCAATAAATAAAATCTAATTTTTAAGTTAATGAGATTAATTTTAAGAATTAGTAATAAAAGTTGAACTTTTATTTGTAATTAATTTGATTAATTGTTGAAGTTTAATAATTTTAAAATTATTAAGCTTCACTTGGTTAATTAATTTTAATAAAACGTATTAGTTGGACTAATGACGGACCTAACTAATTGGATTAATTAAAGGCTAATATTAATAATGAATTTAATTATTAAACTTAATTTTAAAATTGGATTTTAAAATTCTGGTTTAGCGAATTAAACGAATTATTAATTCCCACTTGGTTAACATGTTTCATATTCTATTAACGCATTTTACGTCCGCATTATAATTGTTTGGGTAGACAGTGCCCAATAATTGTCGGACCATATTATTGTTTGGGTAGACGGCGCCCATATAAATATTAGTCCGTGTAAATCATGTTTGGGTAGGCAGCGCCCAATAATTGCTCAAATGTGATGTAGATTAACATGTTGGATCTCGATTAAGCAATTAATACCCCGTCTTTAAAAATGGTCCTCACTAAAATATGGTTTTTCCATGAATTGAAAAGATGTCTTCCATCAAAATTAAAAGTAAACCGGGGATTTCGTTCCAATGGGTATTTAAGACCAAAGTCTTTTGCTCGGATCTACATTCAACGGGACTTTTATAGGGACACGTAGTGTTGCCGCTTGATGGTTGTAAACCAACTTAACTTTGTTTCACCAGTCAAAGTAGGGAAACAAAAGTTATGTGACATCCAATTGAACTACGTTCAATCAACTAGGAATTGCAAATTTTCCAATTGGTTTGGAGACCTACCAGTTATGTTATTTTGATATTCAGCCAAAGCAGGGATCATGATAGTAGGAATGTGGATCCTATTCCATTACAATTTATATTTGATATAAATCCGTACTCTTCCGATGAGGTCGTTGAGTATGTGAAAATAATGGAGACAAAATAAACACAAAAGAAAGGCCACGTTTATTTTGATTGCTAAATATGGATCATAGGAATTATGTGTTTAATTCCCGATTTATTTTATTTCTCTTGGTTAGTTGAAATGTATAACTATTATTGAGATGTGTTTTGGAAACAAAAGAAATTAGCTAGGCCAAATTTTCTAGACTGGCACCGAAACATGTGTTTGGTGCTAAGGCAAGAAAAGATTGAGTACGTGTTGGACACGTGTATCCCGGTTACCCTTACAGCTAGTACTCTAAGGCAGCCACGTTTGACGTAGCAGCTCAGAAGAAGCATCAAAAGGATGCTTCCTAGACTCAGTGTGTGATGTTGCTCGGCATGACTCCCGAATCGCTTAAGGCAACATGAGAAAATAGGTCTCTTCTAAATGCTCAACCATCTGAAGGATATCTTTGATTCTGAATCTCATTCTGAGATTTATCAAATGATGAGAGATCTGTTCAGATGTCGGTTAGCTAAAGGAGAGAAGATTTCACCTCATGTGCTTAAGATGGTAGACCTAATTGATAAACTTGGTAATTTAGGCTTTGAGCTAAGAGACCAACGTTTTCATTTATGTTATCCTCAAGTCGCTCCCGGATTCATATTCTAGCTTCATTGTCAACTACAATATGCCTAAACTTCACAACGTGCTCAAGATTTTTGAGTTCACTATCACTAAGATGGTGTTCAAAAGAAGGAGCGGGTAAACAAGGATGTGTGCCTCTACTGTGAGTAGAAGAGGACACTGGAAGAAAGACTATAAGGTTCTGGTTGCTAAAAGAAAGGCACTAGGTGCTTCTTGCACTAGAACGTGTATGTTTGTTATTAAGATAAACATGTCCACTAATAGCGCTAACTGCTTGGTATTAGATATTAGATGTGGCTCACACATTTGTATGAATGTGAAGAGTCTCAAATGTCTAAGGGTAGTTAGGCTGGGTGAAGTTTCCTTACACGTGGAAATGTAGCAAGAGTTGCTAGCTGAACGTGTGGGGACTTATGTGTTAGACTTACCCTTTGGTTTTAGATAAGAACTTAATGATTGTCATTTCGTTTTCTCTATTACTTACAACATTATTTCTGTTCCAATGTTAGACATTGAGGTTTTTCCTTCCATTTTTGTGACAATAATTGTTATTTCACGTTAAATGGTGTATGGGAATGCCCTTTTGGTGAATGGTTTATATTTGCTGCATTGTGGATATAATGTTCTTAATATACAAAATAAAAGACTCAAACTTAGTAATCATGAAAACCCAACTTACTTGTGGCATTGGAGACTTGGTCATGCAAATGAGAATAGGATTGCAAGGTTAAGGAAGTTAGACTACTTAACTCCATTCGACTTTGAGTTTTATGGTAATTGTGAATCCTAACTCAAGGGCAAAATGATCAATTAACCTTTTTCTGGGAAGGGGGTGTGTGCCAAAGAAGTTCTAGAGTTGATCCACAGCGATGTATGTGGACCATTGCCCATTCTAGCTAGGGGACACTTTGACTACTACATCGCTTCTACTAATGATTTCTCGAGATACAGATACGTGTATCTTATGAAACACAAGTCTGAATCGTTTGAGAAATTCAAGAAGTTTAAAGCTGAAGTAGAGAAGCAACTTGTTAAGAGTATCAAGACTCTTCGATCGGATCAAGGAGGTGAATACCTTATCCATGAATTCACTGATTATCTGAAGTTACATGGAATCCAGTCACAATGGACTCCTCCCGGAACACCTCAGATGAACGGTGTGTCCGAAAGGAGAAACCGAACCTTGTTAGACATGGTGAGGTCCATGATGAGCTTATCCTTTCTTCCAACATTCTTATGGGGATACACGTTACAAACCTCAATTTATATTCTGAATAGGATTGCATCTAGATCGGTTGAGCATACACCATATGAAATATGGTGTGGCAAGAAGCCAACTTTTACACATATCAAACATGGGGTTGCCCCGCGATTGTGAAAAGGATGCTTACCGAAAAGTTGGAATCCAAAGGTAAAAAGGGTTACTTTGTCGGATATCCTAAGGAAACTAAAGGATATTACTTCTATCTACCTGAGAAATAATCGGCGATTATTTCGAGGCAGACCAAGTTCCTCGAAGAAAACTATGTCTTGAAGGAACAAGGTCGTAAGCTGATAGAACTTGAAGAAATTCAAGAACCACAAATTAAAAAAGAGACTGATATCTTGTCAAAGCAACATGACAAGGAATTAGTGGGAGCATTCAGCAACTTTCACAGTGGGAGTCTTTCACTAGGTGATTGTCTTTCAGCCAGTGGGAGCATAATTGTAGTTGGTTTGCCTGTGCAAGAACCTCCAAGTGGGCTGAATGTGAAAATCATAGTTCAAACTCCCGCCCAAGAGGCATCTGAAAGTGTAGCTCTTGAGGACTCTCCGGACATTGATGAAATCAATGCACCACAAAAATTTCACGATCAGAGTGTATAGCCTGCACAACCATAACTCCGTAAGTCAATTAGGAATCGTAATCCGCCAATTAGATATGGTTACCTCTAGGAGGAACTCGATAATGTGGACATATCGGATAAAGATGATCATAATGCTTACTCTGAAACAATATCAGACATTGATTCAGGGAAGTGGCATGAAGCCATGAAATCCGAGATGGACTCGATGTACACCAATCAAGTCTGGGACTTGGCTGAGTTGCCTAAAGGGGTTAGACCCATATGTTGCGATTGGGTTTTCAAGCATAAGACCGATGCAAATGGTAAAGTACAAACCTACAAATCTAGGTTGGTGGCGAAGGGTTATAATCAACACAAAGACATTGACTATAATGAGACCTTCTCACCAGTTGCAAAGATCAAGTCCATTCAAATTTTACTTGGAATAGCAGCACACTATGATTATAAGATTTGGAAGATGGACGTCAAAACAACTTTCCTCAATGGAGACATTGATAAGAAAGTGTTTATGACTCAACCGGAAGGTTTGATATCTAAGCCGAATTTTAATCTAGTATGCAAGCTAAAGAGATCCATCTATGGATTGAAGCAAACTTCTAGTAGTTGGAATATCCGATTTGATGAAGTTATCAAAGTCTTTTGACTTCGTCAAAAACTCAGAAGATCCTTACGTTTATCGTAAACGCAATGGGAAGAATATTATTTTCATAATCGGGTATGTCAATAACATATTGATTTTGGGAAACAATATCCCCGTTAATGCACTCCATCAAAGATTTGTTGTTAAGACCTTCATGATGAAGGGTCTTGGTGGAGCTTGCTACATCCTAGGGATCATAATCCACAGGGACAGATCCAAGAGGATGTTGGGGCTGTCACAGTCCACCTATGTAGACAAGGTGTTTGAAGCGTTTTGTGGTGGAGAATTCTAAGAGAGGATCTCTATCAGCAAATCATTGGATAAAGCTATCAAAGAAGGATTGTCCTTCTGTTGAAGCTGATATCAAGCACGTGAAAGATGTCCCATATGCATATGCAATTGGGTCAATCATGTACGCCATGACTTGCACTGGGCCAAACGTGGCCTACGCTGTCAACATCACTGGTAGATACCAACAGAATCCCGGTGAGTCTCACTGGATTGCTGTCAAGACCATTCTGAAGTATCTCAGATGAACTAAAGAATGTTTCCTTGTCTATGGTGGACAGTCAGAACTAGTAGTGGCTGGTTAAGCTGACATAACTTTCCAATCCGACTATGATGATTACAAATCACAGTCAGATTACATTTCACTCTCAATAATGAGGCGGTCAGTTGGAATAGTTCCAAGCAAAAGGACCGCAGATTCAACAACCGAAGTTGAGTACATTGATGTATCAGAAGCCTCAACGAGGCTGTCTGGATTTTGTAGTTCTTAAGAGAACTAGGGGTACTTCCGAGTGACAGTTGTCTAATAAACTTCTATTGAGACAACGTTGGTGCGATTGCGCAAGCAAAGGAACCGAGATTGACAAGCAGTACCAAGCTTATCATTTGATACGATAGATCATAACGATAGGAGAAATAGAATTAAAATATATTTCGACATATTTAATTTGGCAGATGCTTTCACCATAACACTGAGTGTTCATGTACACACTAGACATTTGATGGTCTAGGGGTTAGACATGTAGGTGATTGACTCTAGTCCAAGTGGGAGATTGTTAGTATTAGTGCCCTAGAGAAAATCTATTGTAAGGACATAATACTCGATGATATTCAGTTTGATTTAATATTATAGTTCACTTAATATTAATGTATGGCAATATTCTTGTTTGAATATTATGTTTGATTGTTTGCATTTACTCATACAAGTGTTCCCATGAGTCATTGCTGTCATTGAGGTTGTGAGAACTTAGTTGACTTAGGCATGATTCTCAAATAGCCCCGATCAAGGATCATCAGGAATGGGATATTGATGATGCAATGGACATTGGTGTGCGATTAGCATCATACTCTTAGAGAGTGTAGTAAGATCTCACTTACTACGAGATACTAGGTATCTCATGATGGATGCACAAATACCTTAGAGGGTATTGGTATACCCATCCGAGAAACCGTTTGATGTATTTCCACTATATGTGTCTACGGGTGTCTCGGTTAGTGGGAGCGATGCGATACTCCTTTGACTTGAGGTCTATACGCACGACATGTGTGGGATGATGAACTTTGACCATGACCAACGCTTGCACCCTTCCATAGGTAGATACGTCTTGGATTGGGTTCATCATGAAGTGCATGTTCGTGGTAGTTGAGCCAAGAATAGGATTCATTCCTCAATGTGGATTTAGAGAGGATACTCGTCTTCTCATCATAATTGGATCAAAGTCATCGGCCGATGCACGTCAACTTAGACTTTGTGGCTAAGTGTGACATACATGATCAATTAGTGATTAAAGATAATATGATTAAGTTATTGAATAGACACTTCATCATGTTCAAGACTTAATCGAATAATAATTAAAAAAGAATTCCCAATAATTATATTTGGAATATAATTGTAGGATTTAATGTATATGAAAATAAATCGTAGAGATTTTCATATAAGACATTTAAATCCGTAGAGATTTATATTTAGGGAATGAAATTAAAAGGAATTAATTTAATTCAAGATTAGGGATTTTATTTTCCTAATTGGGCTAGCTCCGGAAATAAGCTAAGCCTCCCTATATATACAAGCTATTGGGATTCACAAAGAGGATGACTTCATATTTTCTCCATAAAAATCTAGAGTTTGTGTTGGGAGATGAATTTAATAAAGAAGATTTTGATTAAATCCCAAAACCCCTGAGTATGACATGATCAGGATAATCTTAATAGTTGAGTCAGGATTCAGTTTAGAGTGTTCAGGATGTTATCTGCACCATGTATAGTCAACAGATATAGATCAGGTTAGATTCTGAAGTTTCTGAAGACTCAATATGAAACTGAGAAATCAAGACTTCAAGATGAAATCGAGAAATCAAGACTCAAGATGAAACCGAGAAATCAAGACTCAAGATGAAATCGAGAAATCAAGACTCAAGATGAAACCGGAGAAACTGAAGACTCAGTATATCTCTGAAGACTCAGAAGACTCTGAAGATTCTAAAGACACGGAAGATACTGAAGACACAGTAGTTACTGAAGACTTAGTAATCCATCAATGCTCAAGATAACTCAATGTTCGAGGCTTTGAATAATATCTATCTCAAGGCTACAAAACCGAGAAAACCCGAATACTAAAAAAAAAATAGATATTGCCCAAGACATTCACATGCGGCGAAAAGGAACTAAAACTAAGTGTTGTTAAGGTTATATCACTCAGAGATATTGACCAAAAAGAGTCGTTATGTTTGTCTACATTTACTGAAGACAAGAACCAATCAGAGGAAAGATAAAGATTGTACTTTTATCGACCTTCGAAAGCTGACAGTCATCAAGCATGTCAGTAGTACTATGTTCCATACTGCAAAAAGTGGTGAGTGACTACATAAAAGCATATTGCCTAAAACATGCAAGGGAGTATTCAAACCCTAAAAATAGCCGTTCATCAAACACCATAAGAGGAAACTAATGAAATTTATCTCCTCCAACGGATAGTTTTTCAAGAGTGACCTTGGTGATTGCCTATAAATACTAGTGACCCTCTACATTGAAGGTTACGGAAATTTATAAGCAACTCAAGAGCTCAATCTTATTCTTGCAAATTGAAGCACTCAAAAACCCGAGAATTTCCCAAGTGTTTCACATTGAAGAGAGCTCATTCACTAAGCCTAGTTTGATAAGATATATCCAAAGCTTAGTAGAGATATCCTAGCCTTTGCATTGTACTTATTGTAAAGGATATCTCATCCTAGTTGGAAACCAACCAGAAACCCCAAAACCCTTTGTAAGGTAGTTTGAGTGTGATTGTTGGTGAGTTGGAGTTGTAAAGAGTTATTAAACTACATTGAGGTAGTTAGAAAACTCTAGAGAAGAAGTGAGTAAACTATCTTGGATAGTCAGAAAGCTTGTGTGTGTTTGAGTAAGTAAACTACAGTGAGGTAGTCAGAAAACTCAAAGTAGAAAGGTGAGTAAGCTGTAGTGAGTTAGCCAAAAAACCTTAGGAAGTGGTTAAGGAATTTCTCTGAAGGTCAGAGAGAGTGGATGTAGGAGCTTAAGTCTCTGAACCACTATAATTGCTGTGTTGTTTGCTTTCTGCATTGCATTGTTATCTGTTGCATATCTTTAACTAAAAGCATAATTTACTGATATTCAGTTGGAATCAATCCACTGAACTTGCATTAACTGATCACAGCCTTAATCACTGTTTCATTAAAAAGGAAGATCTTCAGCAAAGCTAAAAACGAGTAAAAACTTAGGGCCAACCATTCCGCACACTTGAGTAGCTAGAACAGATAGTTACCAAACTGAACTAACTCTTCTGAGGGTTCAGTAAGATAGTTATCTGATCCAAGCAGCTCGGGATCTCTGAAAAACTCAGGCTCAGTTGGGTTAATCTGAAGCTTCCAAAATTTTCGGGATCATTGTCTCGAAGAGACTTTAACTCAGGGCGATCTTTGCTTCTCAGGGCCAAATCATCAGGACAATCTGACCCATCTGACCTCAGCGAAGAAAAGTTTTAAAAATCACTGAACACATGTATTCCCCCCCATACACGTGTGAGACTCGTTAGCACCGGGACCAACAGTTTGGATTTTCCTAGCAAATTTATCTCGGGATTCAACGCGCAAATCCGTAATTGGGGATTATGTGGATACCGTAGAAGAGAAATCTGCTCTCGAGTTACTGTAAGATTTTTCGTTATGATTATTGTAATTTGTATGCAATTAAATTGTTCGTTGTTGGTGAACTTTAATTTCAGCTGCGCATATGTTTTTATTTGTTTTACGTGCCTCTATATTCAAACAGTGGTATCAGAGCTCCAGGATCTTGATTTAATTGCATATTTAACGTTTTATATTAAAAGAATTTTTTTAATATAATGGTACGGTTGAATTTGACATCAACCGCACCGGATTATTGTTTATTTGTTGGGCGTGGGGTTTTGTAGGTCCCGAACGGGTTTCGTGAGGGCAGAAGTCTAGAGGGGAGGGGTGAATAGACTTCTGAAAAACTTTTCGTGCAGATTAGGTGTGATATCAGGTTTCCTGATCAGAGTGCAAGTGAATCAGTTTGGACTGATATCCAACTTACTAATCGCCGAGGGCATCGATTCGGCAGTGTCTATCGGTTTTAACGATTGTCAGCGGAAGCTAGTTTACACCCGTGTAAAAACCAGTTTATAACAAATCAGATTCCGAAGCTGTTTTCAATCAGATGACTATGGAGTCAATCTGATCAGATCAGTAGCTTGGTGCAAGCTGATCCTAACTCAGAATATGTATGCAAATTTTAAACAAGGTCGTGTGCGATAGTCTAAAGCAGGTGAAAACAGATAAATGCACACAAGATTTATAGTGGTTCGGACAATAGTCCTACGTCCACTCTTCCCTATCACAAGGGGCACCAACTTAACCAACTTGGACTTACATTTTTGTGTTAGTCCAACACAGTACACCAACAAATATTTATAGAGTTCTCACTCAACGATCCCAGAAATCAGAACTAGAAACCCTAGTCTGAAATCTTGCAAAACAAACTTAACCTAACTGGTGGGTATGTGTAAAGATTTGTTGTTTGTTCCAACTGGAAATCTATCCTAGTATTTGTGTAGCCTAAAAGCTAAAGGATAAGATTTCTATACTAAGAAACAAATGGGATGAACAATTAGAAAATAATCTTCAAGGTTGTGTTCTTGCGCGGAAATCTTGCTATATTATGAGCTTCTTGATAATTTCCGTCGTACTCACTATGAAGAGTAATCCCATATATATAGACCTCAAAATCAAAGAGCCGTTGGAGAGCAATTTGAATTTCCGCTATATTTGGTAGATTTGCAGGATTGATTTTACGTGCTCAGAGACGGCATGATCGAAAGCATGAATAGTGTCTTTTGTATCCGTTTTGACTTTGCAGCGCCGAATCCCACAGTGTCAGCCTTTTTACGTATGTGTCGCGCTCTCATTGGTTTAATAAGTACAACACTTCAGTGTTTGTTCCACCAACTAAAGTTTGACATTCTTCTTGTCCTGAAGGTACGTATGAACTGGTGTAACATTTAGTTAACACCAGGAGTGAGCTGACCTGATCAGATAACTGATTAGTCTACCTGATAGAGTCTTCTGATGCAGGTTGTCTTAGCACAACTTGCAGACTCGACTTATGTAGGTCTTCTGGTCTTCTTGAGTCATCTGATCTTCAGGTCTTCTGAACTTGAGCTTTATGTCTTCACCTGATCATCTGACTCCTTCTTGTCTTCTGACTTGTTTAGTCTTCTGATCATCTGACCTTATCTGGTCATCTGATAATTTGACCTGACCTATACATATTGAGTTCCCCCTCAATATGTGACCTATCTTTTACATCAGCTATCTATACATTTCAGCTGGTCATCTTAATCAAATTCTAAATCCTCAGTCAGCTAACAGATCTGACTGGTCCTATTACAACTTGTTTTGGAACTTCCATCAAAACTTAATACAAATTTCCCATTAATTTTACCCTTTTTGATGGAACCAAAACACTTAATCAGAAAAACAGATAACATAAATAGAAATGCTGATAATGTAAAACGGTGCTAGTTCAGAAGATAATGAGATGTTTTCTTAAAATCAGAAAGATAAAATTTTATTCAGATAGGTGTGAGCATTACAGATTACATAAAATGTACCTATCATCTGATTCCAAGTTGTCTTCTTCACATGTACTTGAACTTTTGAAGTTCTTTGGGAATACCAAACAACTTGTACATCCTTTGCATCAGCTTGTCCAGATCTTCTCTTTTGTTGATCCCTCCTTTCTCGGCAAATTCGTAGTAAGCATTCTTGAATTTGAGAGTATCGAGCTTGTTATCTGGACGCATAGGTGGGAGAAGTTGTTCGAAGGGAGGAGCTTCAGGTATCAATGTCATAATCTTCCCTTCCTTCATCACAATCTGGTAGAAGTCTGGGTACTTCGTTTCTAACCAGTTCCGGAATTCATCATCATTTTCAGCCTGGTCTTGATGAATCAGAATTCTCTCCAAGATGTACACGTCATATAACCATTCTGCTCTGATCTGATCCCATTCTAGAAGCAGATCTAACCGGGCACAGAGGATATCTTTAACTGGTGCCGAAAAGGCTTTCTCTTCCCAAGCAATGTCCTCTGCAGCAGCTTCCTTCTTTCACTTCCTTAGAATGTATGCGATGTTTTTTCGCTTAACGCTTCTTAAAGGCGAACTTCTTTTTACTCTCTGTCTGTTTTGCTCTTGAATTTGTTCAAGAGACATCTGGCTTTTGGTAGAGGATATTTGCCCTTGTCTCTGAACTTCAGCAGTAGATTTCACCATCTTGCCCTTACCTTTCTTTCTCTTCAGAGTTTGCTCAGGTTCATCTTGTTCGTCTTCTTCTGCTAGTTTCTTCAAAAGTTCAAGGCTCTTGGCCTGATCATCAGAATCCATCCTTTGCTGTATAGAAGAAGAGAAGTCTTCAATCTTATCCACTCTGGCAGTAACATCTGAAAGGGCAATCTTCTGCTCAGTGATCTCCTTCCTTTTATCCTTAAGCTCCTTGCTATGTTGCTCCACAGTCTCTTTTAGAATAGCAACATCGGGTGGAGTAACAAGATCGTGCAGATGGAGTTTTGGTGTAATGGCTTTCGTAAAGACGACCGGTTACCATCTGCATCTATTTTTTCTTCTTTCTCTTGTCCTTGTCATCTTCTTTCGAGAGCACTAAACCGCTTTTGTCATCTCCTCCCCGAGTTCCTCAACAAAGAAGAAGTTTTTTTCTCTTGAATTTGTGAGGGGGCCGAAATCTCTTAAGAGCAAATTCAATATCCTTTTCGTAGAACCCACAAAATGCTTTGTTGGTCCGGTGCAAATGAGTCTTACACGTGTATGGGGGAATACACGTGTTCGTTGTTTTAAAACTTTTCTTTTACTAAGGTCAATTCGGGTCGATCGTCTCAAGATTTGGTCCCGAGAAGCACAAATCACTCAAAGTCCACCGAGACAAAGGATGATTCTTTCGTAAACCTCAAATAATCCCAACCGAGTCCCGAAGTTTGAGAGATCCCGAGTTGCTTGGATCGATAACTAACTTCTTGAACCCTCGTAAGAGTAAGTTCGGTTTGGTAACTCTCTGTTCTAACTACTTTCGGACAAAGGAATGGTTGGCCCTTTAGTTTATACTCGTTTTAAGCTTTCTTTGAAAACCTTCCTTTAATGGAATAGTGATTAGGCGGTGATTCAATTATATGATTGGATTGATTCCAACCGAAACCTCGGTGAAAATATGCTTTTCAGATTTAAGTCAATGCTTTAGTTAAGCCATGAGATAAAGAAAGAAATTCAACACAACAATTTATAGTGGTTCGGAGACTCAAGACGTCCACTCTCTCGATCCTCAGAGAAATTCACTAATCACTTCCGAGGCTTTTACGACTACCTCGTAGTTTATTTTACTCAACTCGCCCGCCCGAGCTTTTTGACTACTCCCGTAGTTTACTTACTCAACCCGACCTTGAGCTTTTCGACTACCTCCGTAGTTTACTTTCAAACACAAACAAGCTTTCGGACTATCAGAGCTTACTAACTTCTCCTCTAGAGCTTTATGACTACTCCGCGTAGTTTACTAACTCTTTACAACTCTTCACACCAACAAACACACTCCAACTACCTTCTCAAGGGTTTGGGGTTTCTCGGTTGGTTTCCAACTAGGATGAGATATCCTTTACAATAAAGTACAATGCAAAGGCTAGGATATCTCGACTAAGCTTTGGATAAATCTTATCAAGCTAGGCTTAGTTTAATGAGCTCTCTTCAATATAAAAGCACTTGGGAAATTCTATGTTTTTCGAGTGCTTTAACTTTGCGATAATAAGTTTGAGCTTCTTGAGTTGCTTATAAATTTCCCGTAACCTTACAATGTAGAGGGTCACAAGTATTTATAGGCATACAACAAGGTCACTCTTGAAAAATTATCCGTTGGAGGAGATAGCTTCGTGAGTTTCCTCTTATGGTGTGTGAGGAACGACTATATTTAGGGTTTGAAACTCCCTAACACGTTTTAGGCAATAGCCTTTCATGTAGCCGGTCTTCACTTTTTGCAGTTTGGAACTTTTGTACTTCTGACATCTTTTTGTGACTGTCGATCGATTGTCGATATGAAGTGCGATGTTGTCTTCCTCTTTTTGACTTTTGTCTCGGTTAAAGGTAACCTTCGGCTCTTTTGGTTACAAACTCGAAGTTGATATAACCTTAACAAATGGCTTAGTTATCATTTGAATGTCTTGGAAAATATCTATTTTCTAAGGAATCGCGATCTTCGGTATTGCATCCTTGAAGATCGTTGTTTGCATCGGAACATTTTGGGGTTTATCTTGAGCAAAGTCTTGATAATTCTTGTGCCTTGATATTCTTGATCTTGATTCTTGAGTCTTACATCTTCCGTGTCTTTAGAGTCTTACGAGTCTTGTTGGTCTTACGGAGTCTTGATGTGTCTTTCTTGATGTCGAGTCTTGAGTCTTCTTAGTCTTCACGGATAAGACCGATATCTTGAGTCTTCATCTTTAGTCTTGAGTTCCTCGATTTCATACTAAGTCTTTGATCTCGGTTTCATCGAAGTCTTGATATCTCGTTTTTCCGAGTCTTCATATTCTCGATTTCTCCTTCGAGTCTTGATTCTCGGTTTCTTAGTGAGTCTTGAAACTTTAGTTTCATCTTTGAAACTTCAGTTTCTTCATAAACATCTTGAGTTCTTGTAATCTTGAGATCTAAGTTCGATCTATATCTCGCCGACTATACATTTTGCGAGATATCATCCTGAATACTATAAAACTGAATCCTGACTCAACTATCAAGATTATCCTGAACATGTCACACTCAGGGGTTTTGGGATCTAATCAAAATCATATATCTTTATTAAATTCATCTCCCAACACTTCCAACCCAGATCCATGTGAGTGTCGATTTTCTCGAGGATGCGGACACTTTCCAAGAGAATCAGGTTTCACCGAGCATATTCAAGTTTGTGTTTATCGACCGAGAGCGAAGCTTCTCGAAGAAGAGGGTTAACCAGTTGCATCACATCAGAGAGGATAATACTATGCATCTGTGTAAGCTTCTCAACTGTTAGCTTCCGTTCTTTGTCAACCAGTTTCTTTTGCTCTTCGTCAAAACGCTTCATCAGATCTGCTGTGAGAGCTGTAAATTTTTCTTCAATGGCAGCCTTTATCCCATCCTGAATTTATGCAGAACTAAGATATAGGGTATCGGAGCTCAGCATAGCAGTCTGGTCAGATGTTGATGCCTTGCCAAGCTGGGTCTCATCTGCAAAGACACCCTCTTCGTTCATCTAAACTTCTTCCTCATCAGCTTGAGGTTCTTCAAATCCCCTGGCAATCCCAAACTTGTCATGAATTAGCCATCTGATATCATCATCGTAGGCCAACTCAACAACACTCTCAATCCCAGCACTCTCCAAACACTTCATCTCCAGATCCACAAAAAAGTTAGAGCCTAGAGATTTCATGAAAATCGGAAACTCCTCGATGCTCTTCAATCTGATATCTCTCCAGAACACAATCTCTTCTATCTGGTGCTGGATGCCAGGGTGTTGATCCAAATCATGGCATAGGTCCAACAGATACTCCTTTATATGTTGCTTCATGATTTTTATAATAGGGCTTTCTGAATCAGGTGAAGCAAGCACGGTTCTGGTGTTGAAAGGATTGTGAGAGATGGACATATGTATGTCAGATCTCTCATGTTCTGGTATCTTTTATGGAGATTTGGGGTGAGGTGGGGATATATGTGGTTCACTAGCTATAGGTTATTGAGGTTCAGGTTCGTTTACCACGGGTTGAGGGGGTTCAGTTTCCTGTACTGAGGGCTGAGGGGGTTCAGTTTGTTCAGGTTCAAGGGTTGGGGAGTGGAAGATTTGGGTGAAGGGGGTGATCTGACTGGTGAGGGTAAGGGTGAGGGTGAGAATGTTTTGTGGGGAGAGGGTGGTGGTGATAATGATTTTTGAGGAGAGGGTGATGGTGATTTGGAAGTGGGTGTAGGTGATCTTTCTTTCTGGAAGATTTTGCTGAGAGGCAGAGAATCAGATGGTGATTCTCCCTCAGAGTGCTCCACTTCTGTTCCTTCAACAGTTCTCTCTCCTCTCCTTCTCCTTCTCCTTCCCCTTCCCTTTCTTCTTCTCCTTCGAGCATCTGCTCGTCCCTTCCTCCACTTGCAGTGTGCTCAGAACTGACTGTAATCTCCTCTTCTAATTCAATCTGAATCAGCTCCTCCGTTCTGTGAACTTGCTGAGCAGGACTAGGAACAACCTTCAGAGGAGAAGTGACTCTCTTTTGACGTTTCTGTTGAGCAACTGGTTTCTTCGCCAGTTCCTTCCTCTTCAAGCTCTTCTCTGGGATGGCCGTTCCCTACGCTTCTGATTGTATGGAAGATGCAGTTGCCTTTTCTTTTCCCTTCCCTTCTCCCCTTTGTTTAGGCACATAGGGAGTAGGGTCATCATCAAACTGGCCAGGCAGAGACTCATTCCTGCCCAAGATAGCCTTGTGCTTAGCTAGATACAACCGTACCATTCTCATTCCATTCATAATTGTTTGGCAGCTTGTCTGTTAGAATGATCGAGACTTTGTGCATGAAAGAGCACTTGGATGATAAGAACATTTCATTTCTTTCGTTCAGATCGAACTTCCCTGACTCTTTCTGCAGTGTTGACTTGAACATACCCAACCAATCCATATCAGATGAGTTCTTGATGATTGCAGTCATGACACTGATCTTATAAGAGGTGACAGCATCAAGACTGTAGGTTGAACACAGAATCACCTTCTGCACAATCTCAAAGAGAAGGCGATATTTCCTCTTCAGATAAGGAGCTTTGACATTCAGTGTATGATCCTTATTTGCTGGTCTCAACAGTTTGGCTTCAAGAAAATCCTTTTCTCCTACATCAGTTGTGAAGGTTTCTGGGTTGATGCTTCCTCGAGTGAGACCAAAGATTCTTTGAAGATCATCATTCGTGATTGTTACTTCTAATCCTCCAACAGAAGAAATCATATCAGCATCAATATCCTAGTTCTTCTGTAGATTGTATAAAAACTCTAGGGCTTCATGAGTGTGGACTACGCTTTGATATCTGTAACAGTATTGCTCAAGACCACAAGCTCGCAGGCACTCAAGAATTTCCAATGATTCAGGATCTGGGGTGACCAAAAATACTACGTATTTCTCATCAATGATATCCTTCTTCATTGATACGAAATTGCAGATCTTTTTGCCTTTGCCCTGTCATGCAATAAGATGTGCCATTTATGTATGATAAGCAAATAGATATAAGTTTGAGTAATATATTTCAATAAACCCAGTCAAACCAACAATCTAATTATGAATTAAGCATATAAGCATATAGATCAATGTAGATAACATATATGAATTACAGACACATAGCAGCACGGTTTGTAAACCTAATAACCACTAGGAGTGATTTTATGAAGTACTTAAAAGAAAATTACCAGATATTGATTCGTAGGTTTGAATAAACGTGGAAATAGAATCAATCGGTTTTGGAAAATAAGTTCTGAAGATTTTGAAGGTTTGATCTTTTAAGAAACTGATAGGAAGAAAGAGTGGAAAGAGGTTTTCGGAGAATGATTTGGGTTTATATTATGCGAGGGAAACCTCTTTGCACAACTTCCCATAAGTACTCAAGTATCCGTGTTTTGAAATCAATGGCTGAGATTAATCGGCTGTAAAGTGTTTTAATCGAGTGGTTGAGAAAGGTAGTCTTTTCGTATTTTGGACGCGAAAACCCGCAATAAAATGCATTAAATACATATTCCCATGTCCGCATTTAATGTGTTGCAGTGCATTCGTCACTTAGTTAAGGGAACAGTAGTAAAAGCCAATTTATTTAAATAAGGCATATATAAAATGATCAGAAGAGGATAAATAAGAAACGTATCTGACTGATTGATATTGTAATCAATCAGTTACCACTGTGATCTGATCTGGTTGGCTTGATTAATGTTGCCTATCCCTTAGTATTTCCCAACAATATTCCACTCATCTGATCAGATTCCCGTTTGATCCAATCTGATACTTATATGATCCATGTATCTGATCAACTTATTTGATCCACTTATCTGATCCACTTATCTAATCCACTTATCTGATCTACTTATCTGATACTCTTCAGTATTCAGTAATTCAATACTTCAGAACTCAAGATTTCAGACTTCTTGTTCAGGTCATTCTGATGTTCAGTTGAATTGAACTTCAATCTTCTTCCATTTAGGCCACTTTTCCTTGGAATTTGTGTCATACTCCCGCCAAAGCCTTAACTTCGGGAAGTCAAAAAGTCACCTCAATTCCCTAAGTCGGCGTGATGTGACAGCTCTCAATGATGGTCTGGATACTTTGTGATATCTCACGCCATAAACTCATCCAACCATCATTCGCGTACTCCTTACGCGCTGTCCTGGCGGTGCTAATTTCTCTAAAAGTCCTTGAGAAATTAAATTTGAACATCTACCCCTGTTTTTCTTCTATAAATAGATATGGGGTTTTATACACACAACATAAACCATTCACCTTCTTTATCTTTCTATTAGCTTATACTCCATGTTTCCCGGTGAACCCTTATTTCCGGTGAAACTTTCGACAAAAACCTTCAACCCTTTTCAAATGATTTCAGCTTCTCAAATAAACCCATATTCGTCCCTTATTACTGCTTTCGTCGTCATCGAGGAATACTCATACGATTATTGCCAAGCTTCTCTACCACCGAGGCGGCGGATCTGCTATCGCAAATGAGAAGACACTTCTCCTAACCTTATGCGCCATGTGTGTCTATCGAGATGACGTAATTAGCATCACTAGGCTCCATCTGATTTGTAACATGAGTCCAGTCTACGATCTTGATCAGACAATACTCGGTCTGGATCAGGCTGAACTCAATATTTGCATGTGACATTGTGTCCATGTGGTTTCTGCACCACATCTTTGGCACTTGTGTCCATTTAACAGCTAGAGACCCCATTGATTTTATGACTAGGGGGTTTCTGGCTTAGAAATCCTTCAATGCCGCTCTCGCTCCTCACTCCAAAGCTCTGAGGGTGGCTTAGGATTATTTCAAAGCCTCTCTCACCCCTTTTAGGGTTGGGGGAAAATAGAAGCATCTGGCTCTAAAATCTTTAGAGCCTCTCTCACTCCTTCTAGGTTTAGGGTTTATGGTTTAGGGTTTATGTACTGACCTCCGGGTCCTTTTGTACTTGTAACTTGTAATGAAAATTCGACCTCCGGGTCTTTATTAATGAAAAGTTCTATTATTTCATTGTTGTGTGTTTTCTGTTTCCTTATGCGATTGAAGCTTTAATCTTATGTGACTTGCTTGTTGAACATTAGCTTAATCGACTTACAAAGTTTGAAACAACCAATCTGATCAGTTCCTTTAATCTGATGTGCCTTTTCTGATCAGTTCCTTGACTGATCTGATATTCCTTTTTCTGATCAGATCTGATCAGTTGAGATATCTTACTCAATTGTTTCTTTCTATCTGGTCAGTCTCTTAACCAACTGGTCTTGGAAACCAGTCCACCAAATATTTCTGGTGCACTTTCTCCAAGGTCCAGAAGCCCTAGCTCATTGCATAAATCTCTGAATCTGACATCAGCTAGTGGCTTGGTTAGAATATCAGCTTTCTGTTTATCAGTATGGATCTTTTCCATTCAGATATGCTTCTTTTCAACATGATCTCTTATAAAATGATGTCTGACATCCACATGCTTGCATCTTGTATGTAGAACATGATTCTGAGTGATTGCAATTGCAATATTACTGTCACAGAATATAGGTACGTTCGTAGCTATAATGTTATAATCCCTCAGCTGCTGACTAAGCTAGAGCAGTTGGGAACAACAGCTTCCTGCAGCCATAAATTCTGCTTCAGTAGTAGATGTTGCAACTGATGCCTGCTTCTTTGATAACCAAGAGATCAGTTTACTACCTAAAAACTGACATGTACCTGAGGTTGACTTTCTGTTAATTCTGCAACCTCCATAATCAGAATCAGAATACCCACTAAGCTCTAGATTATCATCTGATGGGTAGAATAAACCAAGGTTTACTGTCCCCTTCAGATACTTAAGAATCCGCTTAGATGCTTCCAGGTGGCTTTGCATTGGATTTGCCTGAAATCTGGCACATACACCTACTGCAAATGTTATATCTGGTCTGCTGGCAGTCAGGTATAGTAAAGATCCAATGAGAGCCATATACTCTTTCTGATTAGTTTTCTGACCATTCTCATCTGGATCCATCTTGAACCCAGTCATCATAGGAATTCTGGCTTCCTTACAGTTTTGAACTCCAAACTTAGCCAACAAATTCCTAGTGTACTTCGCCTGGCAGATGAATATCCCTTCTGTACTTTGCTTAACTTGTAGACCCAAAAAGTAATTCATCTGACCCATCATGGACATCTCGAACTTCCCTTGAATCAGCTTGCTAAATTTATCACATAAACTCTTGTTGGGAGATCCGAAGATGTTGTCATCCTCATAAATCTGAACCATCAAAATATCTTCTCCATCTTCTATTTTGAATAAGGTTCTGTCCACTATTCCTTTAGTGAAACCACTGTTAGTCAAGAACTGAGAGAGTGTATCATTCCAGGCTCGAGGAGCTTGTTTCAGGCCATAAAGAGCTTTTCTTAAACGGTACACCTGGTCGCCTTTTCAAAGCCAGGAGGTTGTTTCAACATGAACTTCCTCAGCTAGTATCCCGTTTAAAAATGCACTCTTTACATCCATCTGATATACAATAAACCCTCTATGGGCAGCATATTCCAGAAACAGCCAAATGGCTTCCAGACGAGTTAGTGGTGCAAAGGTCTCATCATAATCAATTCCTTCTGATTGTGAATACCCCTTAGCAACAAGTCTTTCCTTATTTCTGGTTATGACATTATTCTCATTTTTCTTGTTCTTGAATACCCACTTTGTGCCAATCACATCTTGATGGGTTGGTCTGTCCACCAATTTCCAAACCTGATTCCTTTCAAATTGCTCCAGTTCTTCTTGCATGGCTAGAATCCAACTTTCATCATGTAGAGCTTCTTCGATTTTGTTTGGTTCCTTCAAAGACAGATAACAACAATACATGGCACTTTCACCAGCCTGATGTCTAGTTTGGACTCGGGCATTCGGATTGCCAATTATCAGATCAGTTGGATGGTCAGATAAACAAGTCCTTCTTTTCTGATCTATATCAATTTGGATGTCAACATCCTCATCTGATATTGAGTCACTAGCAGGTGGGAGTGGTGCAATAATAGGTTCCACTTGACATGGACAAGTCTCAGCTGATGTTGGAATCATCATGTGCTGATGTCTGTCCGTAGGAACTTCAGGTGTTCCCCCTGAACCAGATGGTCCAGTTGTTACTGTCTCAGCTGTACCAACTTCTTCATTGAAAGTAGTACGTACCTTTGGGTCTGATTGACCTGGTGAGTCAGTAAGATCAAGTTCTGGAACATACACTGTTACGTGATCTGATCCTTTATCCTTGATACTTAGCTGATCCATTTTACGTGCATCAAATGGGGTTGATCCGGGTCTCGCATGTTCTCGAGGCGGAGTTTCTCTTGTTCAGAAGATGTCTCATCAAAGACCACATGAGGTGTTTCTTCCACAACTAGGGTTTGTCTGTTGAACACCCTGAAAGCCTTGCTGGTTGAGGAATATTCTAAGAATATTCTCTCATCTGACTTGGCTTCAAAGGTTTTCAACAGACTCTTCCCATTGTTGTGTATGAAACACTTGCACCCAAAATATGGAAGTAAGAAACACGAGGTTTTCTGCCCTTCCACAGTTCATAGGGTGTTTTGAAGTGAGTCTTAGTCAGAGAACATCTGTTCTGAGTGTGGCATGCAGTGTTGATTGCTTCTGCCCAGAAACGGCTTGGAGTTGCATGTTAAGCTAACATGGTGCGAGCAGCTTCTTTGAGTGTTCTGTTTCTCCGTTCTACTACTCCATTCTATTGTGGTGTTCTTGCAGCTGATGTCTCATGTTGTATTCAAACTTAGTGAAAAAATCAGTAATAAAAGAATTTAGAAATTATGTACCTTTATCAGATCTGATTTTCACAATACTGACACCCTTCTCATTCTGTAATTTCTTGAGCAGCTCGGGTATCTTTGTTGTTGTCTCATTCTTCTTATGTAAGAATATCACCCAGGTAAACTTGGAATAATCATCCACGATTACCAAAGTGTATTTGCGTCCGTTGAGACTAACTGGTGTAACTGGTCCAAATAAGTCCATATGGAGCAGTTGCCATACTCTGTTGGATGCTGGTCCAGGGATTCCCTTGAATGAGGCTTTTACCTGTTTTCCCTTCTGACATGCGACACATGTCTGATCCTTAGAGAATACCTCATTCGGAAGACCCTTAACCAAAGACATCCTTGCTATCTTGTTAAGAGTTTTAAAGTTTAGATGGCTCATTCTCTTATGCCAGAGCCAACTGCTGCTTTTGGAACTCTTAACAATCAGGCACGTATTTCTTGGACAACTGTTCCAATCTGCTGTATAAATCATACCTTTTCTTGAACCAGTTAACAAGATTTGTTGAGTAGCTCGATTCCTAATAGTACACTTGTCAGTCGAGAACTCAACACTGAATTCGTTGTCACAGAACTGAGATACTGATAATAGTTTATTCTTCAAACCATCGACATACGAGACTCCAGTAATCTGTACATCATCATTCTATAGGGTTCTGAATCCTCTGTTAAAACCAAAGTTATCATCACCAAAGAGTACACGTGGACCTTCTTGTTCTATGTAATAGCTAAGGAGATGTTTGCTTCCAGTCTTGTGCCTTGAGCATCCACTATCGATGTACAAGATAGTTGCTTGTACATCTCCCTTGTTGGCCAAACCCACGCGAACCTGCAATCAAATCAGGCTTTAGGTACCCCTTTTGGATTGGGTCCTGAGGGGTTAAAGTTGGTTTTAGGGATCCATACAAACAGGGCACTTCTATTGTAATCAGATAGATCAGAAGGCCTGATTTGTCTCACATAAACATCTACATAATCATACATCTCTTCATATGCATTCTGATCAGTATGATTATTCGTGCGAGCCTTGGGTGAATCAGAAGACTTGGGATTTTTTCTTGTTGTTTGTCTTCTTTTAACCCAGTGGGGCACAAGTGCAGCAGCCCTAGGTTTCTGATTGTAAGGGTAGGTACGACTGCTACCATTAAAAGATTCATATCTTTTTGGCATAGATGAATTTAGCAGTTTACCGTTGGCTTGCCTGTTAGGCAGCTTGACCTGATTAGGTTTCAGATCAGATTTCCCTTTGAGAGGTTGTCTTTTCTAATACCTAATCTGCTGATCAGGTTGAGGTCTCTTCAGAAGAACTGGGTTCTTCTGTTGATTCCTCGGCTGATGCTTGATCAGTTGGGGTCCATTTATGTTCCCTTTCTGATTAGGCATCAGCTTTACCTGTTCAGCTGGTCTGTTCCCCTTATCTGATTCAGTTTTAGCTTTGAGTGTATCTATAACAGAAACTCGTTTGATTACACTTTTCTGAAGTGAATTAGACGGGGCATTTGAGGATGTAGAAGGGTTTTAATACCCAATTCCCTTCTTATTAGTTGTCGTTCGAAAATAGTAGTTCATATTCTGAACGGTTTTAGACAATTTCGTAAAAAACTGTATTTTCTTACGTAAACTATCCTCAGTTAATTTCAGACTCCCATGTAGTCGGAAGAGTTCATCAAACTTTGCTTGTAGGATTTTAAAATCATCAGCTTGTTGTTTATTGATAGCCAACTGTTCCTTAATCTGCTTCTCCTGATCAGAAGAGTTAACTTTCAGAACTTTCAGTTCTTCAGTTATCTTCTGAGCAGCTTCAGCTGATTTTAGTTCAGCTGCTTTATTGACAGCATTTTCTTTAACAAGCTGAGTATTTTCAATCCTTAGCTTATCATTTTCAGCTTCCACTATTGTATAAGTGTCTACTGCAGTAGAGAGTTCATCAAGCAATTGCTCAGAATAGAGCTGCAAGTCAATCTCTCCAGCAGATGTGCTAATTATAGCTGGTGTGGAAACTGAAAGAACAGAAGGTTTAGAAGATACCTCAGATTGGTCTTCCTCCTTAGCCATAAGACAGATGTCATCACCAGATGAGAACATCAGATCATCGTAGTGGTAGAAATCATCAGCATTGCTCATCAGGCAAAAGAAGTCTTCTACAGATGAGTAGCCTGGATCCTCAGAAGGCAGATATGAATCATCAATCCCAGAAGTATCAACAACCATTGCTTTTCTGTCTCTATAGCGTTGCTCTCTCCTGTTCCGCTTTTCTTCTCTCTCCTTCGGAGTTAGGTCCGGGCAATCTGTACTATAATGACCTGTTTTTTGACAGTTAAAGCAGTCTCCTCATTCCACTGAACTTCTTCTACCAGGAGAGTCATTTCATCTGTAGAATCTGTCAGGTGACTTTCCTGACTGCCTGTAATCTTGATTTCTTCTTTCTGATCTGTTGTCAGATCGATCATCTATTTTCTTCTCTTCTCTATGATCATCCCTGTGATCATCTCTTCGATCATCATATCTGGTCCTTTCATCTGATCTGTCATTTGGCCTCCTATCTCTTCCTCTGTTATTTTGATAATCTCTATAGAATCTTCTATATTTCCCTAGTTGGATGTTTGATTTTTCGAGCTTTCTTGTCAGCAAGGCAATCTGCTCTGTCTGACTCATGATGTTTCCCATAGGCTCAGATGATTTTGAGTTTCTGCTGGCTGCTTTGAATGCAACCACTTTAGATGTGGTCGGTGTGGCTTCAGCAGATGACTCATCATCTTCTACCTGTCCTCTTTCAATTAGATCAAATTAATGAGCTTTTAGACTCAGAAACAGGTTCCTCAGCTTCATCTTCGAGATATCCTGACAATCCTTTATCACTGTTACTTTCATATCCCACTTCTTAGTTAGTGACCTCAGGATCTTATAGTTGATGTCTTTATCTGACATCTCACGCCCTAGTTCCCATAGCTTGTTGATAGATTTTGTGATTCTCCCATCGAGCCGATTGATTGTTTCGTTCGGCAGCATCTTGAGTTTTTCAAATGTTACCAGCTCGGCCTGCAATCTGCTATCTTTGATCAGATCATTTCCTTCGCACATTTCAGCCAGTGTGTCCCACATTTGCTTGGATGTCTACAGATATTTGATATTTTCTCTCGTTATTTTATCCATCGTCTTCATGATGATGTGTCTGGCAACCGTATCCAAGGTTGACAGCTTTCTTTCTTCAGCATCCATCAGAACTGGACTCTTTCTGATTCGAGAGCCAACTGGAAAATCTGGGTCACCACCTTCAGCTGGATTGTTGTGGTAGATGAGGATTGGTCCTTGTTCTAGAACTTCCATCATCCTGTTGCTGATGGCTCCAAGATGATTGCTCATCATTATCGTCCAATCTGCATACTCATCAATAGAGAATTTTGGTAGATCATGATACATACCCGAATTATTATCCATGATGATCGTGAGTTTGAAAACCAGTGAGATTTGAAAAAGGTTTTTCAAGATTAGTTCAAGTGACCAAAAATATTCTTCCTCAAGAACCGATGATATTCAAAGCAAGTGGTCCGTAGAACCACATCTCTGATACCACTTGTAGGTCCCGAATGGGTTTCGTGAGGGCAAAAATTTAGAAGGGAGGGGTGAATAGACTTCTGAAAAACTTTTCGTGCAGATCAGGTGTGATATCAGGTTTCCTGATCAGAGTGCAAGTGAATCAGTTTGGACTGATATCCAACTTACTGATCGCCTGAGGGCAGATCAGTTTGGTGTCTATCTGTTTAACTGATTGTCCGGAAGTTAGTTTATACCCGTGTGAAAAACCAGTTTATAACAAACCAGATTCCGAAGCTGTTTTCAATCAGATGACTATGGAGTCAATCTTATCAGATCAGTAGCTTGGTGCAAGTTGATCCTAACTCAGAATATGTATGCAGATTTTAAACAAGGTCATCTGCGATAGTGTAAAGCAGGTGAAAATAGATAAATGCACACAAGATTTAAAGTGGTTCGAACAACAGTCCTACGTCCACTCTTCCCTATCACAAGGGGCACCAACTTAACCAACTTGGACTTAGATTTTTGTGTTAGTTCAACACAGTACAACAATAGATTTATAGAGTTCTCACTCAACAATCCCAGAAATCAAAACTAGAAACCCTAGTCTGAAATCTTGCAAACCAAACTTAACCTAACTGGTGGGTTTTGGTAAAGATTTGTTGTTTGTTCCAACTAGAAATATATCCTAGTATTTGTGTAGCCTAAAAGCTAAAGGATAAGATTTCTATGCTAAGAAACAAATGGGATGAACACTTAGAAAATAATCTTCAAGGTTGTGTTCTTGCGCGGAAATCTTGTTATAGTATGAGCTTCTTGATAATTTCCGTCGTACTCACTATGAAGAGTAATCCCATATATATAGACCTCAAAATCAAAGAGTTGTTGGAGAGTAATTTGAATTTCCGATTATATTTGGTAGATTTGCATGATTAATTTGACGTGCTCATGGACGGCATGGCCGAAAGCGTGAATAGTGTCTTTTGTAGCCATTTTGACTTTGCAGCGCCGAATCCCATAGTGTCAGCCTTTTTATTTACGTGTCATGCTCTCATTGGTTTAATAAGTACAACACTTCAGTGTTTCTTCCACCAACTAAAGTTTGACATTCTTCTTGTCCTGAAGGTACGTATGATCTGGTGTAACATTTAGTTAACACCGGGAGTGAGCTGACCTGATCAGATAACTGATCAGTCTACCTGATAGAGTGTTCTAATGTAGGTTGTCTTAGCACAACTTGCAGACTCGGCTGATGTAGGTCTTCTGGTCTTCTTGAGTCATCTGATCTTCAGGTCTTCTGAACTTGAGCTTTATGTCTTCACCTGATCATCTGACTCCTTCTTGTCTCTAGACTTGTTTAGTCTTCTGATCATCTGACCTTATATGGTCATCTGATAATTTGACCTGACCTATACATATTGAGTTCCCCCTCAATATGTGACCTATCTTTTACATCAGCTATCTATACATTTCAACTGGTCATCTTAATCGGATTCTAAATCCTCAGCCAGCTAACAGATCTGACTGGTCCTATTACAACCTGTTTTGGAACATCCATCAAAACTTAATACAAATTTCCCAACAGGTTTGCTTTGTTTGACAAAGCAGATGGTTTTATTAAACTACCCACTATGTCTTCCTCATCACTCATCCCACATTTAAGGTTTTTCAAAAACCCCAAATTGCTTGCTTGATTCAGCGTCGCTCGGTCGGTGGCGGAGTCTCGCGGACCGTCGCTAGGCAATAGCTGCATGGACCCGGTTGCCCATCGCGACGGTGGCGCAACCTCATCCTGTTTCCCCTGTTTGCGAGTCGTCGCACCCTCACTGCAAATCTTTGATTGGCACGATTCTCGAAGTGAAGGTGGTTCGCCATCATCGTCTTCGACGTGTCGTTTCACTCCCTGATTAAGTCGGCTGAGGTGTTTGTTCTTCGATTAAAATAGCTTGGAGCGATTCATCGATTGCACGAAGTCGAGCGGCAGCGGCGATGCACCTACGCACCTAGGGCGGCGCGGTGAGATTGTCCGCGCTCAAGGCTCGACATCGATGGGCTGTTGGTTCTGGTTATTCCATTCATTGCAAAACTTGGTCGATCCATTGGCGTCGCCTATGGCTGCGTTCACTTTGGTCTTGACTCATTTCATTCCGGATGTTTGTTGTTCTTGTTGATTCGATTGGTTGTCTATGACCTATTTGATTGTTTCCTGGTTTATTGCTCTTAAAAGATGAATCTAAAAATTTTGTCTTGGGGTATGGAAATTTTGGAACTGCTCGAATTGTTAGGATTGGATCTGTTTTGGAAGGGTGATGATGTGGGAGGGCTGTTTTGCAAATTTTATTTGAGACAGGCCCTCCGTGCAAATTTAGAAATTGCACCTGAGCCCCTAACAATAAAACAATTAAAATCTGATTTTGTAAATTAATTTGAATTAATTTAAAATTGGATATTGGTTGGACCAGAATAAATAATTGGTTTAATTATTAAATTTTAATAATTTAAAGTCGAGTTAAAATTTGATTTTCAAATTCGGTTTAAAAGAAATTATTAAATCCCACTGTTTAACTGTTTTATGCTTAACAGTCCACATTATAACTGTTTGGGTAGGCGGCGCCCAATAACTGTCAGACCGTATTAATGTTTGGGTAGATGGTGCCTAAAATATTTGTTAGTCCGTATAAAATCATGTTTGGGTAGGCGACGCCCAATAATTGCTCAAATGTGATGTAGATTAACATATTGGATCTCGATTAAGCAATTAATACCTCTCCTTTGAAAACGTTCCTCACTAAAATATGGTTTTATCATTACTTGATAAGATGTTTTCCATCAAAATTAAAAGTAAACCGGGAATTTCGTTCCAATGGGTATTTAAGACCAAAGTCTTTTGCTCGGATCTACATTCAACGGGACTTTTATAGGGACACGTAGTGTCGCCGCTTGATGGTTGTAAACCAACTTAACTTTGTTTCACCAGCCAAAGCAGGGAAACGAAAGTTAGGGGACATCCTATTGAACTGGGTTCAATCAACTAGGAGTTGTAATTTTGCAATTGGTTTGGAGACCTACCAGTTATGCTATTGTGATATTCAACCAAAGTTGGGATCATGATAGTAGGAATGTGGATCCTAGTCCATTACAATTTATATTTGATATAAATTCGTACTTTTCCGATGAGGTCGTTAAGTATGCAAAAATAATGGAAATAAAATAAATTTAAAGGCCATATTTATTTTGATTGCTGAATATTGATCATAGACATTATGTATTTTAATTCCCTTTTTATTTTATTTCTCTAGGATTGTTAAAATGAATAACTTGTCATTGAGAAGCATTTTGGAAACGAACAAATTGGTTGGGCCAAATTTTCTCGACTGGCACCGAAACATTCGTTTGGTGCTCAGGCAAGAAAAGATTGAGTACGTGTTGGACATGCCAATCCCTGTTACCCCGAAGGCTGGTACTGAAGAAGCCAAGGTGTTTGACACCGAGGCTCAGAAGAAGCATCAAGAGGATGCTTCCCAGGCTCAATGTGTTATGCTACTCGGGATGACTCCCGAGTTGCAAAGGCAGCATGAAAAGATGCTTCCCTTCGAGATGATTAAGCATCTGAAGGATCTTTTTGATTCTGAATCTCATTCCGAGATTTATGAAGTGATGAGAGATCTGTTTAGATGTCGATTATCTAAGGGAGGAAAGGTTTCTCCTCATTGGTTGAAGATGATTGGGCTAATCGAGAAACTTGGTCGATTGGGCATCGAACTCAAGACCAATATTGTTGTTTATGCTATTCTTCAGTCACTTCCCGATTCATATTCGAGTTTCAAAGTAAACTTTAACATGAATAAGGCGGAATCGACTATGCCCGAGCTACATAACATGTTAAAGACCTTTGAGTCTTCCACTGCTAAGGAAAAACTAGTGCTCATGGTGAGTGCCTCTACTTCTTCTGCTCCGAAAGGAAAGAAGAAGCGAAGGGGCAAGGCAAAGAAAGGCTCCAAGCCAAACTTCCTTAAGCCCAAAGGTGGAATTCAAAAGAAGGACAAGGTGGACAAGGATGTATGCCTCTACTGCAAGCAGAAGGGGCATTGGAAGAAGGACTGCAAGGTTTAGCAGCTAAAAGGAAGACACAAGGTGTCTCAGCCACTAGAACAAATATGTTTGTTATTGAGATAAATATGTCCACAAATGATACTAACTGTTGGGTATTAGATACCGGTTGTGGCTCACACATTTGTACAAATGTGCAGGGTCTCAAGGATAGCAAGGTAGTTAGATCGGGTCATGTCACCCTACACGTTGGAAATGGAGCAAGAGTTGCTTCTGAACGTGTTGGCATTTATGTTTTAGACTTACCCTCTAGTTTTAGACTTGAACTGAATAATGGTTATTTCGTTCCTTCTATTACCCGCAACATTATTTCTATTCCTAAGTTAGACATTGAAGGGTTTTCCTTCCATTTTGCAAACAATATATTTTTTTTTTACTTAATGGTGATGTTTATGGAAATGCTCATTTATCGAATGCTTTATATTTGTTACATTGTGGACATAATATTCTTAATGTACAAAACAAACGACTCAAACTTAGTAATCATGAAAACCCAACTTACTTGTGGCATTGTAGGCTTGGTCATGCAAATGAGAACAGGATAGCAAGGTTAAGGAAGTTAGACTACTTAACCCCATTCGACTTTGAGTCTTATGGAAATTGTGAATCCTGTATCAAGGGCAAGATGACCAACAAACCCTTCTTTGGGAAAGGGGTTCGTGCCAAAGAAGTTCTAGAGTTGATCCACAGTGATGTATGTGGACCATTGCCCACTCTAGCTTGGGTTCATTTTGCCTATTTCATCACTTTTACTGACGACTTCTCAAGATATGGATATGTGTATCTTATGAAGCACAAATCCGAGTCTTTTGAGAAGTTCAAAGAGTTCAAATGAAGTAGAGAAGCAACTTGGTAAGAGTATCAAGACTCTTCGATCGGATCGAGGAAGTGAATACCTTAGCCATGAATTCACTGATTACTTAAAGTTATATGGAATTCAGTCACAATGGACTCCTCCCAGAACACCTCAGATGAACGTGTGTCCAAAAGGAGAAACCGAACCCTGTTAGACATGGTGAGGTCCATGATGAGCTTCTCCTCCCTTCCGACATTCTTATGGGGATATACGTTACAAACCTCAATATACATTCTGCATAGGATTCCATCGAAATCGGTTGAGCATACACCATATGAATTATGGTGTGGCAAGAAGCCAACTTTTACACATATCAAAACATGGGGTTGCCCCGTGATTGTGAATAAATGCTTACCGACAAGTTGGAATCCAAAGGTGAAAAGGGTTATTTTGTGGGATATCCTAAGGAAACTAAAGGATATTACTTATATCTACCTGGGAAACAATCAGTGATTGTTTCTAGGCAGGCCAAGTTCCTCGAGGAAGACTATGTCTTTAAGGAACAAGGCCGTAAGATGATAGAATTTGAAGAGATTCAAGAACCACAAATTAACAAGGAGACTGATGTCTTATCAAAGCAACATGACGAAGAATCAGTGGGAGCATTCAACAGCTCACATGGTGGAAGTTTATCACTAAGTGATCCTCTTTTAGCCAGTGGGAGCGTAATTGGAGTTGCATTGCCCGAGCAACAAACTCCAAGTAGGCTGAATGAGAACAACATAGTTCAAACTCCTGCTCAAGAGGCATCTCGAAGTGCTCAAGAAGCATCCGGAAGCATCGCTCTTGAGGCCTCCCCGGTCGACAATGAAGTCGTTGTACCACAAAATTTTCACGATCATAATGTACAGCCTGAACAACCACAGCTTCGTAAGTCCACTAGAGTTCGTAATCCGATCACCAGATATTATGGCTTCCTCATGGAGGAACATGATGATGTGAAGATCCCGGATAAAGACGAACCTAGAACTTACACTGAGGCAACATTAGATGTTGACTCAAAGAAATGGCATGAAGCCATGAAATCCGAGATGGACTCGATGTACGTCAATCAAGTTTGGGACTTGGTTAAGTTGCCAAAAGGGTTTAAACCCATAGGCTGCAAATGGGTCTTCAAGCGTAAGACAGCATGCAAATGGCAAAGTATAAACCTATAAGGCTAGGTTGGTGGCGAAAGGTTATAGTCAGCGCGAAGGCATTGACTATGACAAGACTTTCTCACCAGTTGCTAAGATCAAGTCCATTCGAATTTTACTTGCGGTAGCGGCACACCTAGATTATGAGATTTGGCAGATGGACGTCAAAACAGCTTTCCTCAATGGTAACATTGATAAGGAAGTGTTTATGACTCAACCTGAAGGTTTCATATCAAAGCCAAAATCTAATCTTGTGTGCAAGCTTAAACGATCCATTTATGGATTGAAGCAAGCTTCTAGGAGTTGGAATATCCGATTTGATGAGGCTGTCAAATCATTTGACTTCATCAGAAACACGAAAGATCCGTGAGTCTATCGGAAATGCAATGGGAAGAATGTTGTCTTCATAGTTGTGTATGTCGATGACATACTCATTATGGGAAACAATGTCCCACTCATGTCCGTGAAAGAATGGCTGTCAAGGACTTTCATGATGAAGGATCTTGGTGAAGCATGCTACATCTTAGGGATCAAGATCCATAGGGATAGATCCAAGAGGATGTTGGGGCTGTCATAGTCAACCTACGTGGATAAGGTGTTAAAGCGATTTGCGATGGAGAACTCTAAGCGAGGTTCTCTACCAGCGTGTCATGGGATAAAGCTGTCTAAGAAGGATTATCCTTCTACGGAAGTTGATATCCAGCGCATGAAAGGTATACCATATGCATCTACAATTGGCTCCATCATGTATGCCATGACTTGCACAAGGCCGGATGTGGCCTTCGCTGTTAGCACCACTGGTAGATACCAACAGAATCCAGGTGAACCTCACTGGATTGCTGTCAAGAACATTCTTAAGTACCTTAGACGTACCAAAGATTGCTTCTTGGTCTACGGAGGACAGTCAGAGCTAGTTGCAACTGGCTATGCTAATGTAAGTTTCCAATCCCACTATGATGATTACAAATCACAGTCGGGCTATGTTTTCATTCTCAATGGTGGGGCGGTTAGTTGGAATAGTTCCAAATAAGATACTACCACGGATTCAACAACCTAAGCTGAGTACATTGCTGCGGCAGAGGCTGCCAAGGAAGCTGTCTGGATAAAACAGATCTTAACTGAACTAGGGGTAGTTCCAAGTGCCAGTAGTCCAATAAAGTTATATTGTGACAATACTGGTGCGGTTGCGCAAGCTAAGGAACCGAGATCCAATAACAGAAACAAGCATGTACAGAGGCGTTATCACTTGATAAGAGAGATAATTGCTAGAGAAGAGATAGAATTAGAATGTGTCCCCACGGAGGATAACCTTGCTGATCCTTTCACCAAGACTTTGAGTGTTCATGTACACACTAGACATTTTGATGGTCTAGGGGTTAGACATGTAGGTGATTGGCTCTAGTTCAAGAGGGAGATTGTTAGTGTTAGTGTCCTAGAGACAATCCACTTTAAGGACATAATGCTCAGATAATATTCAGTATTGATTTAATATTATTATTTATTTAATATTAAATATGTGGTGTTGCACTTATTAGAATATTATGTTTGATTGTTTGCATTTGTTCTTATTTGTGTTCCCTTGAGTCATTGCCGTCATTGAGAGAGTGAGAACTCAGATGACCTAAGCATGATTCTCAAATAGCCCCAATCGAGGATCATCGAGAATGAGATATTGGTGATGCAATGGAGATTGGTGTGCGATCTGCATCATACTCTTAGAGAGTGTAGTGAGATCTCACTCACTACGAGATACTACGTATCTCATGATGAATGCACAAATACCTTAGAGGGTATTGGTATACCCATCCGAGAAACCATTTGATGTATTTCCACTATATGTGTCTACCGGTGTCTCGGTTAGTGGGAGAGATGTGATACTCCTTTGAATTGTGGTCAATACGCACGACATGTGTGGGATGATGAACTTTGACCATGACCGACGCTTGCACCCTAACCATGGATAGATATGGCTTGGATTGGGTTCATCACGAAGTTCATGTGCGTGGTAGTTGAGCCAAGAAAAGGATTCATTCCTCAAAGTGGATTTAGAGAGAATACTCATCTTCTCATCATAATTGGATCAAAGTCAATGGCCAATGCACGTCAACTTGGACTTTGTGGCCAAGTGTGACATTAGTAATCAATTAGTGATTAGAGATAAATTGATTAAGTTATTTGAATAAACACTTCATCATGTTCAAGGCTTAATCGAGTATTCGTGAATGAAAGGAGAAAATCGCAATTGTGCACGCTTCAGTTACAGGTAGTTGCATGTTTCTCGCAACGTACCTCATATATTGAGAATGTCTAATTTATTGACTAGGGTTCAATTAAGACATTTAGTTTGAATAATCGCTCGGTATATGAGGGCCTATGGGTCACACAACAATTAGTTCCCTTTTACGGATTATAGTTGGTTGATTAAATGTTAAATTGGACTTAATATTTAATTTATGGAGAAGTAATTAATAATAGATTAATTTGGAATTAATTATTATTAATATTTAATTAAATTGGATTTAATTAAATAAGAATTCCCAATAATTATATTTGGAATATAATTGTGGGATTTAATGTATATGAAAATAAATTGTAGAGATTTTCATATAAGGCATTTAAATCCGTAGTGATTTATATTTAGGGAATTAAATTAAAATGAATTAATTTAATTCAGGATTAGGGATTTTATTTCCCTAATTGGGCTAGCTTGGGAAATAAGTTAAGCCTCCGTATATATACAAGCTATTGGGATTCACAAATTGATTTACTTCATATTTTCTCCATAAAATCTAGAGTTTGGATTTTCCTAGCAAATCTGTCTCGGGATCAACGCTGGCAAATCCGTGCAAATCCGTAATTGGGGATTACGTGGATACCGTAGTAGAGAAATCTGCTCTCGAGTTACGGTAAGATTTCTCGTTATGATTATTGTAATCTGTATGTAATTAATTGTTTGTTGTTGGTGAACTTTAATTTCCGCTGCGCATGTGATTACGTGTTTTACGTGCCTCTATATTCCAACACAATCAACCCTTTGCCTCTATGCTGAAGATTGGTAATTTCAGAGGAGAAGATTTTTTGGCTGAATAGACTGTAAAGTTGGATGCCTTCTCTGGTCTTGGAAAGAGAAGTCTAAGGATCAAACATCCTGAGTTTGATGCCTTGGTAAAGAAGAAGCTTGCTGAAAGAAAACCAGCTTCCGAGCCTGAAGCTGAGGCCAGTAGGAAGAATAAGGATGATCAAGAACCTGAACCCACTCAGTAGAAAGAAAATACAGGAAAGGTTCCTAAAGGAGGTAGGAAAGATACTGAATCGAGTGTTGAAGCTGACATTCAGGGGGAACGCGCTCAGGATGTTCCATCTTTGCAGATGGTCACTTTTGGCCAGACTACTCAGTATCAAAAGGAACCTGAAGTCACTATCACTGAGTTGGCTGATGTTGGAGTGCAAACTGAACCATAAATTCCACCTCCACCACCTCCAACTATTGACTTCACTCCTATATTGGACAAATTGTCCAAGCTGGAGCCCTTGGTAGATGAAGTGTCAAAGCTTGCTGAAGCTCAAACTTCTCAGGACAGCACTCTAAAGTTACTCAGTACATCGATGGTGACATCCAATCAGGTAAGTTTGTTGTGTTTTGCTCTTGATAAGAAATTTATTAAATTAGACACTAGGATTTGTGGTGTGTCTAAAGTATTGTTGGAAGACATTGAGAAGAAGTTTGAGGAAAGATCTAAGGCACTAGAGGAGAAACTGACTGCCCAAGCTGATGAAGTGATCAAAGCCGCAGTTGAGGAAATGAGTACATCACTCATGACCAAGATGCGTGCTACTTATGGTGGTTTTGCAGAAGACACATCAACTGGGCTGAATGTGCTCAAGAATTTACAAGACGAAAGCTTCCTGGTTGCAGCTGAAGTTAGGTTTATTAGGACAGAGGAAATGCACATGGTTAGAACCCTTTTTGAACTGATTACAAATTATGATGCCAAAAAGGGGGAATGTTATGATTGGCTCATCCCTCTGCCTTCTCTTGAAGGAAAAATACCTGAATTTCCTATTGTTATTCAGAGGGGAGGAAAAAGGAAGGAACCGGAAGTGGTAATTCATCCTGAAGCTGCAATGGAAGTAATGGAGCAGAGAGCTAAGAGACAGAGGGCTCAGGAATCAAGCAAGAATGGAGAAGCCCATGGAATCCTGAATCCTCAGAGAGAAAAACCTACTGAACAGTCTGCTGCTTTTGTTGAAAAACCCATTCAGAAGAAGAAAAGATCCTCAAAGTCAGCTGAAGTCATCAAAAGACCCACTAAGAGACAGCTTTCAGTTGAGTTCACTGAAGAAAAAGATACTCCTGAAGCTGATGTGCAGAATGATGAAGACTCTGAAACAGATGAGCTGTTTAGAGAAGGGTTTGGAGAATATGACGTGTCATCAAAAAGAGTCAATTAGGACTAGCACAACTCCATCAAGATGATTGGGGATGGGGAGAAGAAGAAAGCTGCCCTGTCTGTGTCAGGATCTGAGATAACAAGAAAACAGAGGGAAGAGGCCAAGAGGATCAGGGGTGGTTTTCAGAAGTTTGTCCTGAGAAGAAGAGGCACCAAGCCAAGGAAGAGGCAGTGCCCGCATTTGGATAAGTGGATGCCGATTGAGATGAATGACAAGTGGGAGCAAGCCAAGATGGAGTTTGTATTCAACTATGATATTCTACAAACTTGGTCGAACTCTATCACTAACAGAGATGACGCATTCATCGCATATTTGCTAAGGTATTACACTGATATATGCCAAAGGTGGTTCAATCTATTTGACACTCTGGGTTATCAGTTGAAGACACCAGGACAAATGAAGTACCCTCCACCTAAGTTTCAGAATGGAATGATTAACTATGACTTCATTTATGGAGATTTCATATAACATGCTTAATATCTTGGACTGACTAAGAATGATGCAAGAATCATTCAGGGAGAGGGATGCACTGAAGAAGAGATACTATGAGATGTTCAATCTTGTTCCTCCACCTGATGAGATTGATTCTTAAGATGAGTAGTTATTTATCTTATATCATTTCATTTTGCTTCAGTAGAGTAGGATAAAATCATGTATCCTGTACTCATCTTTTTTCTACATCAATTAAACTCTACTGATTGTTGTGCTCTAAAAAGATAATATCTCATTATCTTACGGATGATTATGTTGCTATAAACGTGTCTTTAATTGTCTTAGGAATTGAAACCTGAATAAATGATAGGTTCTTTTTCCTTTGAATTTGTAATAAGATGGTTTTAGCATCATCAAAAAGGGGAAATTGTTGGGAGATGAATTTAATATAAAAGATTTTGATTAAATCCCAAAACCCCTAAGTATGACATGTATCAGGACATCTTGATAGATAGGACTCAGGTTTTCAATAGTTTATGTTTCAGGATTATCTGCACCATTATAGTCAGTAGATATAAACCAAGGTAGATAGGATGCTAAGACATCACCGAACACGGAAGAATATATTGAGGGGAAACTCAGTATATTCTGAAGATCCTGAAGACTCTGAAGATCTGAAGACTTTGAAGATCCTGAAGACCCAAGATCCTGAAGATAGTTTGTATTGAATCATAAGACCCTGAACAACAATTTTGTATATATTGTTATGAAAAGAGAATGTTATACATTCATATGCATTAAGGAATGTACTAGTTCAGTGTATTTGACCAAAAAGAGTCGTTTGTTTGTCTCTAATCAAAGGAAGATCTCGACCAATGAGGAGGCGACAACAACATACTCTACTAAAACTGAAAGATATATATCCTTGAGGAAATGTCAGGACTAATATCATCCTGTTTACAGAAGCAAGTGATTGGTTGTTTGGCTATTTATTACCCAAACCATGAAAGGGTACGTTCAAACCCTAAATGTAGTCGTTTAACTAAAAAGAGGAAATCCTTGAAGTTATTTCTTCCAACGGATAGTATTTCAAGAGTGACTATTAGAGTTGCCTATAAATACCAAAGTCATTGCACACATTCAAGGTTACGGTAAATCAAGCAACTCCAGAGCTCATAATTATTCAAGTTTGTTTTTGAAGCACTCGAAACCCTAAAGATTTCCCAAGTGTTTCACATTGAAGAGAGCTCACATACTAAGCCTAGTATTTTCTAAGATTCAAAGTTTAGTAGAGATATCCTAGCATTTCCATTTGTTCTTATTGTAAAGGATATCTCAACCCTAGTTAGAAACCAAATCAAAACCCAAACCCTAAGTGTTAGGTAGTTTGAATAGTTGTTGTTTGGAAGTTGAGAGAGTTGTAAAAGTTAGTAAGCTGCATTGTTCAGTCTGAAAGCTTGAGAGAGTAGTAGTTCTAAGTACTAGGACTCAGGTAGTAGATCATAGGGATCAAATTGCCTTTGAGAGGTGATTTGGTCAGTGTACCTTGGCACCCTAAATCAAGAAGATTCCTGAAGTGTTAAGGAATTCCCCTGAGGATCAGGGAGAGTGGACGTAGGAGCTTGAGTCTCTGAACCAGTATAAGCTTACAGTGTTATTTGCTTTCTGTACTGCATTTGATTGGTTGTATAAGCTTTTTGTACTGCATTTTAGTGAGGGTTGAAGTCTAGAGGGGAGGGGTGAATAGACTTCAAAACTTTTTGTGAGATCAGGTGTATATGCAAGTAAATTTGATCAGAGTGCGAGTGAAGCAGAACGGACTGATATCTGACTTACTGATCGCTTGGAAGCAGATCAATTCGGCATCTATCAGTTCAACTGTTGGTGCGGAAGATAAGTTAACCCGTGTGAAAAATCCGTTTGCTCAAACCAGATTCTGAGTAATCTGTTTTAGATCAGATGACAAAGGAGTCAAGCTGATCAGATCAGTTGCTTGGTGCAAATCTGATCCAGACTCAGAATATGCATGAAATATAAGTGTGCTGTGAGTGTAAAGCAGATAAATCACACAAGATTTATAGTGGTTCGGACAACACGTCCTACGTCCACTCTTCCCTATCAGCAGGGGCACTCACTTAACCAATCTGGACTTAGATTAATGTGTTAATCCAACACAATACAACAGATGTTTAGGGAGTTCTCACTCAACAATCCCAGAAATTAGAAACTAGAAACCCTAGTCTGAAATCTTGCTTAAACAAACTTAACCTAACTTTTGGTTTGGGTATAAGATTTGTTGTGTTCCAATTGGAAATCTATCCTAGTATATGGGTAGCCTAAAGCTAAAGGATAAGATTTCTGTGCTAAGAATTATTGGATGAACACTTAGAAAATATTCTTGATTTTGTGTTCTTCGTGAGGAAATTGCTGATAGCTTGAGCTTGATGATAATTTTTGTTACCTTACTATGAAGGTTGATCCCATATTTATAGAACTTGAAATCAAAGAGCCGTTGGAGAGCAATTTGAATTTCAGGCTATTTTAGGTAGCTTGCAGGCTTGATGGGACGTGCTCAGAGGCGGCATGGACAAAAGCGTGCAAGTTTGTCCTTTGTAGTCGTTGGACTCTGAAGCGCTAGTCCTGAAAGTGTCAGTTCCGTAAGTGTGTTTATTCTTCTCATTGGACCACAAGTACACAAATTTGGCGCTTGATTTACTAACAAGACTGACATTCTTCTTGTCTGATTGACTAATGCTCGTACTAGATAACTCGATGTAGTCATCTGATGGATCTGACCAGATTAGATACAGGTTGATCTGTCTACCTGGTTTGAATCTTCTGATGTAGGTTGTCTTAGCACAACTTACTGATTCTTCTTCGTGTTATCAGATGTAGGTCTTCTGGTCTTGATGTCTTCTGACCTTCAGCTAATTTAATCTTCTGATCTTCAGTTCTATATATTAAGTTCCCTCTCAATACGTGACCTATCTGTTACATCAGCTGTCTATACAACTCAGCTGGTCATCTTATCTGATATCTAATTCATCAGTCAGCTAACAGGTCTGACTGGTACTATTACAATCTGTTTTGGAACTTCCATCGAAACTGTTTGGATATTTTAGTTTTGATGAATTATGCCAAAACATTATCAACTTGTGTTTTTGAAGCTAATCTACAGATAACAAGTTGAGGGGGAACGAGAGAACAAATTGAGGGGAAACCACTAAATCGATGAAGATGATCGAGATCGACGAAAAAAGAGATGAGACCGACGAGATCAGATGAGTAAGATGAGTTCCGGAATTAAACTGATGAGATGTGCAAAATCAAAAGAGAAGAAAAGCTAAGCCAGTTGATCAGAAAGAAACAGACCAAAAGATCAGAAGAGAAGGTTGCAGATCAGAAGATGAGTTGATGAGACTGATCAAGATCAGACGTGATCGAGATCAGAAATGAAGAGGAGAAGATGAGACTGATCGAGATCGACGAGATCGAGATCGATATGATAAACCGATATGCTAACTCGATATGATGACCGATCTATCCCGATATGTTGATCTCGAAGATGTGTTGATCTCGATCAATGAAATGATCGATCAGCAAAGAAGAAATCGATAAAGCTTGAGTAAAAGTGATCCGAGGCTCGAGAAGTAAAGTGAATCGAGGGTCGGGATGTCTCTGGTCAAGAACCGAACTCAAGAAGCCCGGGTGTCAGATACCCGATCGAACAAGGTCCGCCAAGAGAAGTCTATTTGAATCAAGAGACCAAGGCTCGTGACAGACCAAGGCTCGGATAGAACTCGAAGACCCCGAGACTCGTAAGAATCAAGAATATAGCCCGTTGGAATCCGGACGCGTGGACCAATGAGAGGAAGACAACCAGCTGAAAAAGTCCCAGAGAACTTTAAAGAATAGTATGGATTTGAATGTGATTCTCTCCAACGGTAACATTCAAATCCACACTATAAATACAAGTTCTTTCTTCATTATTAGGTGTAAAAGTGTGGAGAATGTAGCAAACAATGCTACAGAGCTAAGAGGGCATATACTCAAGCATTCCCACCATAGAACACAAGTCTGTAGATATACACATGTATTCAAAGAGTGTTCTAGAACCCAATCTAAGCAACCCACGATGTATCCTAAGCTTAGAGAGATTTTCCCAACCTTAGCATTGAGGCTAAACAAATGTAAGGGAAAATCTCACCATAGTTGGAGACAACACCAAACCCAAACCCCATTCTCGTAAGAAATAACCAGTGGTGAAGTGAGGTAGTTGTTAGGCAATCCCGAGAGAGGGTGATAAGTCCAGTTGAAGTGTGAACTCATTAAATATCTAGAGGCGAACCCGAGAGGATGATAAGTCCAGTTGGAGTGAGAGCTCGTTAAATATCTAGAGGCGAACCCGAGAGGGTGATAAGTCCAGCTTGAAGGAATTTCCCTAGGAATAGGGAGAGTGGATGTAGGAGCTTGAGTCTCCGAACCACTATACTTTGTTGTGTTCTTTATTGCTTTATGTTCTTATATTGTCATATGCATTCGATTATAAGCAAAACACAACACATGAGCTTAAAACGCAAAAATCTGGAATCACCATTCCTTCACCCCTGTTTTTATATGCATCTCATGACATGTTTGCTTCCGCACGCGCAAAATGGGTTTTTCATCGAGCCTATCAGCCAGAGAAAGAAGAAGGGCGAAGCTGAAGAAACCGAGTGGAGGAGCAAGGGGGAACGGTTCATTCTTGACCGCTACCCTGAGCTCAGCTCATTCCCTGATCTGTAAGATATCTCCTTCAGATTTAGGTCGACGGTTTATATCCTCAATCAGACTCTTCCGGAGATCTTTGAACATTCCGCATTCAGAGGGGAAGACCGGTGGAATGAGAGAGACTTTCCGGACCGAAGTTCTCGTGCTTTAGGAAGACAAAGCTCAGGATGAAAAATTCCGATTTTGATGAGCTAGTTCGAGGGAAGATAGCTGAGAGGAGAGCTATGAAGTTGGTGCCCCTAGCCAGCAGAGACAAATTTCAAGATGGGGACCAACAGGGGAGATCCGAGGATCAGTCTCAGATGGAGAAGGAAACTTCCGGTGTGATCAACTCGAATCGGGTCACCTCAGATCTGGTTAGCACTCTTCAACCTTTTCGCACTATTAAAAATTATGCCAAAGTTATTGAAAGTTCTATCTTTAATTTCAATTGTCTCGATGTCTGATCGAGGCTCGATTGGAGATCGGAGCTCGGGATGAAGTCAAGCTCGGGATGATCAATCAAAGATGTGAAGGTGCACGGAAGGTTCCCGAGATTGACCTCACTCCCTTGATGGAGAAGCTTGAGAAGGTTGAGCCAATGATGAACAAGATTGCTTTCGGATGGAAGAAACATTGGCCGCCTAAGCTCGGAAGATGGAGAACCTTAGTCACTCTTCTTAATCGGTGCAAATCCAAAACACTCGACCTCACTGATGACCTCCATGGAAGATAAATTTGAATGAAAAGCTAGAGGGAGTCAAGGCCGAGCCGAAAGGCCGAATCAAATGGTAAGCACCAGGAGAATATTGAATTTCTAGAGGTGAAACCGCAGAGAAGAATGAGGTAATCGATCAAATCTGTTTGTTGAGGAAATGAGCTCAATGCTCATGACCAAGATGACAGAGATGTTTAAAGAAGCTCTCTCCGCCGCTTTGCCCATTTATCTCAAGAATTTTTCGTGGCTAAGAACCATCTCGGGGAGGTCGGAAGACGAACAAGATCGATAGCAGGAGACGTCTTATTTGTGTGAGCAAAGAGCAATATCACATGGACACAAAGACTCTCCAGACTTCTTCCAAATTACTTGGTGCAAGAAGGGGAAAAGGAAGGTGAAGACTTCGTGAAGTTATTCGCACGTACTTTGGAGAAAAAAGGCACAAAAAGAAGTTGAAATGTATAACCTATCCAAAGCCTTGAATGAAGTCGGTTACCGACAAACCAAGTTCGCTCAATGTGGAGAAGCCTATCTACACTCGAAGTTTCGAGGAAACTATGCTTGATGTTGCAAGAGAGAAACCGAAAGTGCTAGAGCTAAGGTTGGAACAAGACAGTCATTGCCGCCGAATTGCTTTATGAAGAGGAAAGCCTTGGGCATTGTTCAACCCGAAAAGCAAGCGCTAAGGCTTCTAAGCCAAAGGCAGAAAGTTGATGGAGGAATTGGAAGAGTCCGCAAGTCAGTAAGAAGAAAGTCTTCAATACGAAGAATGCTCAAGACACTCCAGATAGAACAGCAAAGAAAGCTTGCTTGGGCCTCAAAGCGCACTGCGGATCGGGAAGAAGATCAAGAAGAGTCAAGCGAAGGAGTGGATTCAAAAAAGTTTGCCAAAGAAAAAGGAGAGAGACATCAAAAGCATCAAGTGGGCCACACGTTGATAAATGGATGCCTATCAAATTCAACGATGTGTGGGAAGAGGTCAAAAGAACCTTCTGGTTCTATTATGATGTGCTCAGGGAGTGGAGAGGGGAAAGCTCAGATCAGAATGAAGCGTTCATTGAATATCTCCTAACCTTCTATCCAAAATATCTCCAAAGTTGGATGAATCTAGCAGATGAAGGAAAGGTACAAATAGTTGCCCCTGGTCCATACTCCTACCCTCCTCCAAGACTTGATAATGGCATGGTGAATGAGAAAGCCATTATTCAAGAAATTGCTCAAGATGTCTTTTTCGGTTGGGTTTAACAGGAACAAAGTCAGGATATCATTAAGAAAAGAGATGCTAGAAAAAGAGGTATTTTGAATGTTCAACCCGGAAGTGCCCGGTGATGAAGTCAAGAAGATACAAGTCAAGAGGTCTGTTGAAGAGCGTAAGATCAAGAGCCAAATCAAGACCAAGACCAAGACACTTGTAATTTTTTCTATCTTTTTGTCTTATTTTTGTTTTGATAAATTTCATTGTAACCTGTAACAGACTACTCATCATCAATGAAAATATATCATTTGTGCTCAAAAAGATAATATCTCATTATCTTATTTACATGTATTTTACTTTTGATATGCTGAATGAATGTCTCTGAATTAATTGTTTATGAAGAAAATTGTTTAAGTATTTGGTGATGAACTATTTAAGAAGATTCATTACTGAAGAAATTGTTGAATGATTAATTGTTGGGAGACTCTCTGAAATTGTTGGGAGATTCTCTGATTCAGGAAACTGTTGGGAGACATAACCAATCTTGTAATAGGATAAAACTGAAACCTGAGTTTAGGTTATATGTTTGTAACAAGATCGGTTTTGGCATCATCAAAAAGGGGGAAATTGTTGGGAGATGAATTTAATAAAGATATATGATTTTGATTAGATCCCAAAAACATTGGAGGTATGACATGTTGGGATAATCTTGATAGTTGAGTCAGGATTCAGTTTTAGAGTATTCAGGATGATATCTGCAAAATGTATAGTCAGCAGATATAGATCAGATTAGGATCTGAAGATTCTGAAGACTCAGTATGTTTCTGAAGAAATTGAAGTTTCAAGATGACATGAGTTTTTTCAAGACTCAAAGGGAAATCGAGAATCAAGACTCAAAGCAGAAATCGAGATATCAAGACTCAAGATGAAATCGAGTAATCAAGACTCAAGATGAAGACTCAAGATATCGGGCCAAGATATCAAGACTCAAGACTCGTAAGACTCAAGACTCGGAAGACTCAAGACGCAAGATCAAGATCAAGATCAAGATCAAAAATACTTAAGGTAATCAGAATTATCAAGATCAAAGAATGCATCAATGCTCAAAAGATAAACCTAAATGTTCAGAGGCACTGAATATATCTATCTCAAGGATGCAATACTAAGAAGATCGCGATTCCTTAGAAAATAGATATTTGCCAAGACATTCAAATGCAGACAAAAGGAACTAAGTCAGAAGTGTAGTTAAGGTTATATCAACTCGTAGTTTATAACCAAAAGAGCCGTTGAAGGTGTCTACCTTTAATCGAGACAAAAGTCAAAAGAGGAAGACAAAGATCGACAAAACCGATAATCGACAATGACAAAGTCATTTGAAAAAAAAGATGTCAAGTACAAAAGTTCCGCATCGCAAAAAGTGAAGACCGGCTACATGAAAGGCTATTGCCTAAAAACGTGTTAGGGAGTTTCAAACCCTAAATATAGCCGTTCCTCACACACCATAAGAGGAAACTCACGGGCTATCTCTCCAATGGATAGTTTTCAAGAGTAACCTTGGTGTATGCCTATAAATACCTTGGTGACCCTCTACATTGTAAGGTTACGGAAATTTATAACAACTCAAGAAGCTCAAACTTATTATTTAAAGTTAAAGCACTCAAAAAACTTAGAATTTCCCAAGTGCTTTTTTATATTGAAGAGAGCTTACTAAACTAAGCCTAGCTTGATAAGATATATTCAAAGCTTAGTCGAGATATCCTAGCCTTTGCATTGTACTTCATTGTAAAGGATATCTCATCCTAGTTTGAAACCAACCGTAAAACCCCAAACCCTTAAGAAGGTAGTTGGAGTGTGTTTGTTGGTGAGAAGAGTTGTAAAGAGTTAGTAAACTACGTGGAGTAGTCGTAAAGCTCTAGAGGAGAAGTTAGTTAGTAAGCTACAGAGGTAGTCCGAAAGCTTGTTTGTGTTTGAGTAAGTAAACCACGGAGGTAGTCGTAAAGCTCAAGGTAGGGCCGAGTAAGTAAACCACGGAGGTAGTCGTAAAGCTCAAGGTCGGGTTGAGTAAGTAAACTACACGGAGTAGTCGTAAACTCAGGGCGAAGTTGAGTAAGTAAACTACGCGAGGTAGTCGTAAAGCTCGAATGATTAGTGAATTTCTCCGAGGATCGAGAGAGTGGACGAGGAGCTTGAGTCTCTCGAACCACTATAAATTGCTGTGTTGTTTATCGCTTTCCTTATCTTCAGGCTTAACCGTTGCATCACCGAAGTTTGAAAGCATATTTTCAACGACATTTCAGTTGGAATCAATCCACTGGAAGTTGCATGGAATTGAATCACAGCCTAATCACTATTCCATTCAAAGGAAGGTTTTCAGCAAAGCTTAAAACGAGTATAAACTAAAGGGCCAACCATTCCGCACATCTGAGTAGCTAGAATGATAGTTACCAAATTGAACTTACTCCTCTGAGGGTTCAGTAAGTTAGTTATCCGATCCAAGCAACTCGGATCTCTCAAACTCGGGACTCGGTTGGGATTATCCGAGGTTTCGAAGCAACTTCAGATCACCGCCTCAAGAGACTTTGACTCAGAGTGATTTGTGCTTCTCGGGACCTAATCTCTTGATTATCTCGACCCAAGTGACCTCAAGAAGAAAAAGTTTTAAAAACATCAACACGTGTATTCCCCCCATACACGTAAGACTCGCTTGCACGGGACCGAAAAAGTGGTATCGAGGCGGGGTAGTTCAACAGGTCACTGTTTTTCAAATACGAACATCTGATCTGATACCTATCAATTGGTATCAGAGCTGGGGTTCAAAGGTTCACTGATTTCAGAGTGACCGCCTGAACTGATCTATTTTAAAACCCGATCTCTGTATAAATGCATATATTTTAATGTTTTAAGGCCATTATCAAAAAAAAAAGGGGAAATTGTCGATATTTTAATTTTGATGAATTATGCCAAAACATTATCAACTTGTGTTTTTGAAGCTAATCTACAGATAACAAGTTGAGGGGGAATGAGAGAACAAAATGAGGGGGAACTCACGAAATCAGATGAAGATGATTGAGATCGACGAGGTCATAGATTTAGACCGACGAGATCGATGAGTAAGATGAGTTTCGAATTAAACCGATGAGTCAGGCAAAATCGTAAGAGAAGAAAAGCTAAGCCACCGATCATAAAGAAACTGACCAAAAGATCAGAAGAGAAGGTTGCGATCGTAAGACGAAGACGATGAGACTAATCAAGATCAGACGTGATCGAGATCAGAAATGAAGAGGAGCAGATGAGACTGATCGAGATCAGACGTGATCGAGATCAGATATGATAAACTGATATGCTAACCTGATATGATGACCTGATGCTATCCTGATATGTTGATCTGAAGATGTGTTGATCCGATCACCGATTTGATCGATCGTGCAAAGAAGAAATCGATAAATTAATAAAAGTGATCCGAGGCTCAAGAAGTAAAGTGAATCGAGGGTCGGATGTCCGGTCAAGAATCGAACTCAAGAAGCCTCGAAAGTGTCGATACCCGACGCATAAGGTCCACCAAGAGAAGCGCCAATCAAGAGACTCAAGGCTCGGATAGACCAAGGCTCGGGATGGACCAAGGCTCTGATAGACCAAGGCTCAGACAGATTCAAGGCTCAGATAGAATCAAGACCCCGAGACCTTTAAGAATCAAGAATATAGCCGTTGGAATCCAAATTGACGTGGGACCAATGAGAGGAAGACAACCAGCCAAAAAAGTCGCTAACTTACATAAAGAATAGTATGGATTTGAATGTGATTCTCTCCAACGGTAACATTCAAATCCACAAAGTAAATACAAGTTCTTCCTTCATTATTAGGTGTAAAAGTGTGGAGAATGTAGCAAACGATGCTACAGAGCTAAGAGGGCATATACTCAAGCATTCCCACCATAGAACACAAGTCATTAGATATACACATATATTCAAAGAGTGTTCTAGAACCCAATCTAAGCAACCCACGATGTATCCTAAGCTTAGAGAGATTTTCCCAACCTTAGCATTGAGGCTAAACAAATGTAAGGGAAAATCTCACCATAGTTGGAGACAACACCAAACCCAAACCCCATTCTCGTAAGAGATAACCAGTGGTGAAGTGAGGTAGTTGTTAGGCAATCCCGAGAGAGGGTGATAAGTCCAGTTGGAGTGTGAACTCATTAAATATCTAGAGGCGAACCCGAGAGGGTGATAAGTCCAGAGGCGAACCCGAGAGGGTGATAAGTCCAGTTGGAGTGAGAGCTCGTTAAATATCTAGAGGCGAACCCGAGAGGGTGATAAGTCCAGTTTGAAGGAATTTCCCTAGGAACAGGGAGAATGGATGTAGGAGCTTGAGTCTCCGAACCACTATACTTTGTTGTGTTCTTTATTGCTTTATGTTCTTATATTATCATATGCATTCGATTATAAGCAAAACACAACACATGAGCTTAAAACGCAAAAATCTGGAATCACCATTCCTTCACCCCTGTTTTTATATGCATCTCACGACATGTTTGCTTCCGCACGCGCAAAATGGGTTTTTCACCGGGCCTATCAGAAACTACAAATTTCCCAACAATTTCCCCCTTTTTTGATGGAATCAAAGCAGTTAATCAGAAAAATAGATAACTAGAAAGTAAATGATAGAAATAACACACAGTACAGAAGACAATGAGGAATTGTCTTAGAATCAGAAAGATGGAGTATTCCATTAAAGATATAATCGTTTACAATTACAGAAATACTTATCAACTTGTTCTAAAGAAGTCTTCTGATAAGAAATCTTCAATATCTGAACTTCTGGAGCTCTACTGGAATATCAAACACCTTGTACATACTCTGCATCAGAGCAGCCAGTCGTTCCTTCTCAATGGTCCCTCCTTTCTTCGCAAATTCATAGTATAGCTTCTTAAAAACAAGTAGATCAAGAGTCTTGTTAGGTCTGAGAGGTGGAAAGAGAATCTCAAATGGGGGAGCTTCAGGAATCAGATTCATTGTCTTGCCCTCTTTCATCATAATCTCAGAGAATTCTGGATATTTGGTTTCTAACCAGTTTCTGAATTCATCATCGAATTCTCCTTGATCATCAGAAATAAGAATCTTCTCCAGAATGTATATATCACATAGTCAATCTGCTCTAATCTTTTTCCATTTTGGTATCAGATCTTCCCAGACAACCAAGATGTCTTTCACCGATTCAGGTAGGGACCTTTCTTCCCAGACTATATCCTCAAAGCACCAGCAGCCTTCTTCCTTTGTCTTCTCACATATCTAATGTGAAGACCTTTAGCATCAGCCAGTTTGTTTTTCTTAATAGCAGCATCTATCACTCTCTGCCTGGCCTTCTGCTCTTCTATCTGTGCTGGGGTTAGCTAAGACCTCGATCGTGTCTCAATCTGCTTCTGGGTCTGAGTTGGAATCCTGACGTGCTTGCCCTTGCCTTTATCTCTCTTTTTGGCTTCTCCCTCAGCTACTTTCTCTTCTTCCAATAGTTGCTTAGCCAGCTTAAGGCTCTTGGCCTGATCTTCAGATTCATACATTTTCTGAATATTTGAACAAAAATATTCTATCCTATCTACTCTGGCAACAACATCAGATAGGACATTTTTTTGTTCAGAAATGGCCTTCCCTTGAATTTGGATATTGTTGGGAAATCTGTAACTTAGTTTTGATGGAAGTTCCAAAACAGGTTGTAATAGGACCAGTCAGACCTGTTAGCTAACTGATGACTTAGAATCAGATTAAGATGACCAGCTGAAATGTATAGATAGTCAAGTAAAGATAGGTCACATATTGAGGAGAACTCAATATGTATAGGTCAGTCGAAGTATCGATGACCCAAGATAAGGTCGATGATCAAGACTAAGCACAAATCAAGACAAGAAGTCAAGATCGTGAAGACAAGAAGACATCAAGAATAGGGGATGAACTCAAGACTCAGATGAACTCAAGACTCAGATAAACCTCAAGACTCAGATAAAACTCAAGACTCAAGAATAAACCCAAGACTCAAGATGACCGAATACACCGAGGCTCAGAGACACCAAGATCAAAAGACTCAAGACCTACATTCAAAGATAGTCCGAGATATTGAAGCTAAGACAATGTGCATCCGAAGACTCAAAAAGGTAGATCGATCGGGCCATTCGATCAAGTCACCACACCGTGACAATCAAAAAGATACACCGCATAAGATTTAATCTTACAAAAAGAATATCAATCGCCTAACGGATAAATTTTTGAAGTGCCGCCATGGGCCAAGGAGAAAGCGACATGTGCACAAAAAGAGTCGATAAATGCGGATACGACGCTAGGACAAAAACGGCGCTTAATCATGCCTACGGCCACGCCGATAATCGGAGCACGTCATAATCATATCCTACAAACCTACCTAATATAGCCCGAAATTTAAATTGCTCTCCAATGGCTCTTTGATTTCGAGGTCTATAAAATGGGATCGATCTTCATTTTGAAGACAAGGACCAACAAGTGAGAACAAGCAAAGAACAAAACATGGAGACACGAGAAAAAAAAGCTAAAGCTACAAAGAAAATCTCCGCTCAAAGAACACTACATTTGAAGATTATTCTTAGAGTGTTCATCCCATTAGTTCTTAGCAAGAAATCCTATCCACTAAAGCATTTTGGCTACCTAAAGCACCGGGGATAGATTTCGGTTGGAACCCTCAAACATTCTTTACCCAAACGCAAGTTAGGTTAAGTCTCAGAGAGTGCTAACTAAATAAAAACATCTCGCCATCCTTTTGAAGGATATAAGTTCCGCTTAGTTACGTTTGTAGAGAGGGAACTCGATAAACATCTCGCCATCCCGAAAAGGATATAAGTCCCGTAGGTTAAGCTTTGAGAGGGAACTCGATAAACATCTCGCCATCCCCGAAAAGGATATAAGTCCCGCAGTTAAGTTTGTAAGAGTGGGAACTCGTAAACATCTCGCCATCCTAAAAAGGATATAAGTCCCCAAAGTTAAAGTAGGTTAAGGTTCCCCGTGTTAAGGGAAGAGTGGACGTAGGACGGGTTTCGTCTGAACCACTATAAAAATCTTGTGTGCATTTACTTGCTTTCTTATTGCTTTTACACAAGTCACACAAATGAGTTTAAAACAGCATACATATTCTAAGTTAAAGCTCAGTCTGCACCAAGCAACTGATCTGATCAGATTGACACCTTAGTCAACTGGTTGAAAAACTGACCTAAGAATCTGGTTGATAAAACTGGTTATTCACACGGTTAAAAACAAGCTTCCGCACCATTCAGTTAAACTGACAGAATCAAACCGACCGCCTTCGTGCACTCAAGAAGATTGAACATCGCCTAAACCGATACACTAAGACTGGATCGGGTATCTCATAGTTCACACCGATCCAAGAAAAAAGTTTTGGAAGTCTATTCACCCCTCCCCTCTAGACTTCCACCTCACAAAACCCATTCGGGACCTACAAGTGGTATCGAGCAAAGGGTTCTACGCACCATCGGCTTTTGAGTATCATCGATTCTTGAGGAAGAATCTTTGTGGTCATTTGAACAGATCTTGAAAAAACCGTTTTCAAAACTCATTCGTTTTCAAAATCACTCAGCATGGATAATACCTCTGGTATGTATCATGATTTGCTTAAGTTTTCAATTGATGAGTATGCAGATTAGGCTATATATATGTGCAACCATCTAAGATCGATAAACGGTAGAATGATGGAAGTCATCGAACGAGGACCCATCATCATATATCACGACAACCCAGCAGTTGGAGGAGTTCCAGATTTTGCCACGGGAAGTCTTGTGTGAAAAAGCCCAGCCTTGATGGATGCAGAGGAATGAAAGTTGTATACACTAGATACAATCGCCAGGCATATAATCATGAAGACAATAGATAAAGTCACCAAAGAGAAGATAAAGTATCTCAAATCCGCGAAAGCAATGTGGGATACTCTTGTTGAGATATGCGAAGGAAATGATCAGATCAAAGACAGCCGACTACAAGCTGAACTAGTGAAGTTCGAAAAGTTAAAGATGTTGCCCAATGAGACAATCAACGAGCTCGATGGGAGGATAACCATGTCAGTAAATAAGCTACGAGAACTTGGAAGAGAGATGTCAGACAAAGATATCAACTACAAGATCTTAAGATCCCTTACCAAGAAATGGGACATGAAAGTCATGGTAATCAAGGATTGCCAAGACATTTCAAAGATGAAGCCGAGTAGCTTGTTCCTAAGCCTTAAAGCCCATGAGTTTGATTTAATCGAAAGAGGACAAGCAGATGAAGATTTAAACGCCTCACGAAGCCTCAACGCCTAAATCGGGTTGCATTTAAAGCAACCAAAGCCAGCAGATCGAAGGCCACCGAACCTCGTTGGAAACATAATGAGTCAAGGTAACAGACGCTTCGCTTATCAGAAACTTGAAAGAACAAATACAAACCTTGGTAAGTATCGGAGATTCTACAAAGGACTATCAAAGAAAAAGAGGCCAACCGACAGATCACGAGAAAGAACCACATCTGATGATCGAAGAGATAACAGAGAAGAAAAGAAAAAAGATGATCTGACACATGAGAGAAGAGATAACAGATCTGACAGAAGGAGTTCAGATTACTATCAGAAAGGGAAGTCACCTGACAGATCCTACAGACGGAGTGACTCCACCGGCAGAGAAAGTTCCAGAGATCGATGATCATGCTTCAATCGCGAGAAACCAGTCACTACAAAGACCGACGCCTCGACTTGAAGAGAAAGAGAAGAGAAACGAACAAAAGAGAGCAACGCCCGTAGATAGAAAAGCCCCGGTAGTCTAACATAACATCCGGAATTGATGATTCCTATCCGCCTTTCCGAGGATTTCGCTACTCATCAGAGAAGACTTCGCCCGATAAGCAAAGGTTGTTGACTTCCACGAGCAAGAAGATCTGATATTCTCTTCAGATGACGATGAAGTATGCCTGATGGCCAAGGAGGACCAATCTGAGGTAACCTCCAAACCTTCTGTTTTTTCAAATTCCACACCTGCTATTATTAGCACACCTGCAGGAGAGATTGACTTGCAGCTCTACTCTGAGCAATTGCTTGATGATCCTCTGATGCAGTAGACACTTATACAATAGTGGAAGCTAAAAATGACAAACTAAGGATCAGAAATAATCAGCTTGTTAAAGAGAACGCCTCAAAGAAAGCTACCGAATCGAAATCACGAAAACCGCCAGAAGGTAATCGAGGAACTTAACATTTCGAAAAGTTAAATCTTCCGATCGAGAAGAGTCAAAATTTGCAATCAACAAAACAACAAGTCGATGATTTCAAAATCCTTCAAGCTAAATTTGATGAGCTATTCGACTACATGAGAGTCTAAAAACTACTGAGGATAGTTTGCGCAAGAAAATAGAGGTTTTCACGAAGTCATCTAAAACCATTCAAGAAATGAACACCTATTTTCGAACGCCGACTAACAAGAAGGGAATTGGGTATGAGAACCCTTCTACATCCTCAAAAGGCCCGTTTGATTCACTTCAGAAGGGTGTAATCAAACGAGTCTCCGGATAAAGATACACTAAAAGCTAAACTTGTATCTCGATAAGGAAAAAGACCTGTTGAAAGCAAGTAAGGCAAGTGCCTAATCGAAAAGGGAACATAAATGAACCTAACTAATAAAGCATCACCGAGGAATCAACGAAGAACCCGGTTCTTCCGAAAAGACCTCAACTCGATCAAACAGATTAGGTATCATAAGAGACAACTCAGAAGAAGGAAATCTAATGAAACCCAATCAAGGTCACCGCATTTAATAAGCAAGCTATAGGTAAACCGCAAAGACCACCTATGCCAAAAAGATATGAATCTTTTGATGGTAGCAAACAGACCTACCCTTATAACCAGAGATCTAGGCTACCGCGACCGAGCCATTAATCGATTAAAAGAAGACAAAATATAAAGAAAAATCCCAAGTCTTCTAAGTCAACCAAGGCTCACACGAAAAAATCATACTAATCAGAAAGCATATAAAGAGATGTATGATTATGTTGATATGTATGGGAGACAAATCAGACCTTCTAATCTATCAGATTAGTGCTCTGTTTGTATGGATCCCTAAATCCACCACTAACCCCCCCCAGACCCAATTCCAAAGGGTACCTAAAGCCCGATTTGATTGGCAGTTCAAGGTGGGATCGCCAACAAAGGAGGTGCACAAGCAACTATCCGGGTACATTGATAGTGGATGCTCAAGGCACATGCCTCGAAGCAAACATCTCCTTAGATCTTACAAAGAACAAGAAGGCCACGTGTACTTTCGGTGATGATAACTTTGGTTTTACCAAGGATTCGTAACCTTAGAGAATGATGATGTACAAGTAATCGGAGTCTCTCAGATGTCAAGGATTGAAGCATAATCTACTATCAGTATCACAATTCTGCGACAACGGATTCAGCTTTGAGTTCTCGAGCGACAAGTGTACGATAAGGAATCGAGCCACTCAACAAATCTTGCTAACTGGTTCAAGGAAAGGCACAATCTACACAACAGATTGGAACAGTTGCCCTAAGAATACATGCTTAATTGTTAAGAGTTCTAAAAGTAGCAGTTGGCTCTGGCACAAAAGAATGAGTCATCTGAACTTCAAGACTCTTAACAAGATAGCTAGGATGTCTTTGGTTGAGGGACTTCCGAATGAGATATTCTCCAAAGATCAGACATGTGCCGCATGTCAGAAGGGAAAACAAGTTAAAGCCTCATTCAAGGGAATACCGGACCAAAGATCCAAGAGAGAAATCAAGAATCGCTCCATATGGATCTATTTGGACCGATATACACCAAATGGGCCTCAATGGACGCAAATATACTCTAGTAATCGTGGATGATTATTCCAAGTTTACTTGGGTTGTATTCTTATACAAGAAGAATGAGACAACGACAAAGATACCCGAGCTGCTCAAGAAGCTACAAAACGAGAAGGGTGTCAGCATAGTAAAAATCAGATCAGATAAAGGTACAGAGTTCCTGAATTCCTTTATTATCGATTTTTCAACCGAAGTTTGGTATACAAAGATGAAACGTCACCGAAGAACGCCACAACAAAATGGAGTAAGCCGAACGGAGAAACAAAACTCTCAAGGAAGTTTCGCCAAGACTATGTTAGTTGAACATGCCACACCAAGCCATTTTCGCGTATAATCAACACGCAAGATGCCATACACTCGTAACGTATGTTCTCTCGACTAAGACTCACTTCAAAACACCTTATGAACTGTGGAAGGAAGAAAACCTCGTGTTTCATACTTCCATATTTTTGGGTGCAAGTGTTTTATTCACAACAATGGGAAAAGTCGGGTTGAAGACTTTTGAGGCCAAGTCAGATGAGGGCATATTCTTAGGATATTCCTCATCCAGCAAGGCTTTCAGGGTTTACAACAAACGAACTCTAGTTGTGGAAGAAACACCCCATGTGGTCTTTGATGAGACATCTTCAACAAGAGAAAGTCGACTCGTAACAAGCCGCATTCGCATCAATCGCTACCGACACGCAGAAAATGGATCACCTAAGCATCAAAGGAGAAAGAAGTCGAACACATAAAAGTGTACATCCAGTAACTTGATCTTGCCGATTCAACAGGTCAATCGCACTCTAAGGTACGCATAACCGTCGCTGAAGAAGCGTTATAACCGAGATAAAGATCAACCGAACCATCCGTTCGGGGGAACTCCTGGTTCCTATTTAACGTACATCAAGACATGATGAATCCAACATCACCGAGACATGTTCTTATCAAGTGGATCATAATTCCGCACCACTCCCAATCACTAGTGATGAACTATCGACATGGATGATGTTCTCCAAAACATTTCATCAAAAATAAGGACTTGGATTACCACCATCCAACCGACCGATTATCGGAGACCCATCCGATAGAGTCAAAACTAGACATCGATTGGTAAAAGTGCCATGTATCGTTGTTATTCTGCCTTTTGAAGGAACCAACTACAAGAGAGGAAGTTTCTACAAGACGCAAGTCGGATTCTAGCCATGGAGGAGGAGCCGAACAGTTTGAGAGGAATCAAGTTTGGAAATTGGTGACGTAACTCAACTCATCAAGACGAATTGCACGGGTGGGTATTCAAGAACAAGAGAGATGAGAAAAATGTCATAACCAGAATAAGGCAAGACTTGTTGCTAAGGGGTATTCACAATCGTAAGGAATTGATTATGATGAGACCTTTGCACGGGCCGCACTTTAGAAGCCATTCGGTCAAGTTTCGCATATGTCGCCTACAGAGGGTTCATTGTGGTATAGATGGATGTAAAGAGTGCATTCTTAAACGGGTACTAGCAGAGGAAGTTTATGTCAAACAACCTCCAAGCTTTGAAAAAGGCAACCAAGTGTACCGCTTTAAGGAAAGCTCTTTTACGGATCAAACAAGCTCCTCGAGCTTGGTATATGATACTTTCTGAGTTCTTGATAAACAACGGGTTCACTAAAGGAATAGTGGACATAACCTTATTCAGAATAGAAGATGGAGAAGATATTCAGATGGTTCAGATTTACGTGGACGACATCATCTTCGGATCTCCCAACAAAAAGCTATGTGAGAAGTTCAAAGAAGTTGATGCAAGGGAAGTTCGAGATGTCCATGATGGATCAGATGAATTACTTTCTGGGTTTACAAGTCAAGCAGAGTACAGAAGGGATATTCATCTGCCAGGTGAAGTATACAAGGAATCTATTGGAAAAGTTTGGAGTTCAACATTGCAAGGAAGCCAGAATTCCCATGATGACCGGGTTCAAGATGGATCCGCATTTAAGATGGTCGAAAACGAATCGAAAAGAGTATAGAGCTCTAATTCGATCACTACTATACCCGCCAAAGACCAGATATTCACATTACGTTTAAAAGAGGTGTATGTTCCGATTTCAAGCAAATCCAATGCAAAGCCACCTAGAAGACTAAAAGCAGATTCTCAATATCCGAAGGACTATAAACCTTGGTTTATTTTACCCATCGATGACAATCTAGAGCTTAGTGGGTATTCTCGATTCAGACACGGAGGTTGCGTAATCGACAGAAGTCAACCTCGTGTTCATGTCGATTTCGGAAATAAGCCGATCTCATGGTTTCGAAGAAGCGGACATCGATTATGTACATCTACTACTCAAGCGTAATATATGGTCTGCAGAAGTTGTTGTTCCCAACCGCTCGCTAAGTCAAGAAATGAGGGATTACAACATCGTAGCTAAGAACGCATTCTATATTTCGTGACAAGAATAGTGTTATTGCAATCACCGTAATCCCGTTCTAATTACAAGATGAAAGCATGTGGATGTCGACACCATTTTATCGAGATCATGTTGAAAAGAAGAATATCCGGATGGGAAAGATCCATACTGACAAGCAGAAAGCTGATATCTTAACCAAGCCGCTAGTTGAGATCAGATTCAGAGAGTTATGCAACGAGCTAGGGCTTCTGGATCTTGGAGAAAATGCACAGTATATGGTTGAAGGAATGATCTCCGTAACCGGTTGGTTAAAAGACTAACTAGGTTAAGTGGAATCAGTTGAGTTAGGAATCTCAACCGATCGTACGACCGACGAGGAGGGATCCGAAGTTCGATAAGGAGCCGATCAAAAAGTCGATAAGTAGCCGATCCAAGTTCGCATAAAGGGCGATCAATTCAAGATATATCAGATTAAGGGGGAACTGATCAGATTGGAAGATTACTTTATAAGTCGATTAAAGCTACAGTCAACAAGCAAATCAAGATTAAAGCCATAGATCGCATAAGTCAGAAGAAACAACACAGCAATGGAATAATAGATTTTCATTGATAAGGACCCGGAGGTCAGATTTACAAGTTACAAGTGATATCACAAGCTACAAATGCTACAAGCTATCTTCAAGTGGTATTACAAGTACAAGAAGACCCGGAGGTCAATGCATAAACCATCACCCTAAGACAACCTTAGGTAGGGAAGGAGAGAGAGAGATTTTAAGGTATGATGCTCTCATTTTCTCGATCCTACCCAGGGGCAGCAGAGAAGCTTCTAGAATCCCCGAAAAGCGCGCCTAGAATCTTGGAGTGAGGAGCGAGAGCAAGCCTTGAAGGATCTTTTAAGCTAGAGCCCTTAGACCAAAAAAAATCAATGGACTCTCCAAATTGTTAAATGGGACATTAAGGTTAAAGGTTTGGTCACAAAGACCATATGGCCATGAGTGTCTCATGCAAATATATGAGTTTGATATACTATTTTGTATATCAAACCCATGTTTTGTTTCGCACTAAGTCCTCTGATGTTAATTCATTATCTCGATAGGGCACAAGGTGCATACGGTTAGGAGAAGTGCCTTCTCATTTGCCTTAGCAGATCCGCCTCCATGGTGGTAAAGAAGCTTAACATTGATCGTATGTGAAATCTTAGATGACGACGAAAACAGTGTGAAGGAACACACAGGGTTGATTTGAGTAGTCAATTCATTGGAAAAGGGCTAAAGGTTCCCACCGAAGTTTCAACCGAAATAAGGAACTCATCGTAAAAAGCATGAAGGATATGCTAAAGAAGATGGAATGGTTTATGATTGTGTTGTGTTTGCTTAACACCCCCGTGCTAATTTATAGAAGGAAATTAGGGGTATAAATGCAAATTTTACCTTTTCAGAAGATCTTAAGAGAAATTTGCATCGACAATGCGTTAGAACACGCCGCTAATGGTTGGATGAGTTAACGGTGTGATTAAATCACAGCCGATATCTATGCCATTATTACGGAATGTCAAATCGCACCGATTTGGGAATCGAGGGACTTTTTGACTCCTCAAGTAAAAAGTTTTTGGGGAGTTGACTTCAAAGAAATGCGAAATGATTAGAAGAAGATCGAGGATATAGAGTATCGTAAAAGAGGATCGATAAGTGGCGTAAGTGTTTCAAGCAAGAATGATCGATAAGTGAGATATTGTTGGGAAATGCATAAGGCAACCACCGATAAGTCAACAAAGTACCAGATCGATCACCGTGGTAATCGATTGATTATAATATCAATCACCGATACTCTCTTATTTATCTCTTTCTGAATACATTATATGCGTTATTTATTTTAATTGATTTATTTTACACTATTCATGACGCATGCTCTGCAAAGCTTTTAATGCGGACTTGGGAAAATGTTTTCAAAATGTTTTATTGTGATTTTTGAGTCCGGAAAATGAGAAGACTACTTTTCTCAACCGTGCTATCAAAATACCTTTTGGCCGATTAATCTCAGCCACCAATTTCAAAACACGGATATTTGAGTACTTTGGAAAGTTGTGCAAAAAGGTTTTCCCTCGTATTCTACAAAATCCAAAATTTTCTCAGAAAACCGATTTCCACTACTTCGTCTTCTCAAAGCTCTTAAAAGTTTTTTTTTTTAAAATCCTCAGAGAATTACCTTCGAAATCATTTGATTCTACCCTTCCGATTTCTAAATCTTTCGAATCAATTTCTGGTAATTCCTTGTTTTAAATTAATTGCATGATCTAAATTTCTCTATGGTACCTAGGTTTACGAGTTGTATTTCTGTAATTTTTATTAGATCTAAATGCTTACTTTCTAAATTGATGCTAAAATTACTAGTTTGACTGAATTTATTGAAATATCTTACTCAAACTAAACATCAATTTGCATATTGTACAGAAATGGCACATCTTGTTTCAAGACCGGGCCAAGGGAAAAAGTACTGCAACTTTGCATCGATGAAGAAGGACATCATTGATGAAAAGTATGTAGTCTTCACCATCACCTCAGATCCGGAATCGCTGGAAATTCTGGAGTGCCTTCGAGAGTGTGGACTGGAAAGATATTGCTCTACTCATCAGAACATCGTTCACACCCATGAAGCCCTGGAGTTTCTTTACAATCTGCAGAGGGATGAAGACAATGATGCTGACCTAATTTCTTCCGATGGCGAAATGGAAGTTTGAGTGACGAATGACGATCTACAGAGGATATTCGGCCTAACTCGAGGAAGCATCAATCCAGAGTCCTACACGACTGCTGTAGGAGAAAAGGAGTTTCTTGAAGCCGAACTGTTGAGACCAGCAAACAAGGAGAACACGATGAACGTCAAAGCCTCCTATCTGAAGAGAAAGTATCGCCTTCTTCTTGAAATTGTTCAGAAGGTGATCATGTGCTCAACTTACAGCCTTGATGCAGTCACGTCTTACAAGATAAGTGTCATGGCTGCAATAATCAAGAAGACTTCAGACATCGATTGGTTGGGTATGGTCAAAGCAAGACTGAGAAAAGACTCCAGGAAGTTCGAACTGACCCAGAGCAATGAAGTGTGCTTATCTTCGAAGTGCTCATTCATACACAAAATCTCTATCATTCTGTTAGATAAGCTGCCACAGAATTATGAATGGAACGAGAATGGAGCGAAGATTTACCAAGCAAAGCACAAGGCCATACTGGGCAAGGATGAGTCCCTACCTAGACAAGCTGATGAGGATCCGACTCCTTATGTGCCCAAACCCAAGAGAGAAAAGAAAGGAAAAGATAAGGCAACTGCATATTCTGAAGTGCAGGAAAAGGCCATTCCAGAGAAGAGGATGAAGAGGAAAGATCTGGCCAAGAAACCAGATGCTCAGCGGAAACGTCAGAAGAGAGTCTCATCTCCTCTGAAGACTGCTCCAAGTTCTGCCAAGCCAGCTAGTAGAACTGAGGATCTGATGCAAGAAGAATCAAAAGAGGAGATAGCAGTCCTCTCTGAGCCAACTATCAAAGAAGTAAGGGAAGAGCAGATGATCGCAGCAGAAGGAGAGAAATGGCCGAGGGATGAAGTGGAGCAACTGGAGGAAGAATCACCATCCGATTCTCTCGCTCTAACCAAGATCTTCCAGAGAGCAAGGTCGCCAACGCCCACTTCCAAATCACCATCACCCTCTCCTCAAAAATCATCATCACCACCCCCACAAAACCTCACCCTCACCCTCACCTATCGTAACAACATCTCCCACACCACCAATCAATGAACCCGCTCAGAAACCGAACACCCTCAACATAAAAAAACGAACCCGAAACTACAAACATCCCAATCCTCATCCAGTCTCAAGAACCCGAGAGATCCGATTTAACGTGTGTCCATCTCTCATAATCCCTTCAACACCGTAACAAAGATTTGCTTCACACCGCTTCCAGAGCCCCATCATAAGGATAATGAAGCAACAGATCAAAGAGTATCCGCTGGATCTATGCCCCGAATCGATCAACATCCCGCATCTAGCAAATGATAGAAGAAATAGTGTGTTCGAGGGATATAAGACTGAAGATCATTGAAGAATTTCTGATTCTAATGACAACTCTGGGATCAAATTTCTTTGTAGACTTGGAGTTGAAATGTCTACACAATGTTGGGATTAAAAGTGCTGTTGAATTGGCATCAGACGATGATATCAGATGGCTGATTCACGAAAGGTTCGGAATTGCTGATAACAGGGAGGAAACCGTTCGACCTCCTACAGATCATGAGGGAGCTGTCGATGAACCAAGAATGGGTGTTGCAGATGAGACCCAATTTGGCAAGGCTTCAACATCTGAACAGACTGCTACGATGAGCTCTGATACCCTAGATCATCATACTTAGAAGATTTAGGATGGGATCAAGACTGCATTTGAAGACAAATTCGCAGCGCTCACGGAAGATCTGATGAAGCGGTTTGAAGATGAGCAAGTGAAACTAGTTGACAAGGAACGAAGTCACACGGTGGGGATGCACAATGCCATCCTTGCTGAAGTAATGCAACTAGTATATCCCCTTGCTAAGAAGCTCAAGCTCCAGTCTGACAAACACACAGTTCAGACAGAGATGTTCAATCAGACATAGGTACTTTTGGAAAGTGTCTGGGCATCCTTGGACAAGACCAACAACCACTTGGATATGGGTTGGAAAATTTTTCTAGCTTCTACAAAACGAGCAAGACAGGAAATCGAAACTGCTCTCAGACGCTTCTACACACCTGCACCTTCTGCCACCGTTCAGATCACTCCTCTTGTTGTCGAGAAACTCGAGAGGAGATCTCACGCAATTAACAACTCCGAACCAAGAAGATGTCCAACCTCTTTGATGAAACCAAAAAGGGGGAAGGAGAAGAGGAAAAGAGTCCAAGGAAAAGAGAATACGTAAAAAAATAGACTCAAGAAAAAGAGAACAAAGAGAAGGAAGAAAAAAACAGACTCGCATACGCTTGGTAAAATTTTCATCTCTACCAAAAACCATCAGATTCGACTTGCCGCCCACTCCATCTACCGATCTCGTTGCTGAAATGAAAGAAACTATGGAGCAACACAGTAAAGAGATCGCCGAAAGGTAAAAGTGCTCTTTCGTGAGGTTACCGCCAGAGTCGACAAGATTGAAGACTTTCTTCGCTCATTCGTAAAAAAGAATGGAAATCGATGATCGTGCCAAGAGCCTTGAACTCGCTAAGAAATTAAGCCAAGAAGACGAACAAGATGAACTTGAGCAGACTCGAGGAGGAAGAAAGGCAAAGGCAAGATGATGAAAGCAATCATGAAGATCAGAGACAAGGCCATTTATTCTCCACCAAAGTCGATGACTCTCGAACAAGTTCAAGAGCGCATAAGACAGAGAATAAGAGAGGCCGCAATCAAGAAGCGTGGTTAGCAGAGGCTAAGGGATCGAACATCGCTACATCCAAAGGAAAAGGAAGAAGAACGGCAGGCAGAAGAGGAGATTGTTTGGGAGAAGAATGCCCTTCCCAAGACTGTTAAAGGCATCCTCTCAGGTAACGGCAAGATATGCTTTCGTAATGGGATGAGATCGAGGAGAATGGTTATGTGACGCCTACATCCCGGAGAAGATTCCAATTCATCAAGATCGACTAAAAATGATGATGAATTCGAACCGGTTAGAAACAAAGTATCCGGACTTCTACCGCATAAAGGATGAAAAAAGGCAAGATCATGTCACTTATACCGTAAGCTCCACCCTTTGAACCACTTCTTCCACATTTCAAGGCCCGGACAACAAGCTAGATCCCGTTAAATTCAAGAATATCTACTATGGACTTGCCAAAAAAGGAGGAATCCATAGAAAAGAAGAGTTGGACAAACTAATGCAAAGGATGTACAAGATGTTTGGCATCCCCAAAGAATGCAGCAAATGTTCAAGTACACTGAAGAAGACAACTTGGAATCGATGATAGGTACGCTTTTCATGTATTCTACAATGCACACACCTATCTCGAATGAAATTTTCCATCTCACTGATTCTAAGACAACATTTTATTGTCTTCTGAGGTATGTACTGTTTGAATCATCTACATTTCCATTCATGGTATCTCATTTTTCTCGATTAAGTATGGTTAAGTGTTTTGGTTCCATCAAAAAGCGGGGAAATTGTTGGGAAATCAGAACTTAGTTTTGATGGAAGTTCCAAAACAAAGTTAGTAATAGGACCAATGGACTCTAGAATGATCGATGACTTAGAATCGATTAAGATGACCAAATTTAAATGTATAGATAGTCAAGTAAAGATAGGTCACATATTGAGGGGGAACTCAATATGTATAGGTCGTCAAGTATCGATGACCCAGATAAGGTCGATGATTAGAAGACTAAGCACAAATCTGAAGACAAGAAGACAGAAGATCAGGTGAAGACAAGAAGACACTAAAGACTCGGGGATGAACTCAAGACTCGGATAAACCTCAAGACTCAGATGAACTCAAGAGAATAAAACTCAAGACTCAAGATGATTGAATACACCGAGGCTCGAGAGACACCAAGATCAAAAGACCAAGACCTACATTCAAAGATAGTCCGTGATATTGAAGCTAAGACAATGTGCATCTCAAGACTCAAACAAGGTAGATCGACCGCCATCGACGTGATCAAGTCACCACACCGTGACAATCAAAAAAAGATACACCAGACAAGATGAATCTTCTACAAAAAGAATATCAATCGTCTAACGGACAAATTTCTGAAGTGCCTCCTCGCGAAGCCAAGGAGAAAGAGACACGTGTACAAAAAGAGCTGACAATACGGGATAAGATACTGCGGACAAAAATGGCGCTAATCATGCCTACGGCCACGCCGATAATCGGAGCACGTCACAATCATATCCTACAGCCTACCTAATATAGCCCAAAATTAAATTGCTCTCCAACGGCTCTTTGATTTCGAGGTCTATAAAATGGGATCGATCTTCATTTTGAAGACAAGGACCAACAAGTGAGAACAAGCAAAGAACAAACACGGAGACACCGCAAAAAAAGCTAAAGCTACAACAAAATCTCCGTTCAAAGAACACTACATTTGAAGATTATTCTTAGAGTGTTCATCCCATTAGTTCTTAGCAAGAAATCCTATCCACTAGCATTTTGGCTACCTAAAGCACCAGGATAGATTTTCAGTTGGAACCCTCAAACATTCTTTACCCAAACGCAAGTTAGGTTAAGTCTGTAGAGTGCGAACTCAATAAACATCTCGGCTATCCTTTTGAAGGATATAAGTTCCGCTGGTTACGTTTGTAGAGTGGGAACTCGATAAACATCTCGGCCATCCTGAAAAGGATATAAGTCCCATAGGTTAAGCTTGAGTGGGAACTCGATAAACATCTCGCCATCCCGAAAAGGATATAAGTTTGAAAGTTAAGTTTGTAAGAGTGGGAACTCGGTAAACATCTCGGCCATCCTGAAAAGGATATAAGTCCCGCAGGTTAAAGTAGGTTAAGGTTCCCCTGTGTTAAGGGAAGAGTGGACGTAGGACGGGTTTCGTCTGAACCACTATAAAAGTCTTGTGTGCATTTACTTGCTTTCTTATTGCTTTACACAAGTCACACAACTGAGTTTAAAACAGCATACATATTCTAAGTTAAAGCTCATTCTGGACCAAGCAACTGATCTGATCAAATTGACACCTTAGTCAACTGGTTGAAAAACTGACCTAAGAATTTGATTGATAAAACTGGTTTTTCACACGGGTAAAAACAAGCTTCCGCACCATTCAGCTTAAATCGACATATATCAAACCGACCGCTTTCAGCACTCAAGAAGATTGAACATCGCCTAAACCGATATACTAGCACTCGACGGGTAATCTGCAGGTTCACACCGATCCAAGACGAAAAGTTTTGGAAGTCTATTCACCCCTCCCCTCTAGACTTCCACCCTCACAAAACCCGTTCGGGACCTACAGATATCTTCCCCATGCTTTTCAACTATCTGAGCAATCTTCATCGGTTGGTGTGTCGACAATAAAGAAAGTTGAAATAATTTCGGCATGACAACAAATTGGCTCAGATGATGTGAGATGGAGTCGGCACAGATATGTTCAAAGAAATGCACAAATGCCAAGAATAATTAATTGCATCTGTTTTTCTACCTCCTTTTCCCCTTCCCCCTTTTTGGTTGCATCAAAAAGGTTTGTTAGCTTGAGGTTAAGAGCTCTGAACTGATTTAACATTTCATCTTTCAGTTCCTCAACAGCTAACCGGGTAATCTGCACCGTGGAAGATGAGGGTTCAAGGCCCAATAACCAGTTCAGACCATCTTCAAGAGACTTCTTGGCCCTGAGAAGAGATCCCTCAAACCTCTTCCATCCAGCGTCCACACAGGTATCTGTCCTCTCCAGAGAAGACCAGACACTTTCCAACAGGGTTCCGACATCAGAAATCAAAGTGATTTGTAGTGACATCTTCTCTGTGACTAGATCAACTTTCCTTAGCACAGTGGCAGTAATATCATCGTGCATGCTCATTATCTTGGCCACAGTCAGCTTCCTTTCTGCATTAACTAGAGCGTGTTGTTGTTCTGTTGATCTCTTTATCAGGTCAGTTGCCATCTTGTTGAACTGTGTTTCAACAGTTGCCTTTACCCCATCTTGAATAGTCTTCGAAAGGCGATCTAGGGTATCGTCATCTAAGGCAACATCCATGCCAGATGTTGAAGCCTCACCAGATAGGGTCACATCTGCAGCACCCAAACCTGGTTCATCGACAGCTTGCTCATCAGCATGAGCCCAGTAAGCTTCTTCTCCTTCAACCACCGCAATGCCAAACCTCTCATGAACCAACCATCTGATGTCGTCATCAGAGGTTAATTCAGCAGCACTACTCACACCAGCATTCTCCAGCACCGTGTCTCCAGATCCACAAAATAGTCAACTCCAAGTGCTTCCATCAAAATCATGAATTCTTCTATGCCCTTCAGACGAATATCCCTCCAGAAGACAATCTCTTCAATCTTAGACTAGAATCCTGGATGATTGATTAGTTTTGGGCAAATCATGTCAAGATAGGCCTTAACCTGTTGCTTCAGTATAAACAGGGTTGGATCTTCTGTTTCAGAATCAGGAGACTCCAGAACAATCCGGTGTTGAATGGATTGTGGGTAAGAGAGACATAGAGATCCTCTCTTGGAACAACTTCTTCATCAATCAGTTCCTCTACCCTTTCTGGTTCCTAGTCAATCTGGGCAGTTGGTTGGGGAGTGGGTATTTGTTGTTCACTGGGTAATGGGGTGGGCTTAGGTTGAGGTTGAGGGGCAGGTTGCTCTATTGGAATTGGTGATGGTGGTTTGGCTGGAGATGGTGAGGGTGATTTGGAAGTAGGTGTGGATGATCTGTCCCTTCTGAACACTGCACTGATGGGCACAGAATCTGAGGGTGACTGCTCCCCAGTTGGCTCAGCTGCTACTTATTCTTCTGCCTCTCCTTCTCCTTCTCCCATTTATTCAATTTGCACTTCCCTGCCAGTACTCATAGTTCGTTCAGAACTGACAGCAATCTCCTCCTATGATTCAATATGAATCGGTTCCTCTGTTTTGTCAACAACCTCAATTGGTCCAGGAGCCTTCTTCAGAAGAGTGGTTATTTTCTTCTGACGTTTTTCCGGTTCATCTGGTTTCTTGGCCAGTACCTTCATTTTCAACTGCCTCTTGGGGGTAGCCTTTACATGCATTTCTGATTGGATAGAAGACGCAGTTGCCTTATATTCTTTCCCTTTGCCTTCTCCACGTTGTTTGGGCACGTATGGAGCAGGATCATCATCTGATTGACCAGGTAGGGGTTCATCTTTTCCCAAAATGGCCTTGAATTTATAAAGATAGACCTTCTTGCCATCTTCATTCCACTCGAAGTTATCGGGCAATTTATCCGAAAGGAATATGGAAACCTTGTGGATAAAATCACTTTGAAGTCAGATAGACTTCATTCCTCTCATTCAAAGCAAACTTTGCATTTTACTTTAATAATCTGGCTTTGAACATCCCTAGCCAGTCGACATCATTGGTTTTCTTAATGATAGTAGTCATGACACCTATCTTGTGAGAAGTGACGGCATCAAGACTGTATGTTAAGCATAAAATCACCTTTGACACAATCTCGAATAGAAGGTGATATTTTCTCTTCAGAAATGGAGCACGAACATTCACCGTCTATTCTTTATTTGATGGTCTTAACAGCTCGGCTTGAAGAAAGTCTTTCTCTCCCAATTCAGATGTGTAAGATTCTGGAGCAATACTTCCTTGTCGGAGACCAAAAATTCTCCGTAAATCATTGTCAGACACAATAACCTCCATTCCTCCAACATAAGAAAAGAACTTCTCATCGTCATCCTCTTCTTTCTTCAGATTATATAGGAATTCTAGGGCTTCGTATGTGTGCACAACGTCTTGGTGGCGATAGCAGTATTGATCAAGACCACAGGCACGAAGATAATCCAGAATTTCTAATGACTCGGGGTCTGAGGTGATTGAGAACATAACAAATTTCTCATCGATGATGTCCTTTTTTATTGATGCGAAATTGCATATCTTTTTGCCTTGTCCTGTTCGGGCAATGAGTTGTGCCATTTATGTGAAACACAAGTGAACTTAGGGATGAGTTTGAGTAGATTATTTCAACGAACACAGTCAAACAAACAACCCTAATCCATTAAATAAGTATTTAGAACATAGACTCATATTAATACAAATAGGAAATTATAACAAGTCAAGAGTAGTACATTTAACGCATCAAGATTTATTTTCAGAATTTAGTAACAAAGTTTGTAAGAATAAGCAATCATTTTGCCAAACAGTGATACCAAAGATATATTTAAGGAATAATCTATTCAGAAATTTACCAGATATCGGTTCAAAGATTTTGAAAGTCGAAGGATGAATCAATTGAGAGTTCGAAGTAAAATTGTTCGGACGAAATTTAATCTCTCAAGAGTTTGGTAAATTTAGGAGTGTAAACGTTTTTCGAAACTAGGTTAGGGTTTTATAGTGCGAGGGAAAAAATTTTGCACAACTTCCTATGAATACTCAAGTATCCGTCTTTTTAAATCAACGGCTGAGATTAGGCGGTCTTTATAGACCTTGAAATCAAAGAGCCGTTGGAGAGCAATTTGAATTTCAGGCTATTTTAGGTAGCTTGTTGGCTTGATGGGACGTGCTCAGAGGTGGCATGGGTAAAAGCGTGCAAGCTTATCCTTTGTAGCCGTTGGACTCTGAAGCGTTAGTCCTGCAAGTGTCAGTTCCGTACGTGCGTGTCTTCTTCTCATTGGTCCACAAGTACACAAATTCGGCGTTTGATTTACTAACAAGATTGACATTCTTCTTGTCTGATTGACTATTGCTCGTACTAGATAACTCGATGTAGTCATTTGATGGATCTGACCAGATCAGATACAGGTTGATCTGTCTACCTGGTTTGAATCTTCTGATGAAGGTTGTCTTAGCACAACTTACTGATTCTTCTTCGTGTTATCTGATGTAGATCTTCTGGTCTTGATGTCTTCTGACCTTCAGCTTATCCGATCTTCAGTTTTAGATATTGAGTTCCCTATCAATATGTGACCTATCTGTTACATCAGTTGTCTATACAACTCAGCAGGTCATCCTATCTGATATCTAATTCACCAGTCTGCTAACAGGTCTGACTGGTCCTATTACAATCTGTTTTGGAACTTCCATCGAAACTACAAATTTCCCAACGGATTGCATATTTCACTGAAAGCATTGAAAGGTTTTCTGACTCAGTTGGAATCAATCCACTGAACTTGCATAAAACTAGTCATAGCCTTAATCACAATTTTCATAAAGGAAAAGGTATTTTTAGCAAAGTAAAACGAGTATAAACTTTGGGCCTACACTTTCCGCACCTTAGTCAGCTAGTATAGATAGCTAGCAAACTGAGCCACTCTGCTGAGTACTCAGAAAGTTGGGTATATGTGCAAAGCTACTCAGGATAGTTAGCACTCAGAACCAGTTGAGCTAATCTGAAGGACTGAAAGCTAACTCAGGGTTATTGTCTCAGTAGACTTTGACTCAGGGTGATATGTGCTTTTCAGGACTTAAACTTAGGATAACCTGACTCACTGATCAGCAAAGTTTTAAAGGTTTGAAAAATAATGTACTTGCATATTCCCCCCCATACACGTGTGTGACTCGTACTTGGGACCAACACTGCTTAAATATGTTTTAAAATAACTGACCACACTCAACGTGGCATATTTAAAATTGTTTTGAGATGTTGGCTGATGCATGTTCATATTTTTTTTAGATTTTAATATGTTTCATGTTATCAAATGTTAGTGATAATTTTTTGTGATTAAATCGTTAATACAAAATGTATGTTTATTTTTAGTTAAGCATGTCGCAACCTTTTAATCCACTTTTTAATATACTTAAAGTCAATCAATTAACTAGTGAAAACTTTGTAGATTGGAATCGTAAACTATCAATTGTCCTAACTGCACAACAACACAAGTGGGTTCTTGATGTACCTAAACGCGAAAAGCCTATCGAAGATTTGAGCAAAATGGATAAGAAAGAGTATAATGACTGGAAGCGTTCCAATGAAATGACTAAGTGTACCATCTTATCTTCTATGTCAGATGTGTTGTAACACCAACACCAAAACATTGAAACTGCTGCGGAAATTATGCAAAGTCTTAAATCGATGTTTCAACATGAGAACCGTACAACTAGGCAGATCTATTAGTGTTAGTGTCCTAGAGACAATCCATTGTAAGGACATAATGCTTAGATAATATTCAGTATTGATTTAATATTATTGTTTATTTAATATTAAATATGTGGCGTTGCACTTATTAGAATATTATGTTTGATTGTTTGCATTTGTTCTTATCTGTGTTCCCTTGAGTCATTGTTGTCATTGAGAGAGTGAGAACTCAGATGACCTAAGCATGATTCTCAAATAACCCCAATCGAGGATCATCGAGAATGGGATATTGACGATGCAATGGAGAGATTGGTGTGCGATCTGCATCATACTCTTAGAGAGTGTAGTGAGATCTCACTCACTACAAGATACTAAGTATCTCATGATGGATGCACAAATACCTTAGAGGGTATTGGTACACCCATCCGAGAAATCGTTTGATGTATTTTCACTCTATGTGTCTACGGGTGTCTCGGTTAGTGGGAGCGATGCGATACTCCTTTGACTTGAGGTCAATACGCACGACATGTGTGGGATGATGAACTTTGACCATGACCGATGCTTGCACCCTAACCATGGGTAGATATGGCTTGGATTTGGTTCATCACGAAGTGCGTGTGCGTGGTAGTTGAGCCAAGAAAAGGATTCATTCCTCAAAGTGGATTTAGAGAGAATACACATCTTCTCATCATAGTTGGATCAAAGTCATTGGCCAATGCACGTCAACTTAGACTTTGTGGCCAAGTGTGACATAAGTAATCAATTAGTGATTAGAGATAAATTGATTAAGTTATTTGAATACACTTCATCATGTTCAAGGCTTAATCGAGTATTCGTGAATGAAAGGAGGAAATCGCAATTACCCATGTTTCAGTTGCAGGTAGTTGCATGTTTCTCGCAACGTATCTCATATATTGAGAATGTCTGATTTATTGACTAGGGTTCAATTAAGACCGTTAGTTTGACTAATCGCTCGATATATGAGGGCCTATGGGTCACACAACAATTAGTTCCCTTTTAAGGATTATAGTTGGTTGATTAAATGTTAAATTGGATTTAATATTTAATTTATGGAGAAATAATTAATAATAGATTAATTTGGAATTAATTATTATTAATATTTAATTAAATTGGATTTAATTAAATAAGAATTCCCAATAATTATATTTGGAATATAATTGTAGGATTTAATGTATATGGAAATAAATCGTAGAGATTTTCATATAAGGCATTTAAATCAGTAGAGATTTATATTTAGGGAATTAAATTAAAAGGAATTAATTTAATTTAAGATTAGGGATTTTATTTCCCTAACTGGGCTAGCTTGGGAAATAAGCTAAGCCTCCCTATATATACATGCTATTGGGATTCACAAATTGATTATTTCATATTTTCTCCATAAAATCTAGAGTTTGGATTTTCCTAACAAATATGTCTCGGGATTCAATGCTGGCAAATCTGTGCAAATCCATAATTGGGGATTACGTGGATACTGTAGTAGAGAAATCTTCTCTCGAGTTACTGTAAGATTTCTCATTATGATTATTGTAATCTGTATGCAATTAATTGTTCGTTGTTGGTGAACTTTAATTTCCGCTGCGCATGTGATTATGTGTTTTACGTGCCTCTATATTCCAACAAGATCACCATGCGAGATACGTTGTCGCAGAAAATGGTGGAGGGAACACTCGTGAGGGAGAACATTCTCCAGATGATGGCTCACCTTAACAAACTTGAGATTATTGGTGCGGAATACGATGTGGAAACACAGATTAATTTCATAATCCATTCTCTACCGAAAAGTTTTGAGCAGTTTCAGCTGAACTATCAAATGAATAATGAGAAGTTCACGTTGCCTGATCTGCTACAAGCTTTAGTTTCGGCTGAGATGCTAATGGGGCACCAGAATGAGGCCTTGGTGGTAACCGGTCCTTCTACTTCTTCTAGGCCAAAGCCAACTCAAGTGTTTCCAAGGGCAAAGAAAAGGTGAACCAAGGGGTAGGTGTCAAAAATACTGCTAACTTCTAGGCCAAAGCCAACTCAAGTGTTTCCAAGGGCAAAGAAAAGGTGAACCAAGGGGTAGGTGTCAAAAAGACTGCTAAGGGGAAGTGTTTCAATTACGGTGAGAAAGGACATTGGAGGTAAGCATGTTCCAAGCCCAAGAAGGCTGAAAAGAAACGTAATACTCATGCACTAGTTGTTGAAACTTGTTTAGCATCGTATGCTTCCCATTCGTGGGTAGTGGATACGGGAGCCACTGATCATGTTTGTTTCACTTTACAGGGTTCCAGCTAACTCGACAACTTAGTGGGAGTGAGATCCTCATCACACTGTGCGATGCTACGAGAGTGGCAGCTGAAGCAGTGAGAGAAGTGTAGCTATATTTTAGGTATATAGTTTTAGTTTTGAGAGATGTTCTTTACGTTCCTAGTTTTAGAAAGAACTTGATTTCAGTTTCTAAATTGTTTTTGAACGGATATTATGTTTTTTTTAATAAGCAAGTTACTATTTTTCAAAATGATATGTTTATCTGTTCTTGAACGTTGTTGAATAATCTATATTCTATTACTTGTGCACATCACTCACAAAATGCACCCTATAACACATCGACTATTTTGAATAAACGAAAGTGTTCTTCAGATGTGAACAAAATACTACTTTGGCATCTAAGACTGGGTCATATTAATCTAAAAAGGATCCAAAGGATGGTAAAAGATGGGTCATTGGAGTGTCTTCGGGTTGAACCATTTCCAACTTGTGAATCCTGTTTAGAGGGTATTTGGAGCCAAGGGGAATAGAGCTAGTGAAGTGTTAGAAATCGTTCATACTGACGTATGTGGTCCAATGTCAATCAAAGCAAGAGGAGGTTATGAGTATTTCGTTACTTTTATCGATGGTTACTCAAGACACGGATACATTTACCTTATGAAGCATAAGTCCGAGACCTTTGATAAGTTCAAAGAGTTTAAGGCCAAAGCAGAAAAATATAGGGAAAAGAGAATCAAGTTTCTACGATCTGATCGTGGAGGCGAATTCCTCAGCGAAGATTTTTTGAACCACTTATCAGGCGAATGGATTGTATCGTAGTTAACTGCACCCAAAACCCCTCAACAAAATGGGATTCCAGAATGAAGAAATATAACTCTTTTAGAAATGGTCAGATCAATGATAAGTTATTCGGATCTATCCAAGTTGTTTTGGGGTCACGCCTTGGAAACAACGGCTTATATTCTAAACTTGGTGTCATTCAAATCAGTTCCTAAAACCCCATCAGAATTGTGGACCGGGGTCAAGCCCAGTTTGAGACACATGAGAATTTGAGGGTGTCCCGCATACGTGTTGGACAAGGAAGGCGGTAAATTGGATCCACGTTCAGAATTAAGGTTTTTTATAGGATATCGCATGGGAACGAAAGAGTGTATGTTCTATAGTCCCAAGGATCAAAATGTTGTAATAAGTACACACTTTAAATTCTTGGAAGAAGATTATATGAACAATAAGAAGCCCAACAGTGAGATTACCTTAGATGAATTAAAAGGGCCAACTCTTGTACCAACTGTATAAGTCGACATACCAAGCGTCACACCTACACAACAGGAACCTCATCAACCCGAGCAATTCTTGGGGATAGGAGAGTCTTCAGAATTGGTCCCCGGTGATAATAAATTAGACCTTTGGTCTTACAACGAGGCAATCTAAGATGAGGATGCGGATTCTTGGCAAACGGCAATGGAAGTTGAAATGGGTTCTATGGATCATAATCAAGTGTGGGAGGTAGTCGAACCACTTAATAGGGTAAAACCCATTGGATGCAAGTGGGTTTACAAGAGAAAAAGAGGACCAGGAAAGAAAGGTTGAAACCTTTAAGGCTAGACTTGTGGCAAAAGGATATACTCAAAAAGAAGGGATCGATTATGAGGAAACATTTTTCCTGTAGCTATGCTTAAGTCCATTAGTATTCTCTTGTTGATAGCTGCACATCTAGATTTTGAGATCTGGCAGATGGATGTCAAGACAGCTTTCCTAAATGGAAGTCTTGAAGAAGAAATCTATATACGACAACCCGAAGGCTTCATTGCAAAAGGCCAAGAACACCTCGTATGCAAGCTTAAGAAGTCCATTTATGGACTTAAGCAAGTATCTCGTTCTTGGAACCAATGTTTTGATCAGGTTATAAAATCTTACGGTTTTGATCAAAATGAGTTCGAGAGTTGTGTGTATAGAAAGTGTGTCGAAACTGCTTTGGTATTCTTAGTACACGTAGACAACATTCTACTCATCGGAGACAATGTAAAGGTGTTGTCAGACGTATGGGTATGGTTGTCAAATTAGTTTGATATGAAGGACTTAGTGTTGGTGTATACTGTAAAGCAAATTTTTAGTGAGCTTTAGTGGATGTATATACAATTTCCTTATTATCTGAAATAAATGATTTTTCACATTATTGCATTCTTATAAATTGCTTATGTGTCTGCTTATCTTATATTGTAGACTATGTGGTGGATTTGTAGTCACACAAAAGATCACATTGTCAATTTCCTTATAAGATATAAACAGTATTCACAACTGAGATAGTTCTGGACATAACTATTTGTTTAAGTTGTAGTATAAACTTGTTGGTGGCTTGTCTTGGCCATTAGTTTATACTAGTGCTCTATGTCGTATTGAATGGGTCACATATAAGACATGTTCTTCTATTCTGACTGTTATGGAGAACTAGAGGTCTTTGTGACTTTTGTAATTCTCAACCCTAAGTGTGGTATTTAGATATGTGGGGTGCTTGTTCACTGCTTTGATTTACTATAGGTGAGAATCTTGGTAGATCTCTCACACTTCGTATTTTGGGTAGTGACATCGCTCGTATGCTATATATTTATTGTCATTGGGGCACCGTGTCCTGGACATCCAGGATGATGACGTCCCCTTGAGGAAACTCATAAAGGATTGTCGATTAAACCCGAGGTGGACTTAATCAAATGACGACAACAAGGTTGAGTGGTACTACTCAAGGAATAATAGATATTAATTAATTAAAGCAGTAAGGAGCTTTAATAATTAATGGACGTGTGATATCTTCAACACGGGGAATTATAAAGTCTAATAGAAGCCCTGATTTGGTTCGGGATAGGACGGGGAGTGCAGCATTAGTTCTCTAGTGGGATGAATTAATGTTCTCGGGCCAAATTAATGTTCTGGGCTGAACATAAGAATATTTGGGTCTGGAAGAAGCCCAAACCCTATACCTTCTTGTGGATCCCTAGTCTGGCCCACGAAAACCTATGGAGTATATAAAAAGGGCCTTGTTTTCATCCATAACCCGAAGGCATATGAAATCAGACCAAAAAATGTAGCAGCCAGCGAACTAGGGTTTTGGGAGACGAAATTGCAGGCCATTCTCCACGTTCGACAGACTGCTGTCCACCCGACATTCGAACGAGGTTGGGAAATAGATTAGAAGATCTACAGTGGAATCAATACCTCGATATTCAAGGGTAACAAAATCTGACCTTTTGCTTTAGATGTGTTTTGATTTTATTTTGGTATGTATTCGTTTGGCATCCAATATCGATCATGGGTGACGGACCGCCCTCACCGGTGTGATCCATCAATTAGTATCAAAGCCTGGATTTGTAGATTATTGGCTCTACCTGAAATGTTTTCATTTGTGATATCGTTTCTAGTTTTCATCGTGTTTGAATCTGTTTCTCTATCTCAACCCTAAGTGAGCTTGTAATCGGGTTTTTTCCCACCAGATAAGAAGTGTGGGTAGATGTAGTTTTTTTTTTATATATCACTGTAATAGGGTACTCTATTTTGTTGTATTTGATCGCGATGGAGGTTGGAGGATAATATGGAAAATGGGCGATTAGGGTTAGGGTTATGGCCATTGGTCGGTTAAAACCGTTTTGGCCATAACTTTTGACTCGGTTGTCTGTTTTCCTATTATAACCATGTTTTGGAAACCTCGTGAGGTCCTATACAAATCAAGCCATTTGCCTTGTGTGAGAGGCCGATGCGAGGTATCCATCCGCACCCTTTATTTATCATTGTAATAGCTTAGAATAGGCTATTTTTTATTGTTTTTGAAGGGGTTGCGATAGATGTGCATTTATTTATGCTTTTATTTATCGCTTCTTGTTTTGTTGTGGCATGCTTGTGTTTCTTTTCATGATATGCTATGCCTGTAAATAACCTTCATGTTACAAATGACTGAGTGACATAGATGTGAATTTTAATTAATTCATTGGCCTCTACAATTGGTCTTTAAGTAAGGTGTTTGTTGCTCGTGGGACCTTGGAGTCTCCCCCTAACGGATGCAGCATTCACGAGCTTACTAGCTAAGACTTCTAGTAAAAATGTTTTAATCTTTAGATGAAGTGTGTGGTCCGCCCCAACGGATGTGTCACACATGAGTTCATCGGTAAAGAATAATTCAAGATAACTGTAGGGAATTGTTTGCTAGCGACGTGTTCTCTTGATGAGCTCGTTGATTGTGAATAGTGGTTCTTGCAGTTAAATTGTGGTCATCACTTAGATGTGAATTTTAATATAACTCCCCAATGGGGTCCCTGTTCTAATTCACATGGCCAGTCAAGGTCCGACTATTGATTTCGTTCGTCATAAGGATAGGTTGACGTGATATCGAAATCAAAGACTAGGTGTTTGGTTGACAAACACATACATAAATTACCACCCTAACGTGGCTTGCGTGTGTGTTTGTTGGGCTGTTGGAGGTTGTATTGAATATTGGTTTTGAAGGTTTCCAATATTTTATGCTTCAATTCATGTGATTTAATGTGTGCTTGCATTTTATTTATTTCAGATAATTATGATGATGTCACTCAACCCGCTTTCGATTATTTTAAATCAAAATAAGCTTACTTGTCCGAATTATTTGGATTGGAAAAGAAATCTGGACATTGTCCTAGTTGCAAGTGAGTACAAATTTGTGCTCAATACACCTGCTCCTGCCCCATTGGAACCCGATTCCACTGAAGAGCAAAAGGAGACTCATAAGAAGTGGCACAAGGCTAATGAGATTGCTCATTGTTACATTTTAGCCTCGATGTCAAATGTTTTACAACAGCAGCATCAAAACATGCCTAATGCCGCGGATATGATGTTGAGCCTAAAAGAGCTTTTTGGTGAGAAGGATAGGGCTGCCCGTTTTGAGGCTATGAGGAGCATTATGTCAACCTCTATGCCAGAGGGAGCGTCCGTGAGGGACCACTGTCTCAAGATGATGGAATATCTGAATGAGATAGAGGTCCTCGGAGGAGAAATCGATGGTAATACCAAGATCGATATGATCCTGAACTCGCTCCCAAAGTCCTTTAAAACTTTTTTTTTAAACTTGATCATGAGTAAGAAGGACTATACCATAGCCGAAGCTTCTTTGCGGAATTGGTCCCGGCGAGAGGGTCTCATGGGTAAGGGTAAGGGACCACAGTGCTCATGTTTTACATTCAAGCTGGACCTTCTTCGTCTAAGGGCGGGAAGAAGAAAAAGCCTTTACAGAAAAAGGGTAGTGGAAGCAGTGGGAGCAAGAAAGTGGCGCCTTCTGGTGGCGTGAAAAAGCCGAAAGGCAAATGCATCAAATGCAACAAGATAGGACACTGGAAGTTTGATTGTCCTCTCCTGAAAAAGGACAACTCTGGTACGTCTCTTGCTCTGGTTGTTGAAACATGTTTCGCGGCTTGTTCTGCCTTTTCTTGGGTAGTAGTAATTCGTGAGCCATCGATCATGTTTGTTATACCTTCGCAGGTTTTCGAACAAAGCAACTGAGTGAGGGCGAGATTACTATCAGTTTGGGCAATGCTACGACAGTAGCAGTGGTCGAAGTGGGAGATGTGCATTTGTGTTTTTCTAATTATGTTTTAGTATTAAAGAACATTTTATAAGTGCCGAGTTTTCGGAAGAATTTAATTTCAGTTTTGGAGTTATTTATGGATGGATGCTCAGTTGTTTTTAATGAAAAAGTTGTTATTATGAGAAATGACTCTTTAATCTGTTCTGGCAAGTTAGAAAATAATCTTTATACTATTACTTGTGCATACCATACTGTGACTGAAGCTCATTCATCGTCATCATCAAATAAGAGAAAAGAACCTTCTAAGTTGAATCAAACATACCTTTGGCACCTAAGGTTGGGTCATGCCAATCTGAGAAGGATTAGTAAGTAGTTGTTTTTTGGAGTCTCTCCAAGTGGAACCATTCTCAGTCTGCGAATCCTGGTTGGAGGGCAAGATGACCTCGAGGCCTTTTAAGGCCAAGGGGAATAGGGCCAATGGTGTGCTGGAATTGATTCACTCTGATTTGTGTGGACCTATGTCTGTTCAAGCTGGAGGTGGTTTTGAGTATTTCGTCACTTTCATTGACGATTACTCAAGATATGGATATATCTACCTGATGCGCCACAAGTCTGAATACTTTGGCAAGTTCAAAGAATTTAGGGCAGAAGTGGAGAACCGTCATGGTAAGAGTATCAAGTCACTACGATCGGATCGTGGTGGCGAATACCTTAGCAATGAATTTAGGAAACACTTACTAGAGAACGGGATTACTTCCCAGCTCACAGCGCCTGGTACTCCCCAACAGAATGGCGTGGCTAAGATAAGGAATAGAACTCTATTGGAGATGGTGAGATCGATGATGAGTTATGATTCATTACCCACCTCCTTTTGGGGATATGCCTTGGAGACGGCAGTGTACCTTCTAAATTACGTACCTTCTAAAGCAGTTCCAAAAACTCCAATCGAATTGTGGTCTGGGCGAAAGCCTAGTCTAAACCACATTCGGATTTGGGGTTGTCCAGCAAATGTGCTGAATAAGGAAGCTGATAAGTTGGCACCTAGAACTGAAGTACGACTGTTTGTAGGTTACCCTAAAGGAACGAAAGGTGGTTATTTTTATAGTCCTAATGACCAGAGGGTGATGGTGAGCACCAATGCCTGGTTTTTAGAGGAAGACTATATGAATGAGCATAAGTCCAACAATGAAATCATTCTAAATGAGTTCAGGGGAGACAATGGCACACCAAGTGTGCAAGAGGAAATACCACAAGAGACTGCACAACGTGGTTACTCTGATGAACCCTTGTATACATTGCCTCGTCGTAGTGGGAGGGTTTTTCGTCAACCTGATCATTTCATGTTTTTGGGAGAGTCTGCGGACTTGATTCCAGATGATGAACATGATGATAACGATCCCTAGACTTACAAAGAGGCAATTCAAGACAAAGATGCAGAGTCTTGGCACAAATCTATGGATTCGGAGATTGAATCTATGGATGCTATGGAAGTGTATGACCTAAGTGAACTTCCCCACGACAAGAAAGTCGTTGGGTGCAAGTGGGTCTACAGAAGTAAGAGAGGATCTGATGGGCAGATTTTTTATTTTAAAGCACGGTTGGTGGCAAAGGGTTTTACCCAGAAAGAATAAATCGACTATGACGAGACCTTTTCACCAGTAGCCATGCTAAAGTCGATCCGGATTCTCTTATCTATAGCTAATCACATGAACTATGAGATTTGGCAAATGGATGTCAAGACAACTTTCCTTAATGGAGAGTTGGATAAGGACATCTATATGCAGCAACCCGAGGGTTATGTGAAGAAAGGCCAAGAGCACCTAGTCTGGAAGTTGAAAAGTCTCTTTATGGGTTGAAGCAAGCTTCCAGGTCTTGGAATATTCATTTTGATGAGGTGATCAAATCTTTTGGATTCAAACAATGTCAAAATGAAAGTTGTGTGTACAAGAAGAGTAACGGAGACGTAGTGGTATTCTTGGTACTGTACGTAGATGATATTCTTCTTATTGGCAACACTGTGAAAGTATTATCAGACATAAAGGTGTGGATTTCAGAGCAGTTTCAAATGAAGGATATGGGAGAAGCATCATACATTTTTGGTATTAAGGTCATTCGTGATCGGAAAAAGAGAATGTTGTGTTTATCTCAAGCGTCTTACATTGATACTGTGGTTGCTCATTTCAGCATGCAAAACTCCAAGAAGGGCTTACTACCTTTCAGACATGGAGTTCCCCTATCTAAGGATATGTGTCCTGAGACACAGAAGGAGATAGAGGAAATGGCTAAGGCTCCTTATGCATCAGCTATAGGAAGCCTTATGTATGCAATCTTATTTGAGGCCCCGATATTTGCTATGCGATTGGCATGGTAGTGAGATATCGATCTAACCACGTCAAGGGCATTGGATAGTTATCAAGCACATTCTCAAGTATTTGAAAAGGACTCGAGATTATCTTATTTGGTATACCAATCGAACGACATGATTCCTTTGGGTTATCCGATTGATTTCAAGCCGATAGAGATGAACGAAAGTCTACCTCCGGGTTATGTGTTTATGCTGGGAGGCGGAGCCATATCTTGGAGAAGTGTAAAGCATAAATGCATTGCGGACTCCACTATGGAAGCCGAGTAGCACGTAGTCGCCTCGAAAGTCGCTAAACTTTTTTGTCCGCCACGTAGTTTTCATCTTGGACTTAGGGGTTTCTAAGAGTATGCCGAGGTGTATCACCATTTATTGTGATAACGCGGGTGCAGTGGCAAACTCAAAAGAACCTAGAGCCCACAAATCTAGTAAACACATAGAGCTGAAGTACCACATTATACGAGACATCGTAAATCGAGGAGACGTGGCTGTGGCAAAGATTTCATCGTTGGACAACCTGGCTGATCCTTTCACAAAGACTCTAGTAATAAAGTCTTTGAGAAACATGTAGAGGGTCTTGGTTTACGATGTATTACAACTAGACTTTAGTATAAGTGGGAGAATTGTTATGGCTTCATGTGTATACTAAAAGTTTAGCTTTAGTATAAGTGGGAGATTGTTGGTGTATACTGTAAAGCAAACTTTTAGTGAGCTTTTGTGGATGTATATTCAATTTCCTTATTATCTGAAATAAATGATTTTTCACATTATTGCATTCTTATAAATTTCTTATGTGTCTGCTATATTGTAGACTATGTGGTGGGTTTGTAGTCACACAAAAGATCACATTGTCAAGTTCCTTATAAGATATAAACAGTATTCACAACTGAGATAGTTCTGGACATAACTATTGGTTTAAGTTGTAGTATAAACTTGTTGATGTCTTGGCCATTAGTTTATACTAGTGCGCTATGTCGTATTGAATGGGTCACATATAAGACATGTTCTTCTATTCTGACTGTTATGGAGAACTAGAGGTCTTTGTGACTTTTGTAATTCTCAACCCTAAGTGTGGTATTTAGATATGTGGGGTACTTGTTCACTGCTTTGATTTACTATAGGTGAGAATCTTGGTAGATCTCTCACACTTCGTATTTTGGGTAGTGACATCGCTCGCATGATATCTATTTATTGTCATTGGGGCACTGTGTCCTGGACATCCAGGATGATGACGTCCCCTTGCGGAAACTCATAAAGGATTGTTGTATTAAACCCTGCAGGTGGATTTAATACGTACGACAACAAGGTTGAGTGGTACTACTCAAAGAACAATAGATATTAATTAGTTAAAGCAGTCAGAAGCTTTAATAATTAATGGTCGTGCGATATCTTCAACACGAGGAATTATAAAGTCTAATAGAAGCTATGATTCTGTTCGGAATAGGACGGGAGTGCAGCATTATTTCTCTAGTGGGATGAATTAATGTTCTCGGGCCAAATAAATGTTCTGGGCTGAACATAAGAATATTTGGGTCCTGAAGAAGCCCAAACCCTATACCTTCTAGTGGATCCCTAGTCTGGCCCACGAAAACCTATGGAGTATATAAAAAGGGCCTTATTTTTGTCCAGAACCCGAAGACATACGAAATCAGACCAAAAAACGTAGCAACCAACGAACTAGGGTTTTGGGAGACGAAATTGAAGGCCATTCTCCACGTTCGATAGACTATTGTCCACCCGCATTCGAACGAGGTTGGGAAATAGATTAGAAGATCTGCAGTGGAATCAATACCTCGATCTTCAAGGGTAACGAAATCTGACCTTTTGCTTTAGATGCGTTTTTATTTTATTTTGTTATGTATTCGTTTGGCATCCAATATCGATCCTGGGTGATGGACCGCCCTCACCAGCATGATCCATCACTTAGGAGAAGCCGGTCACATCCTTGGGATCAAGATAACTCGAGATCACAAGAAAATAATGATAGGCTTATCGCAAGCTTCATACATAAACAATTTTTTGAAGCGATTCAGCATGCAGGATTCCAAGAAAGGTTTCCTACCTTTTAGGCATGGAATCCATCTATTGAAAGAGATGTGTCCCAAGACACAAAATGAGATAGATGACATAAGGGGCATTCCATATGTGTCGGCAGTTGGAAGTCTCATATGTGCAATGTTGTGCACGAGGCCAGATATTTGCTTTGTCGTAGGCATGGTAGCAAGATATCAGAGTAAACTGGGAAAGGAACACTAGACTGCTATTAAAAACATTCTGAAGTATCTGAAAACAACTAAAGATAGAATGTTAGTTTATCAGTCAGACAATCTATTTCCCGAGGGATACACGGACTCAGATTTCCAATCGGACATAGATTACAGAAAATCTACCTCGAATAGTGTGTTTGTTTGGGAGGGCAGCCGTGACATGGAGAAGCGTTAAGTAGAAATGCTTCGCAGATTCTACCATGGAAGCCGAATATGTAGTTGCTTGTGAAGCAGCGAAAGAAGCGGTTTGACTTAAGAACTTCTTAGTGGACTTGGACGTAGTTTCGAATTTGCCCAGCATTATCATTGTCTATTGTGATAATGCCAGAGCAGTTTCAAATTCAAGGGAGTACAGAACCCACAAGGCCAGCAAACACATTGAAAGAAAGTACCATCTTATACGACAAATCGTTAAGAGAGGATATGTAGAGGTGGCAAAGATTGCATTTGCTGATAACCTAGCAGATCCATTCACAAAGGGTCTACCTCAGAATACATTCGAGAGATATGTAGAACGAATGGGTGTCAAGTACGTTGCCAATTTTCCTTGAGTATAAGTGGGAGAAATGTTATTAGGTTCATGTAGGACATGAGACGTGTTGTAGTATACTTAAAAGCAGACTTTGAGTATAGATGGGAGATTGTAGGGGTTATACGTGAAAGTATGCTTTTACTTTGTATAACAAACTGAGTTTATCACTTATTTACTGAGAATAAATCTTATTATCACTGTTGCTTTAAATATGAATGAATGTTATTTATTTATTGCAAACCTTTCAATATTAGTACGTATTGCATTGTAGTTAATGTGGTGATACCCGATCACAGAAGATCACATTAACAGTTCCTTATAAATAAGTACAACTTCACAACCTAGATGGAATTGAACACTCCATTGGTAGAGGTTGATGTGTAAAGCTCAAATTGGCTTGTCTTGACCAAGAGATTACACTAGTGCATTGTGATGCACTGAACCGTGTTAGTGTTAGTGTCCTAGAGACAATCTATTGTAAGGACATAATACTCGATGATATTCAGTTTGATTTAATATTATAGTTAACTTAATATTAATGTATGGCAATACACTTGTTTGAATATTATGTTTGATTGTTTGCATTTATTCATACAAGTGTTCCCATGAGTCATTGTTGTCATTGAGGTTGTGAGAACTCAAATGACTTAGGCATGATTCTCAAATAGCCCCGATAAAGGATCATCAAGAATGGGATATTGATGATGCAATGGAAATTGGTGTGCGATCTGCATCATACTCTTAGAGAGTGTAGTAAGATCTCACTTACTACGAGATACTAGGTATCTCATGATGGATGCACAAATACCTTAGAGGGTATTGGTATACCCATCCGAGAAACCATTTGATGTATTTCCACTATATGTGTCTACGGGTGTCTCGGTTAGTGGGAGTGATGCGATACACCTTTGACTTGAGGTCAATACGCACGACATGTGTGGGATGATAAACTTTGACCATGACCAACGCTTGCACCCTTCTATGAGTAGATACGGCTTGGATTGCGTTCATCACGAAGTGCATGTGCGTGGTAGTTGAGCCAAGAATAGGATTCATTCCTCAAAGTTGATTTAGAGAGAATACTCATCTTCTCATCATAATTGGATCTAAGTCATCGGCCGATGCACGTCAACTTAGACTTTGTGGCTAAGTGTGACATACATGATCAATTAGTGATTAAAGATAACATGATTAAGTTATTTGAATAGATAATTCATCATGTTCAAGACAAAGGAGGAAATCGTAATAGCCCATGTTTGAGTTACAGGTAGTTGCAAGTTTCTCACAACGTATCTCATGTTGGGAATTTTGTATTTAAGTTTTGATGGAAGTTCCAAAACAGGTTGTAATAGGACCAGTCAGACCTGTTAGCTGACTGATGACTTAGAATCAGATTAAGATGGCCAGCTGAAATGTATAGATAGCTGATGTAAAAGATTGGTCACATATTGAGGGGGAACTCAATATGTATAGGTCAGGTCGAAGTATCAGATGACCCAGATAAGGTCAGATGATGAGAAGGCAAGAACGAAATCGAAGAAAAAACGAAGATCGTGAAGATGAAAGACGAAGACTCGGATGAAGACTCGGATGAACGAAGACTTCGGATGAACACGAAGACTCGGATGAACTCAAGACTCGGATAAACCTAAAGACCCGGATGAACTGAAGACTTCGAGAACAAACTCAAGGATAAGACATTTGAGGCTCAAAGTCACTGAATATCGAAGACTACCAAAAGATAAACCTATATCGAAGACTGCATATTGAGTTGTTGGGATGAACAAACTCAAGAAGACTCGATTAATGGCATAGACGTGAAGACACTGGCCGCTGTATGGGTTAAGGAATTAAAGTAGCACCTCACTACAAGTCAAGACTTTTAGTCTAAGTGGCAAGCTTGATCCTTCAATTGGTATCGAAGAGTCACGGGTTCGAGTCCCCATGACGCAAATAGTGGTATGTTTGGCAAAAGTCGCTCTTGCTAGGGGATTGTTGGGAGAATCCTATCTCCCTGCCTTTTAAGGTCATTCTTGGCTCAAGACCCCTCGTTCGCTCGATTAAAGGCATAGTTGTGTGCCGCCCGTGGTGCCGGCTGCTAGGTATGGGTTAAGGGAATTAAAGTAGCACCTCACTACAAGTCCGGGCTTTTAGTCTAGTGGCAAGCGCTTGATCCTTCATGAGCTAAGACAATCTGCATCAGAAGACTCAACAAGGTAGACTGATCAGTTATCTGATCAAGTTAGCTCACACCTGGCGTCAATCAAATGGTACACCAGACAAGAAAAATCTTCTACAAAAGAAATATCAATCGTCTAATGGACAAATTACTGAAGTGCCGCCTCGCGAAGCCAAGGAGAAAGCGACACGTGCACAAAAAGAGCTGACGATATGGGATTCGATGTTGCGGACATAAACGGCGCTAATCATGCCTATGGCCATGCCGATAATCGGAGCACGTCACAATCATATCCTACAGCCTACCTAATATAGCCCAAAATTCAAATTGCTCTCCAACGGCTCTTTGATTTCGAGGTCTATAAAATGGGATCGATCTTCAAAATTAAAGAAGGACGGACAAAAAGAACTAACACGAAGACACCGCAAAAGAAGCAAAAAACTACAGCAAAATCTCTGCTCGAAGAACACCATATTTGAAGATTATTCTTAGAGTGTTCATCCCATAGTTCTTAGCAAGAAATCCTATCCACTAGCATTTGGCTACATAAACACTTGGATAGATTTTCAGTTGGAACCACAACAAACCTTTACCCAAACTCTAAATTGGTTAAGTTTGTTACCGCAAGATTTCAGACTATGGATTCTAGTTTCTGGTTTCTGGTTCGGTTGAGTGTGAACTCAATAAATATCTGTTGGGTGTTGGACAAACACATAAAACTAAGTCCAGTTGGTTAAGTTGGTTAAGTTGGTGCCCCTGTGTTAAGGGAAGAGTGGACGTAAGACGGGTTTAAATCGAACCACTATAAAATCTTGTGTGCATTTACTTGCTTTCTTATTGCTTTACACTATTCACACAACTGAGTTTAAAACTGCATACATATTCTAAGTTAAGCTCAGTTTGCACCAAGCAACTGATCTGATCAGGTTGACACCTTAGTTAGCCGGTTGAAAATTGACTTAAGAACTGAATTGATAACTGGTTTTTCACACGGGCATTTACAAGCTTCCGCACTCTTAGTTAAACTGACAAGATATCAAACTGGTCTGCCCCCAGGCACTCAGTAAGATTGAGCATCAGTCCAAACTGACTCACTGGCACTCTGATCAGGCAATCTACAATTCACACCTGATCCGCACGAAATGTTTTTAGAAGTCTATTCACCCCTCCCCTCTAAACTTCTGCCCTCACAAAACCCGTTCGGGACCTAAAAGTGGTATCAGAGCAGTGGTTCTATAGACCACTGGCTTTGAGTATCATCGATTCTTGAGGAAGAATCTTTGTGGTCATTTGAACAGATCTTGAAAAACCATTTTCAAAACTCATTCGTTTTCAAAATCACTCGGTATGGATAATACCTCTGGTATGTATTATGATTTGCCTAAGTTTTCAATTGATGAGTATGCAGATTGGACTATATACATGTGCAACCATCTGGGATCGATAAGCGGCAGAATGATGGAAGTCATTCAACGAGGACCCATCATCATATATCACGATAACCCAGGGGTTGGAGGAGATCCAGACCATGCACCTGGAAGTCTTGTTCGAAAATGTCCAGCCCTGATGGATGCAGAAGAAAGAAAGTTGTATACTCTAGATACAATCGCCAGGCATATAATCATGAAGACTATGGATAAAGTCACCAAAGAGAAGATAAAGTATCTCAAAACAGCAAAACAAATGTGGGATACTCTTGCTGAGATATGCAAAGGAAATGATCAGATCAAAGACAGCCGACTACAAGCTTAACTGGTGAAGTTCAAAAAACTCAAAATGTTACCCAATGAGACCATCAACGAGCTCGATGGGAGGATCACCATGTCAGTAAATAAGCTACGAGAACTTGGAAGAGAGATGTCAGACAAAGACATCAATTATAAGATCTTAAGATCTCTCACCAAGAAATGGGACATGAAAGTCACGGTAATCAAGGATTGCTAAGATATTTCCAAGATGAAGCCAAGTAGTTTATTCCTAAGCCTTAAAGCCCATAAGTTTGATTTAATCGAAAGAGGGCATGCAGATGAAGACGAGACGCCTGCTGATGCCTCAACCTCCACATCTAAATCAGTTGCATTCAAAGCAACCAGCAGCAGATCAAAGGCCACTGAACCTGTTGGAAACATCATAAGCCAAGCTGAACAGATCGCTTTACTTACCAGGAAACTTGAAAGATCAAATATTCAACTTGGTAAGTATCGCAGATTCTACAAGGATTATCAAGACAAAAGGAACATGAGGCCAACTGACAGATCATTAGAAAGGAATAGATTTGATGACCAAGGATCACGAGAGATGATAAAAGAGATGATCGGTCGGGGCGAGAAGAGATAATGATCCGATGAGAAAAGAGTTTTGACTACAATCGAAGGGAAGTCACCGACAGATCTATGCATGACGAAGTGTCTCACTGGCAGAGGAAGTTCCATGGATCGTGGATCATGCTTCAACTGCTTGAAACCAAGTCACTGACTCCGACGCCTGGACGACTCGAGAAAGAGAAGAGAAGCGGAACAAAAGAGAGCTACGCTTCAAAAGGCGAAAAAAGACATGGTTGTCGCGACACATCGAGAATTGATGATTCCTATCGCCTTTTGAGGATTCTGGCTACTCATTTGTAGAAGATTTTTGTCTGATTAGCAGTGCTGTTGATTTCCTCAACCATGAAGATCTGATATTCTCTTCGGATGGCGATGAAATATGCTGATGGCGGAAGGAAGACCAATCGAGGTAAACTCAAACCTACCTTTTTTCAATTTCCACACAAGCTATTATTAGCACACCTCTTTGGAGAGATTGACTTGCGACTCTACTCGAGCAATTGCTTGATGATCTCTCCGATCACGATGAACACTTATACAATAGTGGAAGCTGAAAATGACAAGCTAAGGATCAGAAATAATCGACTTCTTAAGAAAAATGTTGATAAAGAAAGCAAATTAACCGAAATCACCAAATTGCTCAAAAAGGTAATCGAGGAAATTAACGTTCGAAGGTTAAATCTTTCGACGGGGAGAAGCGGATCAAAGATCATCTAGCAATCAACAAAAGCGACAAGTCGATGATTTCAAAATCACGCAAGCTAAGTTTGATGAGCTATTCCGACTACATGAGAGTCTAAAATCTACTTAGGATAGTTTGCGCAAGAAAATTGAGGTTTTCACGAAGTCATCAAAAACCGTTCAAGATATGAACACCTATTTTCGAATGCCGATCAAAGAAGGGTATTGGGTATGAGAACCCTTCTACATCCTCAAAATCCCCGTTTGGTTCACTTCAGAAGGGTGTAATCAAACGAGTCTCTGACAAAGATACACAAAAAGCTAAAAATGTATCGATAAGGGAAAGAGACTTTTGAGCAAGTAAATAAAGGCAAGTGCCTAATCGAGAAAAGGAACAAAAATGGACCCTAATCGATTAAGCATCGGTAGAGGAATCTTGAAGAAAACCGGTTCTTCGAAGAAACCTAAAACGATCGCAGATTAGGTATCGAGAAGAGACAACCTGTAAAAAGGAAATCTAATCTGAGACCCAATCGAGGTCAGCTGCTTAATAAGCAAGATATAGGTAAACTGCAAAGACCATCTATGCCAAAGAGATATGACTCTTTTAATGGTAGCAGTCGAACCTACCCTTATAACCAGAGACCTAGGGCTCTGCTTTGAAGTCACTTTGGGTTAAAGGAAGACAAAATATAAAGAAAAAATCCCAAGTCTTCTGATTCGTCCAAGGCTCACACGAATAATCATACAAATCAGAAAGCATATAAAGAGACGTATGATTATGTTGATATGTATAGGAGAAAAATCAGGACTTCTGATCTATCTGATTACAATAGAAGTGCCCTGTTTGTGTGGATCCCTAAATCCACCGCTAACCCCTCAGGACCCAATTCCAAAGGGGTACCTAAAGTTCTGATTCGATTGCGAGGTTCGCGTGGGACTCGCCAACAAAGGAGGTGTATAAGCAACTATCTGGTACATCGATAGTGGATGCTCAAGGCACATGACTGGAAGCAAACATCTCCTTAGCTCTTACAAAGAACAAGAAGGCCCACGTGTACTCTTCGGTGATGATAACTTTGGTTTTACCAAAGGATTCGGAACCTTAGAAAATGATGATGTACAAGTAACTGGAGTCTCGTATGTCGAAGGATTAAAGTACAATCTTCTATCAGCATCACAATTCTGCGACAACGGATTCAGTGTTGAGTTCTCGAGCGACAAATGTACGATTAGGAATCGAGCTACTCAACAAATCTTGCTAATCTGGTTCAAGGAAAGGCACGATCTACAGCCATGATTGGAAGCAGGTTGCAAGAAATACATGCTTAATTGTTAAGAGTTCCAAGAGTAGCAGTTGGCTCTGGCACAAAAGAATGAGTCATCTGAACTTTAAGACTCTTAACAAGATAGCTAGGGTGCCTTTGGTTGAAGGACTTCCGAATGAAGTATTCTCAAAGGATCAGACATGTGCCGCATGTCAGAAGGGAAATCAAGTTAAAGTTTCATTCAAAGGAATACGGACCAAAGATCGGTGAAATCTTGCAATCGCTCCCATATGGATATATTCGGACCCGATTACACCGGTCGATCTCGATGGGACACAAATATACTCTGGTAATCGTGGATGATTATTCCAAGTTTACTTGGGTTGTATTCTTATACAAGAAGAACGAGACAACGACAAAGATACCCGAGTTGCTCAAGAAACTACAAAACGAAAAGGGTGTCAGCATAGTAAAAATCAAATCAGATAAAGGTACAGAGTTTCTGAACTCCTTTATTACTGATTTTTGCACTAAGTTTGGTATACTGCATGAGACGCCAGCTGCAAGAATGCCACAACAAAATGGAGTAGCAGAACGGAGAAACAGAACTCTCAAGGAAGCTGCTCGCACTATGTTAGCTGAACATGCGACACCAAGCCGTTTCTGGGCAGAAGCAATCAACACTGCATGCCACACTCAGAACAGATGTTCTCTGACTAAGACTCACTTCAAAACACCCTATGAACTATGGAAGGGCAGAATACCTCGTGTTTCTTACTTCCATGTTTTTGGGTGCAAGTGTTTTATTCACAACAATGGGAAAAGTCAGTTGAAGACTTTTGAGGCCAAGTCAGATGAGGGTATATTCTTAGGATATTCCTCATCAAGCAAGGCTTTCAGGGTTTACAACAAACGAACCCTAGTTGTGGAAGAAACACCCCATGTGGTCTTTGATGAGACATCTTCTAAACAAGAGAAAGCTGCCTCAGAACAAGACGTACCAGATCAACCGCTACCTAATACGCAGAAAATGGATCAGCTAAGTATCAAGGAGAAAGAAGCTGAACACGTAACAGTGTATATTCCAGAACTTGATCTTGCTGATTCAACAGGTCAATCAGACCCTAAAATGCGCATTAACAATCGCTGTGAAGAAGCCGGGCACAATTTGTGAGGGCGATATCAAGCCCGAACCATCTGGTTCAGGGGGAACTCCTAAAGTTCCTACGAACAGACATCAGCACATGATGAGTCCAACATCAGCTGAGACATGTTCTTATCAAGTGGATCATAATTTTGCACCACTCCCAATCACTAGTAATGAACTACTATAAAAAATGGATGATGTTCTCCAAATAGAGCGCCAAATCGAGTAGAAGGACTGGATTACCGGTCATCCAACCGATCGATTATTGAGAGACCCATCGATAGAGTCAAAACTAGACATCAGTTGGTGAAAGTGTCATGTACTATTGTTATATCGTCTTTGAAGGAACCAACTACTGATGAGGAAGCTCTACAAGGCATAAAAGTGGATTCTAGCCATGCAAGAAGAGCCGAAGGGGTTTGAGAGGAATCAAGTTTTGAAACGGTGGTGACCAACTCATCAAGGCGTGATTGGTACGAAGTGGGTATTCAAGAACAAGAGAGATGAGAATAATGTCATAACCGGGGAATAAGGCAAGACTTTTGCTAAGGGGTATTCACAATCGGAAGGAATTGATTATGATGAGACCTTTGCACCGATCGCTCACCTAGAAAGCCATTCGGCTATTTCTGGCATATGCTGCCCACAGAGGGTTCATTGTGTATCAGATGGACGTAAAGAGTGCATTTTTAAATGGGGTACTAGCAGAGGAAGTTTATGTTGAACAACCTCCAAGCTTTGAAAAAGGCAACCAAGTGTACCGTTTAAGAAAAGCTCTTTATGGCCTGAAACAAGCTCCTCAAGCTTGGTATGATACACTCTCTCAGTTCTTGATAGACAGTGGGTTCACTAAAGGAATAGTGGACAGAACCTTATTCAGAATAGAAGATGGAGAAGATATTCGATGGTTGATTTCGTGGGCGACATCATCTTCGGATCTCCCAACAAGAAGTTGTGTGACAAGTTCAGCAAATTGATGCAAGGGAAGTTCGAGATGTCCATGATGGGTCAGATGAATTACTTTATGGGTTTACAAGTCAAGCAGAGTACAGAAGGGATATTCATCTGCCAGGCGAAGTACACAAGGAATCTACTGGCCAAGTTTGGAGTTCAACATTGCAAGAAAGCCAGAATTCCCATGATGACCGGGTTCAAGATGGATCCAGATGAAGATGGTCAAAAAACTAATCAGAAAGGATATAGGGCTCTGATTGGATCTCTACTATACCTGACTGCCAGCAGACCAGATATCACTTTGCAGTAGGTGTATGCACCAGATTTCAAACAAATCCAATGCAAAGCCACCTATAAGCAGCTAAGCGGATTCTCAAGTATCTGAAGGGGACAGTAAACCTTGGTTAATTTTACCTATTAGATGTTAATCTAGAGCTTAGTGGGTATTTCGATTACGATTCACGGAGGTTGCGAGAATCGGCGGGGAAGTCAACCTCGGGTTCATGTCGGTTCGGGAAATAAACCGATCTCTTGGTTTTCGAAAAAGCGGACATCGATTCACGACATCTACCATTGGGCGAATATATGGCTGCAGAAAGCTGTTGTTCCCTAACCTGCTCTGCTAAGTCGGCGGTGAGGATTACAACATCGTAACTAAGAACGCGTGCCTATATTCGTGCGATAATAGTGTTATTGCAATCACTCGAGAATCTGTTCTACATACAAGATGTAAGCTGCGTGGATGTCGGACACCATTTTATCGGAGATCACGTTGAAAAGAAGAATATCATAATGGAAAAAGATCCATGATCGACAAGAAAAAGTCGATATTTTAACTAAGCCACTAGCTGAGATTAGATTCAGAGAATTATGCAACGAGCTAGGGCTTCTGGATCTCGGAGAAAGTGCACTAGAAATGATTGGTGGACTGATCTCCAGAACCAGTTGGTTAAAAGACTAACGGAGTTAAGGGAATCCGATTCGGTTAGGAATCTCAACCGATCGACGACCGACGACGAGGAGCCGATCTGAAGTTCAGATAAGGAGCAGATCAGAAAATCAGACAAGTAGCCAATCTGAAGTTCAGACAAGGAGCAGATCAGTTCAAGATATATCAGATTAAGGGGGAACTGATCAGATTGAAAGATTACTTTATAAGTTGATTAAAGCTGCAGTAAACAAGCAAGTCGTACAAGTTGAAAGCTATAGATCGCATAAGTCAGAAGAGGCAACACAACAATGAAATAACAGTATTTTTCATTGATAAGGACCCGGAGGTCAGATTTACAAGTTACAAGTGATATCACAAACTACCTACAATCTATCTTCATGTGGTATAACAAGCTTCAAGTACAAGAAGACCCGGAAGTCATTACATAAACCATAAACCCTAAGCCAACCCATGGCAGGGAAGGAGAGAGAGAGATTTTAAGAGCTGATGCTCTTCTTCTCTCCGACCCAGGGGGCGCAGAGAAGCTTCTAGAATCCTGAAAGCCACTCTTAGAGCTTCGAAGTGAGGAGCGAGAGCGAGCCTTGAAGGATCTTTAAGCTAGGAGCCCTTAGACCTGAAATCAATGGCCTCTCCAGCTATTAAATGGGACACAGTGCCATAGGTTTGGTCACAAGGACCAAACAGACACTAGTGTTACATGCAAATATTGAGTTTGATACACAATTTCGTATACCAAACTCAAGTTTTGTTTCAGACTGAGTCTGTTGATGCTAATTATGTCATCTCGATAGGCGCACAAGGTGCATATGGTTAGGAGAAGTGCCTTCTCATTTGCCTTAGCAGATCCGCCTCCACGGTGGTAAAGAAGCTTTGCATTGATCGTATGTGTAATCTTAGATGACGATGAAAATAGTGTGAAGGAACACACAGGGTTGATTTGAGAAGCTGAATTCATTGGAAAAGGGTTAAAGGTTTTCACTGGAAGTTTCACCGGAAATAAGGAAATCATCGGAAAGGCATGAAGTATATGCTAAAGAAGATGAATGGTTTATGTTGTGTTGTTTTTGCCTAACTCCCCAAGTTAATTTATAGAAGGAAATTAGGGGTACAAATGCAAATTTATTTTCTCAAAAGACCTTAAGAGAAATTTGCATCGACAACGCGTAAGGAACACGCTGCTAATGGTTGGATGAGTTGACGGTGTGAGTAATCACAACGTATCTATGCCATTATTACGGAATGTCAAATTGCACCGATTTGGGAATCGAGGCGACTTTTTGACTCCCCGAAGCAAATGCTTTGGCGGGAGTTTGACTTAAGTGCATAGTAAATGCGGGCTGAATAGAAGAAGATTGAAGGATGAAGTGAATCAGATAAGTGCATCAGATGTGAATCAGATAAGTGGATCAGATAAAGTGATGAAGTGCTTCACACAGGAATCTGATCAGATAAGTATGATATTGTTGGGAAATGCTTAAGGCTACCATCAGTAAGGTCAACAAGCACCAGATCAGATCACAGTGGTAACTGGTTGATTACAATATCAATCAGTCAAATACGTTCTCTTATTTATCCCTTTCTGAATAACTTATATGTGTTATTTAAATAAATTAATTTTACTATGTTTTCACTTTATGACGCATGCTCTGCAAATCTTTTAATGCGGACTTGGGAATGTGTTTTTAATGCGTTTTATTGCGAATTTTTTAGTCTGGAATACGAGAAGACTACTTTTCTCAACCGTGCGATCAAAATACCTTTTGGCCGACTAATCTCAGCCACCGATTTCAAAACACGAATACTTGAGTACTTTGGAAAGTTGTGCAAAAAGGGTTTTCCCTCGTTTTCTATAAAGTCCAAATCTTTCTCAGATAACTTCTTTCCAATACTTCATCTTCTCAAAGCTCTTTAAAGCTCAAAACTTTCAAAATCTTCAGAGAATTACTTTCAAAATCAATTGATTCTTTTCTTACGATTTCTCAAATCCTCGAATCAATTTCTGGTAATTTCTCATTTAAATATTGCTTTATTTCAATTCACTCTGGTACCTAGGTTTACAAGTCGTGATGATATGTTTCTGTAATTTTTATAAGATCTATACGCTTACTTGCTAAATTGATGCTAAGATTACTATTTTGACTGAATTTATTGAGATATCTTACTCAAACTAAACATCAATTTGCATATCGTACAGACATGGCATATCTAATTCCACGACCGGGCCAAGGGAAAAAGTTCTGCAACTTTGCATCGATGAAGAAAGACATCATTGATGAGAAGTATGTAGTATTCACCATCACCTCAGATCCTGAATCAGTAGAAATTCTGGAGTGCTTGCGAGCGTGTGGACTAGAACGATATTGCTCTACACATCAGAACATCGTCCATACAATCTACAGGGGGATGAAGACATTGATGCTGACCTGATTTCTTCCGTTGGCGGACTGGAAGTGCGAGTGTCGAATGACGATCTCCAGAGGATATTCGCCTAACTCGAGGAAGCATCAATCCGAGACCTACACATTTCTTTGTAGGAGAAAAGGAATTTCTTGAAGCCGAGTTATTGAGACCAGCAAACAAGGAGAACACGACGAACGTCAAAGCCTCCTATCTGAAGAGGAAATATCGTCTTCCCCTTGAGATCGTTCAGAAGGTGATCATGTGCTCAACTTATAGTCTTGATGTTGTCATACCCCGTATAAGATCGATTATAAACCATTTGCAATAATAAAGAAGGCAGGATATAGATTGGTTGGGTATGGTCAAGGCACGATTGAGGAAAGACTCGAAAGTTGAATCGACCCGAGCAATGTAGTGTGCTTATCTTCCAAGTGCTCCTTCATACACAAAATCTCTATCATTCATCCGGATAAGCCGCCCGTAAACTATGAATGGAATGAGAATGGAGCAAAGATATATATCAAGCAAAGCACAAGGCCATATTGGGCAAGGATGAGTCTCTACTGGACAATCGATGAAGATCCAACTCTATATGTGCCTAAACCCAAAGGAGAAAAGAAAGGAAAAGATAAGGCAAATCGCATCATCTCGAAGCGCAAGGAACGGCCATTCCGGAAAAGAGGATGAAGAGGAAGGATCTAGCCTAAGAAACCGGATGCTCGGCGGAAACATCGGAAGAGATTAACTTCAAGAAGATCGCTCCAAGTTTACGCTTGACAAGTTAAGCGAGCGAAAGATCGATGCAAGTGGAATCGGAAGAGAAATAGAAGTCCGCTCTGAGCCCACTACCGCAGGTAAGGGGAAGAGCAGATGGCGCAGCTTGAAGGAGAGAAAACTATCGGAAGAGCGAAGTGGAGCAATCTGAGGAAGAATCACCATCTGATTCTCTGCCTCTCACCACAATCTTCCAGTGAGCAAGATCGGCAACGCCCACTTCCAAATCACCATCACCCTCTCCTCACAAAACCTTCTCACCCTCACCCTCACCTATCAGATCACCCAGATCTCCCACACCACCAATCAATGAACACATTAGGAAGCCCGAACACCCTCAAAACGCTGAAAACGAACCACAAATATCCCAATCTCCAAACAAGTCACAAGCACCTGAGAGATCTGACAAGCGAGTGTCCATCTCTCATAATCCCTTCAACACCAGAATCGTGCTTGTTTCACCTGTTTCAGAAAGCCCCATCATAACGATAATAAAGCAACAGATCAAGGAGTATCTGCTGGGGTTGTGCCATGAATTGGATCAACATCCTGGCATCCAGCAACAAATAGAAGAGATTGTGTTCTGGAGGGATATCAGACTGAAAAGCATTGAAGAATTTCTGATTCTCATGACATCTCTGGGATCAGATTTCTTTGTAGACTTGGAGATGAAATGCTTAAACACTGCTGGGATTGAAAGTGCTGTTGAATTGGCATCTGATGATGATATCAGATGGTTGATTCATGAAAGGTTGAATTAGCGATATGAGGGAGGAAACCGTTCCACCTCCTGCAGATCATGAGGGAGCTGCTGATGAACCAAGAATGGGTGCTACAGATGAGACCCGACTTGGCAAGGCTTCAACATCTGACCAGACTGCTACGATGAGCTCTGATACCCTAGATCTTTATACTGAGAAGATTTAGGATGGGATCAAGACTGCTATTGAAGATAAATTTGCAGCGCTCACAGCAGAATCGATGAAGCGATTTGAAGAAGAGCAAAGCAAAACTAGTTGATGAGAGAAAAGAAGTCACACGGTTGGAATGCACAATGCCATCCTCTCTGAATTTATGCAACTAGTTAATCCTCTTGCCGAGAATCTAAGTCTCCAGTCTGACAAACTCAAGGTTCAGACAGATATGCTCAATCAGACACAGGTACTATTGGAGAATGTGTGGGCATCCTTGAGAAAAACCGGCGACCACATGGATATGGGTTGGAAACAATTTATAGCTTTTTCTGTAAGCGAGCAAAGCGGGATATCGAAGTTGCTCTCGGGACGCTTACTTCGCTTACCGTTCAGATCACTCCTCTTGTTGTCGAGGAACTCAGAGGAGATCACCGCGGCAATTCAATGCTCGAACGCGGGATGTCCAACCTCTTTGATGAAACCAAAAAGGGGAAGGGCAAGAGAATAAAGAGAAGAAAGAAAAAATGAATTACGGTTGGTAACAATTACATCTCTACCGAAACCATCAGATGTCGACTTGCCAGCCACTTCATCTATTGATCTCGTTGTTGAAGTAAAAGAAACTGTAGAGCAACATGGCAAAGAGATTACTGAGCAAAAAATTGCTCTTTCAGGAGGTTATTGCGAGTCGACAAGATTGAAGACTTTTCTTCGCTTAAATCTGAAAAAGAATAAATCGATGATCGGGCCAAGAGCCTTGAACTCGCTAAGAAATTAAATTGAAGAAAAACGAAAAAGAAGAATCTGAGCAGACTCTGAGGAGAAAGAAAGGCAAAGGCAAGATGATGAAAGCAACTGCGGAAGATCAGAGACAAGGCTAACCATTCTCTACCAAAAGCCAGATGACTCCTGAACAAGTTCAAGAGCAAACAAGACAGAGAATTAGAGAGGCCGCCATCAAAAAGCAGAAGGTAGCAGAGGCTAAGGGACTGAACATCACTTACATCCGAAGGAAGAGGAAGAACGAAGCTGCAGCAGAGGAGATTGCTTGGGAGAAGAATGCCCTTCCAGCACCTGTTAAAGACATCCTCTGTGCACGGCCAGATTTGCTTCCAGAATGGGATCAGATCAGAGGAGAATGGTTATGTGACGTACACATCCTGGAGAAGATTCCAAATCATCAAAATCAGACTGAAAATGATGATGAATTTCCGAACTGGTTAGAAACGATGTATCCAGACTTCTACCAAACAGTGATGAAAGAAGGGAAAATCATGTCATTAATACCAGAAGCTCCACCCTTTGAACTACTCCTTCCACCTTTGCGTCCAGACAAAAAGCTAGATGCTGTAAAATTCAAGAATGCCTACTATGGATTTGCTGAAAAAGGAGGGATCCATAGAAGAGAAGATCTGGACAAAATAATGCAAAGGATGTACAAGATGTTTGGCATCCCCAAAGAGCTGCAAATGTTCAAGTACACCTGAGGAAGACAACTTGGAATCAGATGATAAGTACGCTTTTCATATATTCTATAATGTACACACCTATCTGAATGAAACATTTCATCTCTCTGATTCTAAGACAAAATCTCATTGTCTTCTGAAATATGTACTGCATTTCATTATCTGCATTTCTATTCATGGTATCTGTTTTTCTGATTAAGTGTTTTGGTTCCATCAAAAAGGGGGAAATTGTTGGGAATTTTGTATTTAAGTTTTTATGGAAGTTCCAAAATAGGTTGTAATAGGACCAGTCAGACCTGTTAGCTGACTGATGACTTAGAATCAGATTAAGATTACCAGCTGAAATGTATAGATAGCTGATGTAAAGGATAGGTCACATATTGAGAGGGAACTCAATATGTATAGGTCAGGTCGATATATTAGATGACCCAGATAAGGTCAGATGATCAGAAGGCTAAGAACGAAATCAGAAGAAAAAGAAGTCGAGAGAAGATCGGTGAAGGCGAAGACATGAAGACTTCGGATGAACACGAAGACTCGGATGAACACGAAGACTCAGATGAACTGAAGACTCGAGATGAACACGAAGACTCGAGATGAACCTGAAGACTCAGATAAACCTGAAGACTCAGATAAACCTGAAGACCCAGATGAACCTGAAGACTCAGTAACAAACCTGAAGACTCAGTATGACTAAAGACACTGAGGCTCAGAGTCACCTGAATATCAGAAGACTACCAAAAGACCTGAAGACCTATATCAGCAGTCTGCATATTGAGCTAAGATAATCTGCATCAGAAGACTCAACAAGGTAGAATGATCAGTTATTAGATCAAGTCAGCTCACACCTGGATTCAATCAAATGGTACACCAGACAAGACGAATCTTCTACAAAAGGAATATCAATCGTCTAATGGACAAATTACTGAAGTGCCGCCTCGCGAAGCCAAGGAGAAAGCGACACGTGCACAAAAAGAGTTAGGGTGCAAGCGTCGGTCATGGTCAAAGTTCATCATCCCACACATGTCGTGCGTATTGACCTCAAGTTAAAGAAGTATCGCATCGCTCCCACTAACCGAGACACCCGTAGACACATATAGTGGAAATACATCAAACGGTTTCTTAGATGGGTATTCCAATACCCTCTAAGGTATTTGTGCATCCATCATGAGATACCTAGTATCTCGTAGTAAGTGAGATCTCACTACACTCTCTAAGAGTATGATGCAGATCGCACACCAATCTCCATTGAATCATCAATATCCAATTCTCGATGATCCTCGATTGGAGCTATTTTAGAATCATGCTTAGGTCATCTGAGTTCTCACTCTCTCAATGACAACAATGACTCAAGGGAACACAAATAAGAACAAATGCAAACAATCAAACATAATATTCTAATAAGTGCAACGCCACATATTTAATATTCAATAAACAATAATATTAAATCAATATTGAATATTATTTGAGCATTATGTCCTTACAATGGATTGTCTCTAGGACACTAACACTAACAGGTTGACAATCAGGATTGTTGTTTTAAATCTGATAAACATATCCTGAAGATCAGAAAACTCTGAAAGTTCAGGATACTTATCCAGCACAAAGCGTTCAACTTTTTGTCTCCATTCTCTTTCCTCTGCCTCACCTTTCCTGAGTTTAGGAATAGGTGGCTCCTCTTCAGAGCTAGAATCAGCGTATAAAGGAATGGGAATATATGGCTCCAAGGGGTGTGTGGGTGGGATTGTCATTTGGCTCTCTTCAACAGGTTTTTGAGAACCTGTGAAGATCTCTCTGGTAATCCTGTCGGTTCCAATGATTGTACCAAGAACTTCTGTAAAAACATCTTCATCACTGCCTCCCCCAGGAACAAGTTCTTCTTGAGTGGGTTCCTCTTCAGCAGCATGGGATACGACCTCAGCTAATGTATCCATAGGCGATTTCTCCCCTCTCTCTTGCTCATAGATAGTCTTGAGCCTTTTCTTCTTCTTTTTTTGCTCCTCCTGAACCTTCTTTTTCTCACCTTCTTCTCTCTTGACTCTGAGCAACTCAATGGCCTTCTTTCTCTTTTCAACCTCTTTTGAAGCCTCAACTTGCTTCACTGATTCCTACCTGACTCTCTTCTGAACCACTTCAGTCAGAACCACATTATCATGATCAGAATCAGATTCCTCCAGTTCCTCTTGAGCTGTAGAACGTGGACTCCCTGATGTTGCTGGCTTCCTTTTCTGAGATTTAGGCCTACGGAACATGACTCGAGTCTGTGAAAAACTTTCTCCAGAAATAAAAAATTCGCCCTTTCCTGGCAATGTTTCAATTAAGAAACCAATCTTAGTTCCAAACAAGACTTTCCCAGAGTTCTTGAAACCTCTTTCGAAAACGAAAGTTTATCTTTCTGATGCAAAATGCAATCCTTTAGAAATTTTAACCAATTGAAGCCCATTCTCGGGGAATCCTCAATTGCGGCCATGAGCCTCAACTTGATCCGGCTCACTTGCTCCAAACTTAAAGATGTGCTCATAAAACATTTGGCCGCAATATCGATCAATACTTTGTATTTTGCCTTCAAGCAACGTTTATGAAGAGCCCCTTTAAATTCTGTTTCCGTTTCTGCAACACGATTAAGAATTTCTTGCTCTCTTCCGGGTGTTGTAGCATAGATAAATCCAACCCCAGATTAGTTGCAGAATGTACAAACAAGTGTGGGATGGGGCAAAATGGAAAATATTCAAACAAATATAGGACGGAGGGAGTATTATGTATTGGTTCTTGTTTTAATTTAATATATTGATTTTATTAAGTGATATGCTAGCAACGTTTGAGGAACAAAATTATCGCATGCAAAATGCATATAAGCTCAGTGGCAGATCCAGAATTTTCAAAGAGGGTATGCACAATTATAGAAATATTTTAAACAAGTCCTCAAAAAAGAAGAAACATAAACAAGATATTTGAAATCTAGATCTTGAATACATATAGTATTAAGAACTACAAACAAAAAAATTATTTATCTAAAAAGATAAAGATTACAATCGTTCTCGACGAGTTCTCATACCTTGAAAGTGGTTCAAAATGTCTTTACTGCTTACTTTTAAAAAAGACATCTTTCTCTATATAAGTTACTAAACAATCATTTAAAATTGATCTCCGATGCCATTCCTTAGCTTGTTCTTATCATAAGTCATTGCTGAAAATGCTCTTTCCACACTAGCCGTTGCCACAAGAAGGATCAACACCATCTTTATAAGCAAGTAGACAAGACGATATTGTTGGGAAAATTTATAGTTTTGATGAAAGTTCCAAAACAGTTGTAATAGGACCAGTCAGACCTGTTAGCTGACTTATGATCTAGAGATCAGGTTAAGTTGACTAGTTTATAATTACTGTATAGAGCAACTGATGTAATAGTATAGGTCACATATTGAGGGGGAACTCAATATGTATAAATCAGTCTTGAAGATCAGGTTTGGATCAGAAGATCAGTTGAAAAACTGAAGACAAGAAGAAAGTTGATGGGTCAGTTTTAATCAAGATCAGAATCAACCTGAAAATGAAGACTTAGTATATTTCAAAGAATCAAGACCTGATGACCTGCTATAAAGAAAACATCAAGTGAGTCACAAGTTGAGCTTAGAAAACTTGTTCTGATGACTCAACAAGGTAGAACTGATCAGTCCAATACTGATCAAATTAGTTCATGTATGTTGACTTCCAAGAGTTTACCTAAGACATACAAATCGATCAGACAATCAGAATGAACAAGAATGAGGGCTGATATATGCCGAATAATTGTACTTGTCAACCAACGAGAGATCGACACGTATGTATAGAACTGACTAAGACGGGATATGAAGCATCAGAGCTCAACGGCTAGAAAGGATAAATTAGCACGCATTTAGCCATGCTGTCTCTGATGAACATCACTTCATCTCTACAAACCTACCTAAAATAGATCAAGATTCAAATTGCTCTCCAATGGCTCTTTGATTTTGAGATCTATAAATAAGAGATCAAACCTTCAAAGTAAGGTTACGGAAATACTTCAAGCTTAAACACATCAAGCCATTTCCGCATGAAGAACACTGAAGAACAAGCATATATTTCTAAGTGTTCATCCCTTACGTTCTTAGGAAGAATTCTCATCCTTTAGTTTAAAGCTACTCAGATACTAGGATATAATTCCAGTTGGAAACCAAACAAATCTTACCCCAATCAGAGTGATAGGTTAAGTTTGTAAGCAAGACTTCGAACTAATGTTACTAGTTTGATTTCTGGGATAGTTGAGTGAGAGCTCCATAAATATCTGTATGTATTGTGTTTGGCTTACACATTAAACTAAGTCAGATTGTTAGTAAGTGCCCCTGCTGATAGGAAAGAGTGGACGTAGGATAAGTTAGTCCGAACCACTATAAATGTTGTGTGTTTATTTGTTTTACACTTACTACACACTACTGATTTGATAAATTGCCATGCATATCCTAAGTAGAGATCAGTCTAGCACCAAGCTGCTGATCTGATCAGTTGGACACTTTGTCTTCTGACCTGATCAGAAAACCTTAGGACTATTTTCTATAAACTGGTTTTTCACACGGGTTAACAAAATGCTTCCGCACAATCAGTTAAACTGATAGACACCAAACTGATCAGCTCACCGGCGATCAGTAGGTTAGATATCAGTCTGTACTGATCACAAGAAAAAGTTTCAGAAGTCTATTCACCCCTTCCCTCTAGACTTCTGCCTCACCGAAACCCGTTCCGGACCTACAGATATAATTCATGCTTATTTGTCTCAACAATTTTCATAGAGAGTTCCCCAATATCTTTCAAGTTCTAAAATCTATCATCTCTCCTAATATCAGAAAATGAAAGTATCCAGGTCATCGTCAAGACACAATAAATCAGCACTTGAGAACTCATCAGGATAAAATTTAGCTAGTCTAAGCAATTTTGATTTGTCAAAAGAAGAGAAGGCAGTAACAGGATTCAAACAAGTCATATAAAGAAGCAACTATGTACTTACCTCATCAAATCGATTGTCAAGCTCTTGGAGTTGCAAATTAATTATTTCAGCGAAGACATCAAATCGATAATGATGAAAATATGTAATATCTTACTTGCCACGATTACAATTCTTCCTTACTCGAGGAACATACTCATCATCCATTTTAGGAACATCAATACAATTTTTTCCACAAAAAGATATGACTGAGTTGAAGAGAGATTCCCATCCGTCTTCTCTCATCTATTGCAACCGCTCTTTAGTCAACTTCAGAAGAGATACTGTATTAATAATGTCTTGATCTTTTTTTTTTTGCAGTGTAATATTCAATTGATTTGTAACTCCAAATACAGTCTTCATCAAGTACACCATAAGAACAAAGTCAAATGACTCAAGTGAATAACTTACACTGTCGACTTTTGCACGATCATCTGAAGTTTATGGATTCTCATATATCATTTTAAATACCTTACGAATTGCAGAATAGAAGACAATAACATTCACTAATAACTTATAGTGAGACCCCCAACGAGTATCACTTGGTCTTCCCAATCCAAGCACTTGATTCAAGCCCTTTCCACTTTCAAGTTCACCATCGTCAAATACTTTTGCAACCATTTTAGCTTGGGATTCTTTAAGCATTTCTTGACGCTTACATGAACCTCCAACAATGTTCAACATATTGGAAAGAGTTTCAAATAACCAACCACAATCATCATTCCTCTTTTGAAACTGCAACTAATGTTAGTTAAAGTTGATGGGCAAAACAATGAATATAATATGCTGCTTGAGTTTCATTCCTTATCAAAGTTTTGAGACCACTAATGTCGCCTTTCATATTGCTAGCCCCATCATAACCTTGCCCACAAATTCTTGATGGACTCAATGAATGCTCAGAAAGTATAGAATAAATTGCATTTTCGAGAGACAAAGCGGTAATACCCTTAACATACACAACACCAATAAAATGTTCGACTACTGCTCCTTCTTTATTAACATAACACAAACAAAAAGGCATATGCTCTTTACAAGACACATCACGAGATTCATCTACTAATATTCCAAAGTGATCTTCACCCAACTCCTTTATAATGGCCTTAGTTGTTTCTTTTGAACAAAAAATGATGAGATCTTTCTGAATGGAATGAGCTATCATTTGATTTTTCCCGATTCATTTTTAAACACAACTTTTTCAATATCATCATTTTTACTAGCATACCACCTCAAAAGTTCAAGAAAATTCCCTCTATTAAAGGATTTTTCACTCTCATCATGACCACGAAATGCCAATCCTTGAAGTAATAGATATTTCAAACATTCAAGTGAAAGCGGTCAAATGAGTATGATACTCCTTCCTAGCTTGTGGAGTTTTTCTGAAAAAAGAGTTATTGATGGATGATTTTGGATCAACTAATGCCACAAACTTTTCCATACATCGATTATGAATACTTTAATTCTTACTATTATGCTTAGCAAGAGCACATGGTCTATTCCAACCTCTAAAACTATTTCTGACAAAAACATCGTGCACCAACATCATCTCTAAATAAATAGCAAACAAAACAAAACATGGCATCCTTTGCAATGATATACTCAAGACATATGTACTTATCAAACCAATTAGAATTAAAACAACACATTTTACCTCCAATCTCTGTTTGAGGAAAATCATGATCACATGGTTGACAAACATTTCTTCGAATATATTCTCTTCTCACTGCATCTTGATCACTTGTGTGATAATCAATAATCCTTTTCCTTTGCCCCGGATCATGTGGGAGAGAATTAATGTCAAATTGACATTCTCTTTCTCTAGTTGTTGCAACAATGGTCTCTACACAAAGAGTAGGAGTTTTATTTGGGTAATTTCCACTTAGATTTTGTGGTCCAACCAAAGGGGATGAAGAACCCGCTTGCGTCTTTCCCTTCTTATTAAAATATGACTCTAAATTACTACTCTTCATTTTGTTCTTCTTCTTTGAAAGATTATTCTCATCCATCGTCATGAAGTTATCATGTTTTTGAATTTTTTTTTTTGCATAATTTGAATAATGAAGTTAGAATACCAATGAACAAATCATTTATGTACAATCGTAATAGAATTTTGGTTTGAAAATTAATAAAAATTATAAATGAATATATAAAATTTGCATCAAAATTCCAATTATAATTTCTAAAAAATTGTAATATTAATACATCCATAAAGTTAGAGTAAACAAACTTGCACCAAAATTTTTCAATAAAAAATAGAACATAAACCTAAATGAAAGATAATAATAATCTTAAAAACCAATAAAAAAAAAGAGGAAAACTTACATAAGCTTTCTTGGGAAAATGAATTTTGAAATTTGGTACAATATCTACCATTTCACTTAATCAATTGATTTGTGGGCCCATATTGTATATATTCTTTCCTAGTTAGTAGTTGCTACTCCATCAGGGCTCAGGCACGCACGAACACCGCCTCGTCGGCTCTTTCCTTTTATATTAGTTATTTATTATTAAAGATATATATAATTATTATATATAAAATATATATATATATTAAAAAAAGGGGTATGCAAGTGCATACCCTTTTGTGTAAATAGATACGCCACTGTATAGGCTGACACATGATATTCAAATTTGTGTCTTGGTTGTTTTCACTCCTATTGATGTTTCTATGTTTAAATTGATTCCTAATTGTATCCCTTCTAAAGATGCATGAGAAAGATTGTAGGAACATTGTGAAGGATCAGAAAGTGTTCGAAAGACAAGACTTAGAATGTTGGGAACCAAGTTTGAAAACTTGAGAATGAAATATAGAAGATGCTAAGGATACTGATGTTGGTGGTCCCAAACATTACTTAGGTAGGGTGTTCGGAAATCTAGAAGGGGTGTTGAATTAACATTGGTCCACATACATCAGTATGAATGAGTTCTAACATTTGACTAGCTCTATTCCCCATAGCCCCGAAGGCTCTCTTGGTCATTTTACCCTATAAACATGATTCGCAAATTGGAAACGACTCAACCTGGAGTAAATCCAATGAGCCATCACTCACCAACCTTTGAATCCTGTTTAGATTAATATGGCCAATCTAAGATGCCACAGAAGTGTTTCGTTCATTTCTGAAGAATGCTTTATTTTCTTAGAAACAATCGATGTGTTATGTGATTCATTGTGTGTGGAATGTGCACAGTTAATAGTATAGAGATTATTCACAAATCTTCCTGAACATATAACCTCATCATTACTCCGAGTAATGATGACATTCTTATTAAAAGAGACTGAATATCCATCCAAAATTAATATAGAAACTGAAATCAAATTCTTTCTAAAACTTGGAACATACAAAACATCTCTTAAAACTAAAACCTTATCATTAAAAGATAAATGCATATCTCCCACTGCAACAACTGCCACTTTCGTAGCATTGCCCATGGCGATGATGATCTCACTCCCACTAACTTTTCAGGTTAGCTAGAACCCTTGAAAATGAAACAAACATGATCAGTGGCTCCCGTATCCACTACCCACGAAAGAGAAGAATACGCCGCCAAACAAGTTTCAATAACTAGTGCGTGATAATTACTCTGCTTACCAACCTTCTTAGGCTTAGTACAGACCATACTCCAATGTCCTTTCCGACCGCAATTAAATCATTTCTCTTCGTTTGTCTTCTTCTTGACACCTCCCTCAGCCATTTTCTGCGAGAACAAATTCCGCATGACTATCTGCCCCGCCTTACGATTCCGGAGAGCGAAGATTTCTTTAAGTTTAAGATAATATCTGCAGCGGTTTCCATGTCCTGGTGTTGGTGTTGCAACACATCTGACATTGAAGCCAAGATGGTATACCTATCCATTTCATTGGATTTCAACCACTGCTTATGAAGTCAAGATGGTATACCTATCCATTTCATCAGATTTTAGCCAAGATGGTATACCTATCCATTTCATCGGATTTCATCTTTAGTATTATCCATAGGGTCAGCAGGTTTAGGTTCGTCTAGTACATACTTATGCAATTGTGCGGTCAAGACAATAAATAAATTTATTATCTTTAAGTATACTAAATAGCGGATTTAAAGGAGATGACATGCTGAACTGAGAATAAAATATACATTTTGTATTAATACTCTATTAACACAAAAAGATTATCACATAATTCGACCACATATACTATATCAAAAACCTCAAAAAACGATATAAACCTGCATCAATCAACATCTTACAACCAATTTAAGTAAGTCAAAATGAGTGTGAACGTTTACTTAAATACATTTAAGCAGGTTACAAACAAAACAGTTACAAACCTTTAATACACCATTAATAGTTAGCTTTTCCTTGGCCATATAAAATTGATAGGGACTCCGATGGAGAGTTAATATATCAATTTTATACCTAAGTAATAACCATAATTAAATTCCAGGATTATTATTTCTTTTTTAATAAGCCACTCGATGGGAGGGTCATACCACCACTAATAATAATCCACAATCATCCAAAAGGAATTTTATCATGTGAACCTATCTTTTGGCCTATCAGATAGGGAGAGAGAGGCGATTGCCAATGCGTAGCTAAAAGACTTCACAAATAAATAAATTATGGAGGCCAATTAATTAATTTATTAACTTGAATAAATTTAATTAATTAAAAAAATACTTAGTAATTTTAGAACTTGAGGTTTTTTTTCACGAAATCTCATGCATAATTAACCAATAATAATATGCAAAATAATAAGATTAAATCACAAACACATATTCGATAAATAATTCCAACTATCATGGTTTGATTTTCCCGTCTTGATCACCGAGAAATCGTTCTTCTTGTAAAGCCCATCGTTCATCTCGATCAGCTCCCACTCAACCGCAATAAGAAAAATCACGCCACGCCATGCCAGGCCACGCTAAGCCCGGACAACCTTCGGTTGCACGAACCCGCGCGCAGCGCTCGGTATCACCCGCGTAGTGTCCCACACGCAAGGGTGCAGAAGTCAAAAATTGGTAGTCAGGCGGATTTGGACCGCCTAGCGCCTAGGCAAGGAGTTGTCGGTTTGGTTTTTTGGTTTATTTTTTCTGTCTAAATGTATTTTATTTATTGCTTATCGATATCTTATAACAACATTACACTTCAAAATTACTAACAAATTCATTATACAACCATATAAATCAAGATAACAATTCGAACACCTTTTTTATATCCATTATTCATTATAGAGTACAAGAAAATTAATTTAACATAAAAAATTTAAACAAAATTGTGCTTTGGAATTTTAGTTTAGTGAAAATTATCAATCTTTATCTTATCATCAATTTATTACAAGAACAAAGCTTCTCATTGTCAAATAATACCTTAGTGTTGGGCACCTGACTGGGCGGACAACGAGCAATGACGTCTGATGTGGGTGATTTCAAATCACACGTACAACAAATGTAAAAAGGGAGACGAAGGTGAGTAATTACCTACCCTAGGTAGCGGTCGAGCTGGAATCAACTCTGGGAAACTGCTGTTTGAGAGCCTCCGTGAGCGATGCCGGAATTCATGCACAAAATCGGGCGAAGGGAGCTTTAGCATCGATCCTCCGATGCTCAAGTCAGCCCAGAAATAATGAATGAAGTGTTTGCTCAAGAACACCTAGAACACGTATGAGTGTGTGTAAAAAATGTAACTTACAAAGAAATACAAATGAAATGCTATTTATACCTTATTAGTTGTCTCCTTGTGGGGTAAAAATGGGATATCATGCCCCAAGAAGGGTACCAATGTCCTTTTTCTTGTGTCGCCATAACGGTTTGAGGGGACCACAAGGGTGAGTGGAGAATAATCACTCGGTTTTGGCAGAAAATGTCGTCCTTTTCTTGACACATACGGTTTTTCGTACGCTCTGACGTCATGGGAAGGATGGCGACTTCTCCCATGGCAGTTTATGGTCAAGATATGAGAGAAGACTAGTTATTTCTCCCAGAAGTAGCTCTCATCTCTGATGACGCTATTAGGTTCACAACTTAGAGTTGTTTTCATATCATCTCTAGGATGTTTGGGTTGTTCGATCACGTGTCAATGCATGCACCATTTGTAAGGACTAACTTATGTAGATATCAGAGAGTTTCACTTCTCGAATATGGGTTTACCAGTTAGAGATGTTCATCTCTAACTCTATAATCGCGATCTGGACGTGGAACAACCAAGTCTCACTTCTCAGTTCCTTGATATGGGATACATCTCATTTATCCCATATCAACGTCGATGAAGGCGAGTGATTCTCTCAATTTGAATTTGGATGGATTTTGTTTATGTTAGTCATATTTTAATTATTATATCTTAATTACTAATTGAAATGACTTCTTCTTTTGGGAAAAAAAATTGAGTAGCCCTCCTAGCCCCCGACTCGACCATCAAGGCGGCGCTTTAGTATGGGAGCCTAGACCTTCTTTTACATCACTGCCCACGCTTCACTCGCCTTCAAGTAAGAAACAACATGCACGCCCCAACGCATCCATCCGGCGTCCACCTTGCTCTTTTCGATCTCGGCATCGACATTAGTCTAGTCCTAGGCCCATCTAGTGCGTATCTTGGGTAGCCATGCGCGCACAGCGTCGCGTGGCTTTTTTTTTGCACGCCCGCAGACACAACACACCACCAGCCACGCCACGAGCCTTGACTTGCCCTGCGCTTTATGCGACATCCGATTAAAAAATGCCCGTCGTACAATCCGATTCTTCAATACATCATTCGATCTTCATCTTTGATCCGTTACAATTTATTTACAAAAAAAAAACTAACATCTAGACTAGTCTATTATAATAAAACAGTCTAATCTACACTTGGATTTTCTCACGGGAAAAATGAATCTGACCGAATAAAATTAAAAACCACATTCAAACTGTTGGGGAACTATCTAAACTTGCCAGGGATATATCCGGGATGTAAATTAAATACAAATTAACAAAAATCTAATCCTATGATTTAAACAAATTAAATCATGCAATTCATGAAATTGAATAAACGGTAAAACAGTAAATCCCTAAAACATGCAGGACTAAGGGATTACGCGCTTACCTCTGATCGGAGAGACATCGTTGAGAAGTGACAGCAAATATTCAACCCAAAAACCTTCTCAAGTATTCCCAGATTCCAAGCTTGATGATCCGGTGGGAGATCTCTCAAACTTTTTAACACTCAAGGCAAAAAATTAATTTCGTGTTGCCTCGCACCTCTATAATTTTTGAATTATGTGTGTATGAATAATGGGGCTGAAAAAATCAGCCCCTTATTTATAAATAGAGTGTTCGAAATTTTTAGAGAAAAAATATGAAGATGTGGAAAGATTTTTTTCTCCAAAAGATAATTACCATATACATTAATATGTATCTTCTTTCCACATATCTTGTCCATATTTATTTTTCCCATAAAATTCTCTTCCTTCTTTATTACCAAGATTTTTGAAAAATACATCAAGAAAACCAAGTCAAAGATTCTTGGAATTATGTGAAGATCTTGTTCTCTAAGAAATCTTATCTTCCTTCCATAATTTCTTTCCAAGAAAATCGTTTTCTAATTCTTTATTTTTCAAGAATTTGAAAATATTAATATAATTTCCAAAATTATATTTCCCAATATTTTCTCTCTACTTTATTTTTTTGCAATAATTAATTCTTTTATTTTAATCACCTTTTGTTAATGGACTTATATTGAGCTACTTGAGGGGCTTTTAGGAGAATTATGATTGGACCTCCCAATGGGCCCGAAAATCAATATTGAGCCCCAATATTTTTCCAACCCATTTCATTCCACTATAAAATAAATATTGCACTATTCATCCTAACCCATATTACAAAATATGGCTCGATTATTATTTTCCTTATTTAAGATTAATTGTACATTACTTAATTTAAGCTACTGAATGTTTTAATTAATTAACATCTATTCCCTTGGAGTAAGAACAACCCAGCCATTATTATCATACCAGAATTAAATCCACTGTACATGTTTGATATGTCATGTAATTAATAATATTGCCAAAAATACAAAGTATTGAATCTCTTTGAATAGATACCCACAATAAAATCAAATCGATAGTTATTAACTACATACAATCTCATTTAAGTGACAGAGATCAAGAAATCAACAATCACTGAGTTTAATTCTTATTTCTCTAGTCAGTCTAGAAGAATTTCCTCATTGCAGGTCCAATTCAGCACATCGTTATGCACTAGTGTAACCTATTGGTTAAGACAAATAAATCCAATCATTACACATCAACTTTGTGGATATTTCTTTCCAAGTGCATTTAGATCATTCATAATACTAGTGAACCTGACTTCCAATTTGTCTAGTTGAACCACTGCTCTGATTCAACAAAGCAGGTGGTCAAGTTGAACCACTGGTCTGATACCACTTGTTGGTCCCGGTGCAAACGAGTCTTACACATGTATGGGGGGGGGAATACACGTGTTCAGTGTTTTTAAAACTTTTTCTTACTGAGGTAAACTTGGGTCAGGTTGTCCTGATGATTTGGTCCCGAGAAGCACAAATCGCTCTCGAGTCAAAGTCTATCCGAGGCAAGTGATCTGGCCTTTCGGATACCTCGGATAATCCCAACCGTGAGTCCACGAGTTTTGAGAGATCTGAGTTGCTTGGATCAAATAACTAACTTTCTTGAACCCTTAGAACGTAAGTTCGGTTTAGTAACTATCTCTGTTCTAGCTACTTTCGGATGTGCGGAATGGTTGGCCCTTAGTTTATACTGTTTTTAAGCTTTTCTTTGAAAAACCTTATTTTAATGGAATAGTGATTAGGTTGTGATTCAATTTATATGCAACTTTCGATTGGATTGATTCCAACTGAAATATCGATGAAAATATGCTTTCAAGACAAAAAGTAATGCAATGAGATAAATCTAGCAAAAGCAGAAAGTAAAGAACACAATGATTATAGTGGTTCGGAGACTCAAGCTCCTATGTCCCTCTCCTGATCTCTTGAGAGAAATTCACTAATCACTTCCTTGAGCTTTTCGACTACCTCTGTAGTTTACTTACTCCTCTCGGCCATGAGTTTTCTGACTACCTCTGTAGTTTACTTACTCAACCCGACCTTGAGCTTTCTGACTACCTCTGTAGTTTACTTACTCAACTCACACAAACTTTCACACTACCACAAGTAGCTTACTAACTTCTCCTCTAGAGCTTTCATTTACCTCAATGTAGTTTACTCCTCTCTTTACAACTCCGGTCTCACCAACAATCACACTCAAACTACCTTACAAAGGGTTTGGGGTTTCTTGGTTGGTTTCCAACTAGGATGAGATATCCTTTACAATAAAGTACAATGCAAAGGCTATGATATCTCGACTAAGCTTTGGATATATCTTATCAAGCTAGGCTTAGTGGAATGAGCTCTCTTCGATTTAAAGCACTTGGGAAATTCTTGGGTTTTCGAGTGCTTCAACTTGCAATAATAAGTTTGAGCTCATGAGTTGCTTACAAATTTCCCGTAACCTTTCAATGAAGAAGGTCACAAGTATTTATAGGCATACACCAAGGTCACTCTTGAAAAACTATCCGTTGGAGAGATAGCTTCATGAGTTTCCTCTTATGGTATATGTGAAGCTTGGCTATATTTAGGGTTTGACACTCCCTAACACGTTTTAGGCAATAGCCTTTCATGTAGCCGGTCTTCACTTTTTGCGATGGAACTTAGTACTTGACATTTTTTGATGACTGTCGTTGTCGATGTCGGTATGGTGCAGTCTTTGTCTTCTCTTTTTGACTTTTGTCTCCGGTTAAAGGTAGATAACTCAGCGACTCTTTTTTGGTTACAATCTCGAGTGATATAACCTTAACAACACTTTGTCTTAGTTCCTTTTATGCGCATTTGAATGTCTTGGCAAATATCTATTTATCTAAGGAATCGCGATCTTACCGAGATTGCATCCTTGGATAGATATGTTGATTACCTCGGAACATTGAGGGTTTATCTTGAGCATTGATACATTCACGACTCTTGATGGTTGCATGCCTTGATATTCTTGATCTTGATTCTTGATCTTACGTCTTACGTGTCTTGAGTCTTGAGTCTTTAGAGTCTTTACGAGGCTTGAGGGTCTTACGAGTCTTGGCGTCTTACGAGTCTTCTGAGGATGTCTTGGTGATATCTTGAGATCTTCATCTTGAGTCTTGATTCCTCGGTTTCATCTTGAGTCTTGATATCTCGGTTTCATCTTGAGTCTTGATATCTCGATTTCATCTTGAGTCTTGATATCTCGATTTCATCTTGAGTCTTGATTTCTTCGTTTCATCTTTGAAACTTGAAACTTGATTTCATCTTGAAACCGGTTTCTTCATAAACTTCTTGAGTTCTTGGAATCTTGAGATCCTAACTTTGATCTATATCTGTGACTATACATTTTGCGAGATAACATCACGAATACTAAAAAGCGAATCGACTCAACTATCAAGATTATTACGAGAACATGTCATACATACTGGGGGTTTTGGGATCTAATCAAAATCATATCTTTATTAAATTCATCTCCCAACAATTTCCTCCTTTTTGATGATGCCAAAACCTATCTTGTTACACACATACTTAACCTATACTCAGGTTTCAGTTTATTCTATTACAAAATTGGTTTTATTTTCAACAATTTTCCCATAAATGATGAGTCTCTTAACAATTATTCTCCCAACAATTTCCATACAGAGATTCTCACAACAATTTCTTCAGTAATGAATCTCTCAAAGGATTCATCACCAAATACTTAATTTCTCAATCAATTAATCTCAGAGACAATCATTCAGGCATATCAAGTTTAAAAGACATGTAAATAAGATAATGAGATATTATCTTTTGAGCGTAAATGATATGTTTTCATTGATGATAGGTAGACTGTTACAAGTTACAATGAATCTTATCTGAACAAAATCAAAAAGATAAAAAAAAGATAAATGATTACATCAATCTTCTGAGTCTTCATCTTCTGTCTTCTTCTGCTCTTCAGCTCGGCTCTTCAGTTCGGCTCTTCAGTTCGGCTCTTCTACCTCATCAGCAGGGACTTCTAGGTTGAACATTCCATAATATCTTCTCTTCAGTCCATCTCTCTCTTTAATGATATCCGGATTGTTTCCTATCAGACCCAACTGAATGGCTACTGAGATATTTCTTGAGCAATGACTTTCTCATTCACACAGCCATTCTCCAGCCTGGGAGGAGGGTACACGTATGGACCAGGGGCGGTTATCTGCACCTTTCCTTCATCCGCAAGATTTATCCATCCTTGAAGATATTTTGGATAGAAGGTCGGGGAGATAGTCAATGAAAGCCTCATTCGGATCGAGCTCTCCCTCTCCATTCTCTCGAAAGCACATCATAGTAGAACCGAAGGTTCTCTTGATTTCTTCCCACGCATCGTTGAGATGGACTGGCATCCATTTGTCAACGTGCGGCCATTTTTGTGCTTTAGTGTTCCCTCTCCTTTTGCTTGCGAACTTTTTGAACCCACTTCTTCTTTTCTGCTCTTCTTCTACCTTCTTTTTCGATCCTTTGGTACACACGAAACAAAATGGCGAGTTTTTCTTCGCTTGTTCAATGGGAGTGTTTTTAGGCGCTTACGGTATTGAAGACTTTCTTCTTTGGCTCGACTTGAGAATCTTGATTACCTAGTATCAATTTCCTCTGGCGGCTTAGAAGCCTTTGCTCTTTTGCCCTCGGGGCAAATCCATCGCCATAGCCTTTCTCTTGATGGGCATTTCAGCACCAGCTAGGCTTGTACCAATCCTTCCTCTACCACTCAGTTTCTCCATAGCAACTTCCTGCATTGTTTCCTCTGAAACCTGAGTGTAGACTGGCTTCTCCACCTCCTTGAACTTAAGCTTCTCAGTGGCTTCTATCTCTTTCATGGCTTCGGCAATTATCTTCTTCTCAGCATTTTTAACAACCTTGCCCTTCAGAGTATGTTCCAATAATATCCTGAGATCAGCTCCAGGTCTTTCCCCCTTCTTGGAACCATACTCTGGCGAAGCCCTGGAGAGTCTTTGTGTCCATATGGTATTGTTCTTTCGACCTCCGCACCTCCCCGCCATCCGATCTTGCTCCTCCTCGATCCTTCTGAGGTGGTTCTTCGCCACAGAGAATTCTTCAGACAGATGAGCAAATTGGCTTGAGAGAGCTTCCTTGAACATTTCTGTCATCTTGGCCATGAGCAATGAGCACATTTCCTCAACAACTTTCTTCACCAGCATCTCATTCTTCTCAACCAACTTTGCTTCTAGAATCTGTGTCTGCTCCTGATGCTTTTGCTTCAGCTCTTCATTAAGCTCAGCCTTGACCCCCTCCATCTTTGCTTCTAACTTTCCTTCCATGGAGGTCAGCTTGTTTGTCAGAGAATCCTGAAGCATCACCAGTTCTGAAGAAGAACTCAAGTTCTCAATCTTCTGAGTTTGGTTGGCCAATGCCTCTTCAATCTGAGCAACTTTGGTCAGGATTGGCTCAACCTTCTCCAGCTTTTCCATCACGGGGGTGAGATCAATCTCAGGAGTATATCGACATTTGTGACTCGAGTTGGCTATTCATCCTGAGTCTCAGTCTAAACCTGAGCTTCAGTTTGAACTGGGGCTTCAGACTCAGTCTGAGTCTGGGATTCACCCTGAACTTGGGTGTCTACCTGAGCCTCAGTCTGCATATCAGACATTACAGATTTAAAGGTAGGAACTTCAGTAAACCTGGCATATTTATTAAATGTGCCAAAAGTTACCTGAAGGCTAACTTCATCGAGGATGTTCGACAAATGACTTTGATCAAGATCGGTTAGGTCTTTCTCCTTCTGAGATTGACTCTCATCATCCCCTTGTTGGTCCCCATCCTGAGATTTGTTAATGGAGCTCGGGGCACCAACTTCAATAGCTTTCCTCTCAGCAACCTTCCTCTTCAACAAATTTCATCAAAATCGAAATTTTCATCCCGAGCTTGGTTTTCTGAACCCCGAGAATTCAAAGGAGAAAAGTGTCTCCTCGTTCCATCCGCCTCTGAATGACGCAATGTTTTAGCATCTCCGGGCATGAGCTCATTTCGAGGGGTATTGGTCAAGAATGAACGTTCCCCCTTGGCCAGCCCATTCGGTCTCTTCGGCTTCACCTTTCTTGAGCATCGGGCTTTCAGGTTCGGTTGGAAACTTCTTTGAAAAGGTCGACTAAGAGCTCATTCAGAGCTCATCAAAATTCATCGGCTCGAGGCTCAACAAACTCGAGGTTTGGGCAGCAGGCTCCTCGGTTTGAATCGACTTGGTTCTCGAGGTCCGTGGCGCCTCCTCGATGGGAATTTTAGTTTGCTCGAGAATCGAAAGCGGGCACTTCCTCAGCCAGAACTGGAAAGCATCTTCGCGCGTCGAGCACACGCACTTCCTCGGAGGGAATCAGACTTTCTCTCGAGGTCCGAGGTCCTTGGAATATTTCCCGAGAAAACTTATCGAATCGAGTGATGTCTCAAGAACCTCGAGAAGACTTGCTCCTCGGTTTGATCTGTGCCTTTGAGATAGCTTTGAGCAATACAAGTAAAGGCGCGATTTGAAAGCGGTTTGACTCTCAGGCTGAAGCTCCTCAGTCTCACTTTCCTCATCATCATCAGTGAGAACCACCATCCTTTTGCGCTTAGGAGCAAGGGTTTTCTGCTTCTTCAATTTCTCACCCTGCTCCTTCTTGGCATCCAACAAGACCTTCCCCCTGGTTTGTTGGCTTTCTTCAGCAGCAGCCGCAATTGGTGATTCCACTTTCTTCTCTTTCTTTCCCTTGATTGTCCTCTTAGCAGCAATGGGCTTGAACATTATTTTGGACTTAGGGAATGGAGTAGATTTGATGAAGATATCCTCCTCCTCTCGGCACATCTCCAAAATAAAGGCTATTTGGGTGGCGTGGAGGATTCTGCCTTTGATAGATATTGCCCCATCCTTCTCCCTTTTTATGACCTTGGCTTTCTCACTCACCACCTTGATTAGATACTTCAACCAGTTGAACTCCTTGGTGGGTGAGTCCTCAATTGCCGCCATTAGTCGGAGTTTGGGAGTGCTGATCTGCTCGAAGCTTCCAGATCGACTCATGATGCACTTTCCAATAATATCCATCAACACTCTGTACTTCGGCTTCAGATGCCGTTTATGCAGAGTGGCTTAAAACTTAACAGGATTCTCAACAATCCCATCAAGATACTCTTGCTCCCGTCCCAACATATACAATGAGGGGTCATCTCCTCTATCGCACAACTCAAATACGTCGTTTAAGTTCTTAGGGACGATGTAGAGCTCTCGAACAAAATCCACATATTTCATCGATTGTTCAAGATGAGAAACAAAAATCTCTGACTCTATACAATCATCCTCATTTATTTCCAAATTAGCGACAAACTCTATTACCTCAGGAGTATACTCTGCCTCCGGTCGATTTGCGACGAGGTTCGTCAGTTTCGCCAATCGGATTAAATGGAGCGCCTCTTCTTTGTGCTTGGCATTGGTGGTACTCTCCAAAGAAACCACGTACTCATACCATGGCTTATTTGTCTCAGCTAATTTTTCGAACATGGTAGGAGCCATTTGAGATTTGAAGATTTATGGTTTTGAGAGATGAAGTTTTTCTGGGTAAAAGGGATTTATTTGCAAAGGGTTTTTGGGAACGAAGGGTTTCAATAAAATTTGGCTTGAATGACTTTCAAAGGATTAAATAGCTCGAGATCGTGGGAAGTAGTACCGGTTTGGTGAAAAGCAACGGTTAAGATTAATCCACGATTAATCGGGTATGCGAAAGGTCGATCCCCGAAAAGTAAGCCGCCATTTTAACTTCATTGGTGATTAAATGTAACAGAGCATTTAATAAATGTTGACCTTCTTAGGAATTTCAAAGATCCCACCCAAAAACATTCCTCAGGTGTTTTGTATTTATTGCGAATGATTACTGAGTTTTACTTAAGCAATAAATGAGTCGCATGAGTCATTACTTATTCAGACTAATTTCCCTCTTATCAGTCTTACTGAGTATTGACCTTGATAAAAATGTCAAGATGATCTTCGAAGTCTTGAATGGGTTCGATATCTTTCTTGAGTATTGACCTTGATGAAGTCCGAGTTTCACGAGACTCGATTCAGTATTTCCTATTTTATCCTGAGTTTCTCAGTAGAATTCTGAGAAAACTTCATGCATTTGAAAATCTTTCAATTTTTCAGATTTAACTCTATACACCTGGATCCAACATCCCTAATTCAACTGATAGTTCCTGAAATCTTGATTCAGCCAAAGGTTTAGTCAAGATATCGACTCTCTGCTTATCGGTATGAATTTTCTCCATCGATGTCCTTTTTCTCGACATGATCTCGATGAAGTGATGTCGATATCCACATGCTTGCATCCGGTGTGCAATACGGATTTTGTAAAATAGCAATGACACTATTATTGTCACAAAATATTGGTACTTCATTGGCTACAACTTTATAATCCCTTAATTGTTATGCGAGCTAAAGAATCTGAGCCACCAGACTTCTCGCACCATGTATTAAACCCGATAATCTTGTTTTGCTCTTGGTATGTTTCTTTGAAAACCAAGATATCAGCTTACTTCCTAGAAATTGACAAGTTCCTGTAGTGGACTTCCTGTCAATCCTGCAACCTCCATAGTCAGCATCTGAGTAACCAGTTAATTCAAGGTTATCATCAGCTGGATACCATAATCCTCTATTCACTGTGCCCTTAAGATACTTCAGTATCTTTTTGGCAGCCTCCATGTGACTAGCCTTAGGATTAGCTTCAGTTTCTTCGTTTCATACTGAAACTTCAGAAACTTCAGTTTCATCTTGAAACCGGTTTCTTGAAACCATTGAGTTCTTCAGAATCTTCAGATCCTAACCTGATCTATATCTACTGACTATACATTTTGCAGATAACATCCTGAATACTCTAAAACTGAATCCTGACTCAACTATCAAGATTATTCTGAACATGTCATACTCAGGAATTTTGGGATCTAATCAAAATCATATATTTATTAAATTCATCTCCCAACACCTTTCAATTATTCTTTTACCGGATTGTGTTTCTGTCGTTAATGTTACGCGCCCACATAATATGAAGCTATTGAGAATGCATATAGATGTGGACGTTGGTTAGGAGTTAGATTGAATGGAGATTATTATTATATTATAATAATTGGATTTTATATGTTATGATCTATATGACACAGCTTATGGGGTTTGTTATGGACTTAGGCTATACGTATTTGATTAGATTACAAATTTTTTTTTAATAAAATTGATTAATTAATAGGATGAATAGTTAGAAGGGTTTGTACGTGTGGTTCATTAATTGGATTAGGAGGAATTATATTTGAAGGTACCAACGGTAAGTTTTCTAGGATTCTAATTAAGAGTTGTATTATTGAAATTTGAGGATTTATTTCTATAATTTTCTAAGTAAATTTAATTATTAACGATAGATGCAGGTGATCACGAGGATTAAAATTACAATTTCATCATCAAGTATCATTCGACTTTGAGGTGGGGATTTCCATCTATTATGTCTGTCTTTATTAAATATGATTTGTGATTTTATTGACATTCATGTGAAATATGTTTGAGAATATAGGTCTTCCGACCTTTATAAAAGAGAAGTTGAGAAGTTAATAGGTCTTCTGACCTTTATAAACGAGGAATAGGTCATCTGACATTTATAAACGAGGAATAGGTCATCTGACCTTTATAAACGAGGAGTAGGTCTTCTGACCTTTATAAACGAGAAAAGAAGAAGTGATGTTACATAATTCACATGTTAACGTGTTTGATGGTTTAATTGCTTATTATATTTTGTTTTGACAAACATGTCCCCAGTGAGATGTGGTTTGCTCACCCCTTCTTATTTCTCCACTTTCAGGTTAAGAGCCGACGTGGTACGACGGAGGATGCATAGCTCGAAGATTTAATGAACTCCAGTTTAATTTTTTTCTATTTAAAGATTAAATGCATTTTTTTTTTCAATTATTGTTTTAATTCTTAATGTTGAATATTTGATTGTGGCTGTGTTCGAAAATTTGTTAAGACTAATCGAAAAATATTTTATTTTACACGTTTTGCAAAATTTAATAGCTAAAGTTAACTAATTCTTTATGATCATGCCCTCGAACTTATTCCTGCACATAAAGATTTTCATTAATTTATTTCTTAAACTAGTTAAATTAATCTTTCAAGTACGAGTTTTATCTATGAAAAATCGGGGTGTGACAACAAGAAAACCTAGTTTTCTCCATAAAATCTCTAGTCATAATTTTCCTAGCAAATTCGTCTCGGGATTCAACGCTGGCAAATCTGTGCGGATCTGAGAAAGGGGATTACGTGGATACTATAGTTGAGAAATCTACGTATGATTTACTATAAGGTCTCTCTTTATGTTTATACGTATTCAGTTATGCAATTACGTGTTCGTTGTTGGTGAACTATTTATTTCCACTGCGCATGTATTACGTGTTTACGTGCCTCTAAATTCCAATACCTTATCCATCAACTTCCATAATGTAGTATTCAACCGCAATCCTCTGAACGCTCCCATTACTTTGGCCTCATCTCCCATGGACTCGCCCTCCAAGATGAGGTTGTCGACCCATTCGATATAGTCCCGATCTGACTCGATTGGACCCTGCTGAATATTTGCAAAGATCTGCTTGGTAGCCGGTCTTGGTGCCATTGTGGTGAAGTGGTTGAGGTATTGATTGGCTAATTATGAAATGACTCGATTGAGCCTGGGGTGAGCGAGTTGAACCACCTATACGCCTGATCGCCAAGTGTGAGTGGGAACAAGCGACATTGGGTTGCATCTGTGGCGCCCATCGAGGTCATGCGGGAGGAGAACATCCCAATTTGAGTGTTGGGGTCGAGAATTGCCATTATACTGACTTATCGAAGTCGTATTGATCTTGATTTGAACAGAGCGTGGATGATTGATGGATTTAGTGGTGAGATCGGCAATACGGTTGGAGCAGCCTGTCCTCCCTGCCAATTCATTTGATCTTGCAAACTCTTAAGGGTTTGTTTGGTGGCCTCGAGCTGCTCATTTTTCGGTCGAGGTAGGAGAGGTCTTTGGCGTGCCCTAAACAATGCGGTACGCTTGAACACTCTCGGTCCCTTTTCAGCCTTAGCTCGAGCGTCATCTCTACCTCAAAAGATTTCTCCAAGTTTCACCTAGCTGGAAATGAGCTTGCATTTGAATCAACTGAGCGACCCCGAGGCCTCCGCGGAGCATTCTTTCCCAATCTGTCAAATTCGAACTCAGATTGGCGAGAGTGGTGAAAACTCCCACAATTTGACGGGAGGAGTTTCTTCCCGCCAATTCTGATGTCGATGGGGACCTCCGGGTTCATGGGTGGTGTTGCATGTCTTTACAGGTCGGTGGTTTCTGGGTCCAGCGCCCTCCCCCATCTTCCTTTTTCCCATGGACACTGAAACCCTTTGGGACTCAGCACGCCGATGTGGTCCACTTTGCTCTCCGGCGAAGTCATGTTGACAGCATTTGAGTATTCTCATTTCTTCTAGGAGATCCTCCGGTGTTTTGATGTCATTGAGGTTTTTGACCGGACCTTCTGGATGAAGAGGTCTCCCTCTGCTGGCCAAACATTTGCATTCCGGCATAAATTATTAGGTTCGTGTAGGTGACATTAGATGTCACGGACTACTCGAGACGTGTTGTAGTATACTTAAAAGCAGACTTTGAGTATAAGTGGGAGATTGTTGGGATTATCTTTGAAAAGTATGCTTTTTACTTTGTATAATCTAAACCGAATTTTCGGACTTATTCTTGAAATAAATTGTTTATCATCGATGCTTTAAATATGATTGAATGTTATATATATTTTTTCGCATAACCTGTTCAATAATTCGTGACGTGTTACATCAGTAGTTAATTTAGTGATACCGGATCACGTAAGATTAAATTGCAGTCCCTTGTAACTAAAAAGTACGCCATTCACGACCTAGATGGAAATGAACAACCATCGCGAAAAGGTTGAGGTCTAAGGCTCGATTGGTTTGTCTTGACCAAGAGATTACACTAGTGCATGGTGATGTCTTTGAATAGGACCTCTGAGGAGGATAAATTCTTGAATCGAACAAGGAAGAATTAGACCTCGATTGGTTCGTTGTTTCTTAACCTTTCGTCCCTTAAATAGGATCACGTGGGATCGGTAACTATTGCTTTGACTTATCATGGGTAGCTTAATCGAGAGAGATTCAATACTTTTTATCTTGGGCAATATTATTGGTCACATGTGATTGCTAAGATTTAATCGAAGAATCATGTGCAAAAGCACGCTTGCTTGATTTGCCCCTTGGGAGGTTCATAAGCTTTATCATACCAAATCCTCGCATGTGGAATTTGTTTTAGGTATGGATAATAATGTTGAACCGTTCCTCGACCAAGGACAAAAGATATTAATTAACGGAAAAGCTATTTTTGGTGGCTTGAATTAATTAATGGGTTAGATAATCTTAAACACGGGAAATAATGACCGGGAGCCATATTGATTTGTAATATGGGTTAAGATGGATGGTGCAATATTAATTATGTAGTGGGATTAATTAATATTTATGGGCTTGAATTATATTGTGGCTCAATATTAGATATTCAAGATCCATTAGAAGGTCCAATCTTAATTCTCCTAAAGGCCCCCTGAGTAGCCCAACATATAGTCCAATAACTGAAAAGGTGATTAAAATAAAATAAATATTGTTGCTTAATTTTTTCCTCTTATTTTTGAAAATTATGGATAAAAGAGGAGAAAGATTTTTCTTTGAATTTTGTTATGGAATGAAGATATGTATTCTTGGAATACAAGATTATCTCATTTAATTCAAGAAATCTCCCACTTGGTTATCTATATAGTATGTTTCGAAATTTTGGAAATATAGTGGGCAAGAAAGATTTTCTTGATTTTCTTGAAAAGATATTATGGAAGATATGTATTTCTTGAAATACAAGAATATCTCATAAATTCAAGAAGATCCAAATCTTGGATTCTTGAACAATTAATATTTTCGAAAATCACCATAATAGAGGAGGTGGGATTTTTGTGGAATATTTTAATTATGGGAAAAAGAATATAAGAGATAGATTCAAGATTTCTTGGTGACCAAGAAAAGTGTTTTCCCACATTGAAATATTACTAAATTTTCGACCACCCTCCCTCTTATAAATAGGGGATGATTAGTTCATTCCCAAGTACAATTCCATGTGCTGGAAATATTAGCAAATCCACGAAGGTGGTGCAACAAAGTTTATTTTTTCCTTTTGTTAATTGTTCGACAAGTGTCCTTCCACCGGATAGTTGAGCAAGGGCTAAGGGAATACTTGGGAAGTCCTTTTGGTTAGTCCGTCCGACCGAAGTCACTGCCATCCCGAGAGGTACGTTCACGTAAACCCGTAGATTCCGCATGTTTAGGTTTTACGTGGCTTTTTATATGCATGATATGTTGTTGCAATTATTATTTGAATTAATATAGGATTAATTCATGCTAGTAATAATTAATGAATTAAATTTGTATTTAAATATTCACCCTGAATAGATCTGTGTAACTCATTCCCCAACATAAATATGTCGAAAACTGGGTTTTGATAAGAACTTTTGAAGATTTGATGATTCGAAAGGATAAATCAAAAGGAAAACTGGGAACTTCCTAGTGAAACATCCTTATTCTAGCGCCAAATGTCATATACCAAAAATTACGAAATGGGATATATGATGTGGCTATGTGATTTGGTACTAACAAGTATTTATGAGTGTGCTGGTGTAATCAATAAAGAACAGAACAAATGTTCTTCATTGAATAACAATGATGTTCAACTAAGTAAATACAGGTAAGTAAATGCGAGAGGATTTTTGCCAAAGGTCTCTTTTGTTTGCTTAAAAAGCCGTTATATTGAATGTAAATTTTTTTTTGACCTTTTTGGAGTATTAACTCCTAGTATTTATAGTACAAGTTCATTAACTGGTCTTATCGAGCTTCAAGGGGAGTTTGACCTAGCATTAAATGTTTTCCAGCTAAATTGGACTCTAAAATCCTATTATATCAACCTAAACACGTTTCTAACTCTAGAGCGCGGTGGGTTGCAGGTGATATATGGAGATTTGCGCCGATTCTTTCCTCTTTCAGTCTACGACTATAGGACCAGCCATTTCTTCAGAGGCTTCTCGACCATTTGGGGGAGATTCTCTGATGTTGGTTGATGTTGGTTGTTTACGTGTTAGGTTATCCAAAATCAGACTTTGGTAAGTGAAAAATCTTTGACTTAACTCTTCTCTATCCCATTTATCGATTCTTGATCATGAATTCCATTAAATTGACTAAGTATAGCTTGACTCTTCATATATGCAACTATATTGGGATAGTGACTTGTTGGAATAGGCGACACTGACGATTTGTGGGCGAGTTGCCCGGAGTGGGGCAAACTCGGCCAAACTCTTGTTGGAGGGATGACGTGCGGGTCGAACTCGCCCTCCTTGACTAGGAAACTTGGGCATGTTCCCCGACATAGAGGTGAACTTGTCCGATGGGCAATTTGGCACGGGCGACTTAAGCGAGGGCGAGTTTGCTAGGTAGTGGGCAAACTCGCCCGATGGGCGACTTGGTGCGGGCGAGCTCACTAGGTAGCGGACGAACTCGCCCGATGGGTGACTTGAGCAACTTACGGGTGCCCTCTGATGTCTTGGGCAGCGGGAGAGTTGCCAGGGAATGGGGCAAATTTACCCGCCTTGAAGGCGACTTTGGGCGACTTGCGGGCGAGTTGTCTTGGGAATGGGTTAACTTGCCCGCTTTTGAAGGAAACTTGGGTGACTATGGTTAACGTCCGGAATGGGGCGAACTCGCCCGCCTTGAAGGTAACTTGGGCAATTTTCACGGGTTTATGGGGTACTAAATGGGCAAGTTTTGCCAGGTATTGGGTGACTTGATGGTCGACTCATGGGCGACATGGGTGATTTATGGGCGAGTTTCGCCGGTAGTGAGGCGAGTTGGGAGAGTTCGCCTTTATCCCGGCAACTCGCCCAACCCTCATGTCTTGTAGAGGTGAGTTGGGCCGTTCTTTATAATTCTTAACGATCTGATAAGCCCAATTATTAGCCAAGTAATCAGGCACACAACAATTGCCCCTCAGATCGTTATTCGTTACGTGCACGAAGAATTATCTAACATAAACTGCTTCAAAATTATTTGGGTTACTAGTTCGTGCAACGCAACCTCATCGAGCCTATCGGTTGATGTATTCGCTCATGGTGTGCGAGTTAGGGCTGGCTAATAGGGCGAGTTATGATGGCCCTCATACTGCCAAATTGCCCAACCATACTCGACAAACTTACCAAAGTGGGGCCGGCTCTTTATCCCCATACCCCCAATTGTCTAGGCTTTTTTGATAGACATTGATGTGACTCCTCCTTTACATTGGAAGTTAAAATGGAAAAAGCTACCCACTTTCCTTACTTCTTGGTCAACATAAAATTGACTAATTGGACTATATTTGAGGCATCAAGCCAATATTTAAGGTAATTTGAATTTGGGGGAGGAGCCTTAATCTCCCTTATAAATAGAGAATCACTTTTTCTTCTCCGATTCTTTTTTTTTTCTCAAATCGGTCGCCTCCTCTCTTTCTTCCTAATTTTTTTTCTCTCTCATCTATTTCATTTGGCGACTTGGGCTCCGACTGAGTTGAGCAGTGACCAGCGGTTTGCTTAATAGGTAACCTCTTATCTATTTCATTTTTGGTTTCTTCTCGTCGCCCTTCCTCCCCACGTCGGTTGCCTCTTCTCTCCTCTTGTCAGTTATTCTTCTAGGGAGGCCTTGGATTGCGTAGGCGGTGGCGGTCTCTTATTGTGTTAGGGGCATTGATCCAACGACATTGGAGGCAGGCCGCGGTGACACTGTGGTGTTTGAGGCGGGCAACATGGCGTCTTCTGTGTTGATTGTTTGTGCATGGAGGCAGGCAGCGACGACCCGCTTAGATTAGGGGCTGCACGGAGGTATTCCGCTCAACAAATAACAGGTATATCCTCCTTTCTCTTTTGTTAAATTTTCAATTCCTTGAAAAAACTGATTTTGCTCTTTTTCTCACCGTGGAGAAACTGATTTCTGAGCGGGCGATTTGGGTAGTGGGGCGGCGACTTAGGCGACGACTTGGATGAAGGTGGTGGCTCTGTTGGTCCCGGTGTAAATGAGTCTTACACTTGTATGGGGGGAATACACGTGGTCAGTGATTTTTAAAACTTTTCTTTATACTGAAATCAGCGGGTCAGGATGTCCTGAGAATTAGCCCTGAGAAGCACAAATTGCCCCGAGTCAGAGTCTACTAAGACAATGATCCTGAGCAGCTTTCAGATTAGCCCAACAGATTTTAAGGTTTTATCAAAGTCCTGAGAAGCTTGGATCAGATAACTATCTTACTGAATACTCAGTAGAGTTTGTTCAGTTTGATAATTATCTATTCTAGCTTATCAAGGGTGCGGAATGTGTTGGCCCTAAGTTATACCCGTTTTACTTTGCTGAAAATCTTTTTATATTAAGTAAATAAGTGGTTAAGACTAATGCAAGCTCAGTGGATTGATTCCAACTGAATATCAGAAAACTCAGTATGCTTTCAGTGAAAATAAGTAATCAGATGTAATGCTGTACAGAAAGCAAACAACACAACAAATTATAGTGGTTCAGAGGCAAAGCTCCTACGTCCACTCTCTCTGATCCTCTGAGAAATTCCTTAACTTACTACTACTACTCCCTCAAGCTTTCAGACTGAACTCAGCAGCTTACTAACTTTCCACTATGAGTTTTCTGGCTGAACTACTGCAACTTACTAACTCAAACACACACAAGCTCTCAGACTGTCTCAACCAGCTTACTCACTTCTTCTCAAGAGTTTTCAGGCTGAACTCAACTGTAGCTTACTAACTATTTACAACTCTTACTCTCCAACAATCACACTCTCAAACTACCTAAACAATATGGGTTTGGGTTTTGGTTGGTTTCCAACTAAGGTGAGATATCCTTTTACAATACGAACATATTCAAAAGGCTAGGATATCTCTTACTAAGCTTTGGATATATAACAATTCTAGGCTTAGTTAAATGAGCTCTCTTCAATGTGAAACACTTGGGAAGTCTTAGGGTTTTCGAGTGATTCAATTTGTAAGAATACGAATGAGCTCTGAAGTTGATTGATTTCCCGTAACCTTGCAATGGTGAAGGTTACTGGTATTTATAAGCAACTCTCCAAGGTCACTCTTGAAAAACTACCCGTTGGAAGAGATAACATCAAGGGTTTCCTCTTTTGGTTATTGATGAATGGCTATTTCTAAGTTTTAAACGTACCCCTGCATGTATTAGGAAATATACAGCCACGTAACCAATCACCAATTTTTGTGAACTGGAAGATATCAACCCTGACATTTCTCAGTGAGACGTCGCTTTCAGTGTCAGTAAAGTACGTTGTTATTGCCTCCTCATTGGTTGAAATCTTCCTCTGAACAGAGACAAACTAAATGGCTCTTTTTTAGGTCAACTATACTGACTTGATATGTTCCTTAATGTCACGAACGAGTAGTATTCTGTTTGTTTGTACTAGGAATGAACACACTACTTTTTATTCAGAAATAGCCATTCAGGGTCCCTTTTTTTTATCAGTACAAAAACAATCTTTAGGATCTTTGGTCTTCAGGATCTTCTGTCTTCAGGATACTTCAGTCTTCAGAGTCTTCTGATCTACTCTGGCAAATTCTGAGTTCTTCAGGCAATTTCAAAACAAACCTATTTCTTCCTGATCTATATCTGCTGACTATACAGAGTGCTGATAATCCTGAGTCTTAATATTTATTGAAACCTGATCCTATACTACCAAGACGTCCTGATACATGTTATACTCAAAGGTTTTGGGATCTGATCAAAATCTTTATTAAATTCATCTCCCAATCAGCGCCATTTTCAATGACAATAGGTACGTCCCCTTTCCTTTCTCTATATGCTTTTCTCCTATGGAATTGAAAATTTGTGTGTATATGTATATAGGAGTGGGAATTTGGTGATTTCAATTTGTGGCTTGTATGCGGTTTTTTAGCTATAAGGGTTGGATATGTGAAGTTGAATATTTTGTGTAGAATAATGTATGTACATTGAATTTTGATGAGTTTGGCTATATTTTCATGCTTTATTCCATAATGACCGAAAGATTAGGGGTGTTGAAATGTATATTTCATAATGACCGAAAGATTAGGGTTGTTGAAATGTGGGATGAATTTTCTTTACTAGTATGGATGTATATGTGTTTGAATGATGGACATACTAACATGAATATGAATTTTTGGGTCATTTGGTTTTGCAATTTCAATGTCGTTGTAGAGATTTGCTTATTTTGGTGTGGGATGATGGTATATGTGATGTGATAAATAGGACTCAACAATTGTATATAGATACCTCAATGGTTGAGTTTTTATAGTTTAAATTATTGAATTCCTTGATGGTTGATGTTGATAGTTGAATTTGTTGATATTTGTCCAAAATTGTCCATCCCATAATTTTCTTAATATTTTGTTGCTTTCCCCAGGTGGTCCTATTCTTTTGTTGGGCTTCTTTGGACTTTGATTGAAATCTTGATTCTTCCCAACCTTTGGCTCCTATTTCGATTTGGTGGATATTTCGGGTGTTATTAGTACTTCCGAATCTGGGGAGCGTCAGATTCGGTGACTTGGAGCGCGCCATGGGCGTCGTTATTCTATTTCTGAACACCGAAGAGTCTAGTGGTTGTGGGCTCACACCGACATCGTTGACTTCTTCTTCCGAATCCGACCATAATAATTTTTGGCATTCGGAGGTTCCTAGACCCATTTTAGCCACCAACCGTGATGGCGGCGGGAATGGTAGTGAGGATGTTTTGAGAGATAACTCGGATGAGGGGGCCAAGGAGGCTGAAATTAGTGAGGGTGTCGAGCAGGTCGAGCTTAGTAAGGGGGCCGAGTAGGCCAAGACTCGAGGTAAGACCAAGAAAGTCATTGTAGATGATACCGAAGTCTACCGTCTAATCAGTGAGGCAAAGGAAGCAACAACGATTCAGATGGGTTCGTCTGGGGGCTGTTCTTTCGCCTTTGACTTCAGAGCTTATTGGTTGCAATAGAGGCGTGACACTCCTCCACAACCACATCATGAATTTACACAGGACAATTTTGCAGCGACTGGGATTGATTCGTGTATAAATGATCATGATCTCGTCGACCTTCGAACCAAGTTCAGGATTCCTAATGATGTTTGTTGGGATATTTTAGTTTTGATGAATTATGCCAAAACATTATCAACTTGTGTTTTTTGAAGCTAATTTACGATGAACTTCGATGAGGCTATAATTTTTTTGAGAATGAGGGGGAACAAGGGATGTTTCGATTTAAGATGATCGAGAGACGAGGGCTAAGGAGGCCGATCAAGATTGAGAAGGATGAGTTCCGGGTGTCAAGTAAACCGACAGCAATGTAGTGTCGAGCTTAGTAAGAAGGGGGCCGAGTAGGCCAAGACTTGAGGTAAGACCAAGAAAGAAATCATTAGATTTCAAGAAGATGATGAGCAAATGAAATCAGCCCGATGAACAAATGATTTCAAAGACACCGAAATCTACAGATCGATTTGGACCAGATCGGTGACTTTAATAATCCATGAGGCAGATCCGTTAGACACACAAAAGCGGTGATCAATAAGAAGATAACAACATATATGGATTGACATAAAGCCGCAAATAACTTGGTCTGCAAAAGGACAAAGAAAAAGTGGAAGATTATTAGTATGGATTTGAATATTACTCTCCAATGGTAATATTCAAATCCACACTATAAATAACATTGCACTATCTTCAAAAAGAAGATAATGGAGGATGCAAAGTGAAATTAAAGCCAAATATTCAACAACTCCATTCATCATGAGCATTAAATATCCAAATTTACCCAAGAGTGTTCTTCATTGTATCTAAGCATAAATGCCATATCCTAAGCTTAGAGAAATTTTCCCATCCTTAGATTGAGGCTAAACAAATGTAAGGAAAATCTAAAGTTTGAAACCAAACAAACCTTACCCAAATCGATCGGTTAAGTTTGTAGGTGAGTGTGAACTTCGGTAAACATCTAGCAATCCGAAAGGGAGGGTAGGCAATCCCGTGAGGGTGATAAGTCCCGTTTGAGTGTGAACTTTAAACATCTGTTGGGTGTTGGACTAACACGTTAAACTAACCTTGGTTAAGTAGGTGCCCTGCTGTTGATAGGGATGAGTGGATGTAGGAGTTGGACTCGAACCACTATAAAATCGTGTGTTCTTTTTTTGCTTTTATGTTCTTACTTGCCATATGCATTTGATTATAAGCAAAACACACACATCGTTCTTAAAAGCAAAAAATATGGAATTTTTCTTTTTTTATATGCATTGAGACATTCCATAAAATCGGTTTTAATCGGGACCTCACAATGTTTATATTTATGCCCCGTTAGCCAAGGAGCGGGGGAGTCAGCCCCTGGTGGGTGGACCACGTTCATTCTGTTTTTAGACGGTTCCTCGATTACTGTAATTTTTCATTGACTCAGATTACTCCAAATGGATGGAGCACATTCTTTGGTTTGTTGGGGTTATTTGGCGAGATCCAAAATTCGGCGTTCCCTCCCCCGTTGAACTCTTTTACTTCACTCAACACTCTAAACGTGATGGTGTTGGGGAATAGGGTGCCCAGATTTATTCGAGGTGCAATTAAATAATATTTAAATTGAACAGATATTTCTAACATGAATTAACCTATTAATTCAATAACCAAATAACAACAACAATCATGCGTATAATTTATTTCACATAAATTCCTACACATGAGGAAATCTAGGAATTTACGGGAAACATACCTCTCGGAGTGACAACCTTTGAGTAGATGGATCAACCCAAATTCCTTCTCAAATATGTCCCACGTCCTTGTCCGTAATCTGGTGGAAGGGTTCTCACAAACAATTATAACAAAGAGAGAAAGAAAAAATATTGCACCACCTTTGGGGATTTCTAATTTTTCTAAGACTGGAATTGTGTTGGGGTTGAAAAATTCATCCTCTATTTATAAGAACCATGGGGAGGGGGGGGGGGGAAATTTTGTGCCCTAATTAGGGTTATGGGAAATTTCTTTGTATTTACTCAATATACAATCTTGAATATATCTCGTATATTCTATTTTAAAAAATAATCACAAAAGATCTCCTCCCTATCTTATGGAATTTTTGAAAAATACAAGGAAGAAAGAAACAAGATTTAATTTCTTAAATTTATGGGATAATCTTGTATTCCAAGAATACTTATCTTTTTCCTTGTTAAAATCTTTTCAAGAAAATCTTTCCTCTTATTTTTCCCCAAATTTTTAAAAATAATAAGAAAAATAGGGCAATAATATTTTCTTCTCCTTTTCATTAATTGGAGTTATATTGGGCTATTTGAGGGGCCTTTAGGAGAATTAAGATTGGACCTCCAATGGACTCTGAATTTCTAATATTGAGCCACAATATTATTATTCAGTCCATTAATATTAACTTATTCCACTATAAAATTAATATTGCACTATCCATCTTAATCCATATTACGATAATATGACACCCGATTATTATTTCCCATGTTTAAGATTATTTAGTCCATTAATTAATTAAGCCACTGAAAAGCTTTGTATTAATTAATATTTTTTTCCTTGGAGTAAAGACAACTCAACATTATTATTCATATTAGAACTTAATCCACTTGCTAGATTTGTATGATAAAACTTCTTAGCCCACCAAGAGGATAAATCAGACGAGATTTTCCATGCACATGTTGCTCTGTATGAAATATTAGCAATTGTCATGTAATTAATAATATTGCCCAAAATGCAAAGTATATAATCACTCTCTGACTCTAAACCCAACGCAAATCAAAGCAACAAATACTAATTACACACAATCTTATTTAAGTGACAGAGATTAAGAAATCAATAACCACTGAGGTCTAATTCTTCATCCCATAAGTTAGTACGGAAGAATTTATCCTCTCTATAGGTCATCTTCAGCACATCACAATGTGCTAGTGCAACATCTTGGTCAAGACAAGTCAATCTGAGTTTTGCACATCAATCTCTACCAATGGAGTGTTCAATTCCATCTAGGTTGTGAAGTTGAACTTTTATTTACAAGGAATTGTTAATGTGATCTTCTGTGATAGGGTATCACCACATTAACTACAATGTAATATGTACTACTATGGAATGGTTTGCAGTAAATAAATAATATTCATTCATATTTAAAGCAACAGAGATAAATCATTTATATTTAGTAAATAAGAGTACATTAGTTTGTTATTACGTAAAAGCATACTGTCACGTATAACCCCAACAATCTCCCACTTATACTCAAATTTTGCTTTTAAGTATACTACAACACGTCTCATGTCCTATATGAACCTAATAACATTTCTCCCACTTATACTCAAAGCAGATTGTCAACGCACTTGACACCCATTCCTTCCACATGGCTCTCGAATGTTTTCTGAGGCATACGATGTGATCTTTTGAATGGATTTACTATATCTTTCATGATCTTAACTATATCTCATCTCGATAAAATGATATTTTCTTTCAATGTGTTTGTTGGCTTTGTGGGATCTTGGTTCCCTTGAATTTGCAACTGCTTTTGCATTATCACAAAAGATGGTGATAGCGCTGGGCAAATTCAGAACTATGTGCAAGTCCACTAAGAAGTTCTTGAGTCATACCGCTTCTTTTCTGCTTCACAAACAACTACATATTCGGCTTCCATGGTAGAATCTGTGATGCATTTCTGCTTAATGCTTCTCCATGTTATGGCTGCACCTCCCAGACAGAACACGCTACCTGAGGTAAATTTTCTGGAATCTATATCCAATTGGAAATCTAAGTCCATGTATCCTATGGGAATAAGATTGTCCGACTGATAAACTAACATTCTAACTTGAGTTCTTTTCAGATACTTCAGAATGTTTTTAACAACGGTCCAATGTTCTTTTACTGGATTACTATGTTATCTTGCTACCATTCCTACGACAAAGCAAATATCCGGCCTCATGCACAACATTGCATACATAAGGCTTCCAACTGCCAACGCATGAGGAATTCCCCTCATGTCTTCTATCTCGTTTTGTGTCTTGGGACACATTTCTTTTAACAGATGGATGTCATGTCTGAAAAGTAAGAAACCTTTCTTGGAATCTTGCATGTTGAATCACTTCAAAACAGTGTCTATGTATGAAGCTTGGGATAAGCCAATCATCCTTTTCCTACGATCTCGAGTGATCTTGATCCCTAGGATGTGATCGGCTTCTCCTAAGTGTTTCCTATCAAACTGATTTGACAGCCACACCCTCATGTCTAATAACACCTTTACATCGTTTTCGATGAGCAGAATGTTGTCTATGTATAGTACTAAGAATACCAAGGTAGTTCCGACACACTTTTCGTATACACAACTCTCGAACTCATTTTGTTCGAAACCGTAGGATTTTATAACTTGATAAAAACTTTGGTTCCAAGCTCGGGATGCTTGCTTTAGTCCGTAAATGGACTTCTTAAGCTTGCAAACTAGATGCTCTTGGCCTTTCGTAATGAAACCTTCGGGTTGGCGTATATAGATTTCCTCTTCTTCAAGACTTCCGTTTAGGAAAGCTGTCTTGACATCCATTTACCAAATCTCGAAATCTAGATGTGTAGCTATCGACAAGAGAATACAGATGGACTTCAACATAGCTACAGGCAAAAAGGTATCCTTCTAATCTATCCCTTCTTTCTAAGTGTACCCTTTCGCCACAAGACTAGCCTTGAAGGCCTCGACCTTCCCATCCAGTCCTCTTTTTCTCTTGTATATCCACTTGCATCCAATGGATTTTACCCCACTGGGTGGTTCGATTAGCTCCCACACTTGATTATGATCCATATAACCCATCTCGGCTTGCATTGTTGTTTGCCAAGAATCTGCATTCTTGTCTTGGATAGCCTCGTTGTGAGACCATGGGTCTTATTCTTCTCCTAAGATCAAGTTCGAAGATTCTCCTATTCCTAAGAATCACTTGGGTTGTCTAACCACCCTCCCTCTACGACGAGGTTCCGGTTGTGTAAGTGTGACGCTTGGTATATCGACTTGTACAGTTGGTGTTAGTTGAGTCTGAGAGAAACTTCACAACTGAGAAACTGCTTGCTTTGCATTCAGAAGTGGCTGAAAAGGAGATGAAGCGAATTGAGTTATTAGCAGAAAAGCTTGGAGCTGAGGTCTCTACTCTTTCTAAGATCAGAATTTTGTTGGAAGAAGTGTACAAATCACTAATGAAAGCAGACACCAGCTTTGATTCCGCCTGGAGAAGATTTGAAGTCTCCATGACCAAGGCCAGAACAACACTGGAGAATTATGTCTCCAGAATGCTTAGACAAGCTCCATCTGCCTCATCTGTCCAAATCACTCATTTGGAGGTAGAAGAGCTAAAGCGGGAAATGCTGAGACAGTTTGGCAACCTTGAGCGCAAGTTCTCGCACCTTTTTGATGAAACCAAAAAGGGGGAAGAAAGAGGACCAAAAAAACAGGTTGGTCCACTTGCCATGCTTTCTACTCAGATTCCTGAAAAAGTTGGTGCTGAGGTTCAAGATACAGAATTGGCTGAGTTGTTTACAACTATAGAAGAACACAACAAACAACTAGAACTGCAAGACAAGGCTATGTCTGAATAGAAAACCTCTATGGGAGAGATTATTTCACATGTAGATAAGATTGAGGACTTCTCCTCATATCTTCAGAAGAGACTCAACTCTGAAGATCAAGCCAGAAGTCTCGAGCTAGCAAAGAAGTTAGAAGCAGAAGAAACTGCAGAAGCAGAAGTTGAGGCCAGAAAACAACTGAAGGGTAAACAAGTGGAAAGATCCACCCTAGAAAGCAGTTGTTACCAGGTTAGAGATGCAGATGACCAGAGAGCAAATCAGAGAACGGGAAGAGAAAGCCAGGATAAGAAAAGTAATTGATGAAGCCATTAAGAGAAAGAAGCTCTTGGATGCAGCTGGACTGAACAAGAAGTATGTCAGCCGACAAAGATTGAAAGTTGCTGCAGCTGAAGAAATCTACTGGGAAGAAAGAGCTTTGCCTGCTCCTATGCTGAGGATTCTGGTATGCCGTGAAGACTTGGTTCCTGTATGGAACAGAATCAAGCGTGACTGGCTGAGCGATGTGTATATTTTTCAGAAGATACCAAGTACGAAGATTTCTACAAGGTGGCAATGTACGAGGGCAAGAGAATGACGCTGGTGCCCACAACACCCATATATGAGCCCATGATTCCACCACTTCGACCTAACCACACATTCGACCCAGTTGCCTTCAAGAAGTTGTTCTATGATTTTGCAGAGTGAGGTGACTTCATAGAGGAAGACAAACATAGAGGCCTCCTGGAGAAGATGTAAAAGATCTTCCAGATTCCTCAAGTCAGAGGACAATTGTGTTGTAAGTTTTTTTTTTATCAGAAGATGTTGTTAGGATCAGATGTTAGGCTTTCTGTTATTCTCTGTACTTGTAATATTTTGTGTATTATTAATGAGAAGCCGTACCTTTTTTGATCTCAAGACAACTCCTCATTGTCTTCTGATTTTTGTGTTGTGGTCTTTACATTTTTGTTATCTGTTTTTCTGATTACTGTTTTGGTTCCATCAAAAAGGGAAAAATTGTTGGGAAATTTATAGTTTTGATGGAAGTTCCAACACAGATGTAATAAGACCAGTCAGACCTGTTAGCTAATGGTGAACTAAAAATCAGAATAGGATGACCAGCTGAGATGTATAAACAGCTGATGAAATAGATAAGTCACATATTGAGGGGGAACTCAATATGTATAGGATAAGTCTTGAAGAAGATCATAAGATCGGAAAATCAGATGATCAGGATAGTCAGATGATCAAATGGGATATCAAGCAGAAGACTCAAAAGACTTGAGGATCAGAAGACTAGAACACAGCAAGACCAGAAGACCTTCAGATGACGTACATCAGAAGTATACCAGAAGAGTCAGTAAGTTGAGCTAAGGCAACTTGCATCAGAAGACTCAACCAGGTAGACTGATCAGTCTTAACTGATCAGGTGAGTTCAATCAGGGTACAACCAAGTGTTTACCTAAGACGTACAACTCAATCAGACAAGAAGAATGTCAACTTAAGTTGGTGAATCAAGGCACCGAATAAGTGTACTTGACAACCAATGAGAGCGAGACACGTACGTACGGAGCTTATAATGCAGGATAAAGTGGTTCAGAGTCAAATGGTTAGAAAGGACAACATAGCATGCATTTGGCCATGCCGCCTCTGAGCACATCAAATCAATCCTGCAAGCATACCTTAAATAGACCTAATTTTGAATTTCTCTCCAACGACAAGTTCAAATTTGTGCCTATAAATATGGGATCAACCTTCAGAGTAAGGTTACGGAAATTATACTCAAGCTCAAGCTACAAACAACTTCCGCAAGAACACCAAGAACTTAAGAAATATTCTAAGTGTTCATCCCATAGTTTCTTAGAAAGAATTATTATCATTTAGCTTTTGGCTACTTAAATACTAGGATAGAATTCCAGTTGGAAACCATACAAATCTTACCCCAAACCGAGTGTTAGGTTATGTTTGTTAGCAAGATTTCAAGATAGGGTTTCTAGTCTTGACTTCTAGGATCAGTTGAGTGAGAACTTCATAAGCATTTGTTGTACTATGTTTGGACTAACAAATTAAACTTAGTCTAGTTCATGAGTAAGTGACCCTGCTTATAGGGAAGAGTGGACGTAGACAAGTTATCTGAACCACTATAAATCTTGTGTGCTTACCTGCTTTACACTATCTGCACACTACTGCTTTGATAAGTTAACATGCATATTCTAAGAAGAGATCAGTTCTGCATCAAGCAGCTGATCTGTTCAGTTTGACAGTTGGTCATTTGATCTGATCCAGAAAACCTTAGAATCTAATTTATATAAAACTGGTTTTTCACACGGGTAAAACTTAGCTTCCGCACAATCAGTTGAACTGATAGACACCAAACTGATTTGCTTTCAGCGAACAGTAGGTTAGATATCAGTCTGTACTAATCACTAGCACTCTGATCAGTAAACTTGCAAATCACACTGATCACACGAAAAAATTTCAGAAGTCTAATCACCCTTCCCCTCTAGACTTCTGCCTCACTAAAACCCATTCGAGACCTACAGGTTGGTACAAGACGAATCATTGGAGTCTCTCCGGGTTGAACCGTTTCCAACTTGCAAATCTTGATTAGAGGGTAAAATGACTAAGAGGGCATTTGGAGCCAAGGGGAATAGAGCCACTGAAGTGTTAGAGATCATTTATACTGACGTATGTGGTCCAATGTCAATCAAAGCAAAGGAGGTTATGAGTATTTTGTTACGTTGATCGATGATTACTCAAGATATGGATACATTTTCCTCATGAAGCATAAGTCCGAGACCTTTGATAAGTTCAAAGAGTTTAAGGCTGAAGCAGAAAAACACAGGGAAAATAGTATCAAGTTTCTATGATTTGATCGTGGAGGCGAATACCTCAGCGATGATTTTCTAACTACTTATCAGATAAAGGGATTGTATCCCAGTTAACTGCTCCCGGTACCCCTCAACAAAATGGGGTAGCAGAACAAAGAAACATAACTCTTTTAGAAATGGTCAGATCAATGATGAGTTATTCGGATCATCCCAAGTCGTTTTGGGGGCATGCCTTGGAAATAACAGCTTACATTCTAAACATGGTACCACCCAAATCGGTTCCTAAAACCCCAAAGGAACTATGGATCGGGCGCAAGTCCAGTCTAACACGCATGAGAATTTGGGGTTGTCCGGTTTACGTGTTGTACAAGGAAGCCGGTAAGTTGGACCCACGTTCGGAATTAAGGCTGTTTATAGGGTATCCCGAGGGAAAGAAAGGGTGTATGTTCTATGGTTCCAACGATAAAAGAGTTGTAATAAGTACACACTTTAGATTCTTGGAAGAAGACTATATGAATAATAGAAAGCTCAGCAGTGAGATTACCTTAAATGAATTAAGTGGGCCAACTCCAACTACTTGGTTTTCTCCTCCATTTGATTCATCAGATTAGTCGTCAGAGTGTTGAATTGGGCTTCAACCCATCTTGAATAAACTTCAAAATTTGATCTAGGGTTTCAGGTGGAATGACGACTATTTTCTCAGATGTTGATGCCTCACCAGCTAGGGTCTCATCTGCATCACCCGCAGCTGATTCATCGGCAGATTGCTCATATTCTGCATATTCTTGAGCAATCTCCCATACCATCTGGTTAGTCTCTTCGATATCTGGGAATCCCATCTTCTTGTTGACTAACCATCTGATATCACCATCAGATGCTAACTCCGCAGCACTACTCACTCCAGCCAGCTGCTTCATCTTCATCTCAATATCTACAAACTCAGCCTAACCCAAAATCTCCAAAATGATCAAGAAATCCTCAATCTCTTGTAGTCTGACATCCCTCCAGAACATGACGTCAGTACCTATTGTCTGAATCCAAGGTGATCCACCAGATGAGGAAAGTTCCTGTTCAAGTAATTTTCTACTCCGCGCTTCGGAAACTTTACAGCAGGATGAACCTGTTCAGGTGAATCTTGTTCAATCACTATTGTGGTATTGAAAGGATTGTGGGTTACAGAAACCAACATTTCCTTCTGTTTATCTGATTGAACAGGCGGTGAAAGTTCTTTTGGTAACTCAGGCTGGGTGATTTCTTGTTGAGTTTGTTCTAGTTGGGCAGTTTCTGGTTGTTCTGGTGAGGATGATTTTCTGGTAGGTGGGGGTGAGGGTGATTTTGGTTTTTTTGGAGATGGGGATGGGGATTTTGAGGTAGGGGTAGGTGATCTGGTGATCGGGGTAGATGCATTGGATCATGGGTAGGTTTCTTGAAGAGCGAACTAAAATGTGCAGAATTAGACAACTCCGATTCTTCTGATTCCTCTTCGGCTCTACTTCCTTCCTCCTCTCCTCCGCATTCACCTTCTCCTTCTACAACTTTTTCTGCCTCTGCAGATATCTCCATCTGACCAGACTCCTCTTCAGTAGCCAGTTCTTTTTCAGCACTAACTGTGTGCTCTGAGCTCACAGCAGTTTCTCCTTCCATTACTTCCAAAATTGGCTCTTCTGCGGCCTCTTCTTCTGACTCCAAGATTTCAACATCAATATCTTGGTCTTTCAACCCTTTAGATGGCATACCAAACTTTTTGGGGAGCATGGATGTAAGTTTCTTCTGCCTTTTCTCACTCACATCTTCAACTTTGCGTGAGGGTCTGGTGGCCATCTGCTTTCTTTTCATGACCCTCTTGGGAGGATGTTCTTGGGCTTCTGATTGTACTGAAGATGCCCGAGCCTTGTCTTTCTTGGACTTCAGCACATAAGGTACGGGATCATCATCAGATTGGCAAGGAATCTCCGCATCCTTCCACATAAGTGTTTTATATTTGATCAGATATGGCTTCCTCCCAAGCTCAGCCCACTGATAATGTGGAAGTTTACAAGCTAGAATTATCGAGACCTTGTGAATGTTGCAGATCTTCTTTGTCAAGTAGACCTCGTTCTTATTATTTACCCCGAACTTATCATTTTTCTGCAACAGTCTGTGCTTGAACATCCCAAGCCAGTTCATGTCTTGCGCTTTCTCGATAATTGTAGTCATTACTCGTTGTTTTTGTTGGGTCAAAGCATCTGGACTAAAGGATATGCCCAGAACAACTTTAGACACAATTTCAAAGAGCAATCTAAACTTCCTTCTCAAGTAGGGTTGTTTGACATTAACTACTTGATCTTTGTTTGCTGGGCGAAGAAGAACCGTTTCAAGATACTCCTTCTCACTCATAGCGGGACGGTATTCATCTGGAGCATTTCTACCAGATAGAAGGTTGAAAATCCTCCACAAATCATCATTTTTACATCAATCTTCGTACTTTTAACAGATGAGATCAACTGTTTGTCCTCCGTTTCCTTTAGATTCCTTAGGAATTCCAGTGATTCCTGAGTATAGACAACATCTTGATGTCTATAGCAAAATTGTTCAAGCCCAGATTCCCTTAGGCAATCAAGGATTTCCAGTGATTCCGGGTTGGTGGTAACGGTGAATATCATGAACTTCTCGTCTATAACTTCTTTCACCATTGAAGCATAGTTGTAAACCTCCTCCATCTCCTATAAGGTTGCGATTTTTGGTGCCATTTATGCATAATAGACAAATTCTCAGTTCAAGTTGGTATGTGTAAACTTCAAATGGCTAAAACCTAGCATATGAGCAACTAAGAACACATTTAGTCAACACAAGTGTAGCACATAACCATTAGACTTTTGAAAGATCTATTTTAAAGAAAATCTGCAGGTTTATAAACAAGAACACATAAACATGAACCTATGACCCTAACAAGCATAAAACATATATTCATCTCAAAGCAATTATCAATTACCAGATATACGATTCGGTATGTGAAAATTGTGTAGAGTTGGAATCGCTTAAAAGAGCAATGATAGATTTTCTGGGTTATTTTGAAGATGAATAATACAAAAGGTTTTCTGAAAATAGAATTAGGGTTTAAATAGATAGGAGGGAAAACATTTTGCACGAAATCCTGTGTATAATCGAGTATCCATGTTTTAAAACGAACGACTGAGATTAAGCGGTTTAAAAGGGTTTTGATCGTGCTGTTGAGGATTTTGATTGGCAGAATTTTGAACTTAAAAACTCGTAATAAATGCATTTAATACAAAAATCCCACATCCGCATTTGATGCTTGCAGTCATGACGTCATAAAGTAATGGGCATATTAATGATAGCACAGAGTAGGATAGGCTTAGATAAAAATAAATTAGAAAATATATCTGACTGGCTGATTTCGTAATCAATCAGTTACCACTTGGTCTAATCTAGCTTGCCTGATTGTTGTTGATCTTACTGATTGTAGCCTAATCCTCAAAATTTTCCCTAGAATACCTTCTTATCTGACTTTTCCCAGCTTATCCTATCTTTTTTGTTAAAGTTCCCCCTTCAACTGATTCTCCTTAATTGGTTAGTTTGTTAACCAACTGGTCCTAGAGACCAATCCTTCAAAGAGTTCTGATGCATTTTCTCCTAAGTCCAGTAGCCCTAGCTCAACTGATAGTTCTCTGAATCTTACTTCAGCTAGTGGCTTGGTTAAGATATCAGTTCTCTGCTTATCAGTATGGATCTTTTCCATTTTGATGTTCTTCTTTTCCACATGATCTCTGATGAAATGATGTCTGATGTCCACATGCTTGCATCTTGTATGTAGAACAGGGTTCTGAGTGATTGCAATTGCACTATTACTATCACAGAATATAGGCAAATTCGTAACTACAATGTTATAATCCCTTAGCTGCTGACTAAGCCAGAGCAGTTGGGAGCAACAGCTTCCTGCAGCCATGTATTCTGCTTCAGTAGTAGATGTGGCAATAGATGCCTGTTTCTTTGAAAACCAAGAGATCAGTTTACTACCTAAGAACTGATATGTACCTTTAGATACTTAAGAATCCGCTTAGCTGCTTCCAGGTGGCTTTGCATTGGATTTGCCTGAAATCTGGCACATATACCTACTGCAAAGGTTATATCTAGTCTACTCGCAGTCAGGTATAACAAAGATCCAATAAGAGCCCTGTACTCTTTCTGATTAGTTTTCTGACCATTCTCGTCTGGATCCACCTTGAAGGATGTCATCATGGGAATTCTGGCAGTCTTCCAGTTTTGAATTGCAAACTTGACCAGTAGATTTTTGGAGTACTTGGCCTGACAGATGAATATTCCTTCAGTACCTTGTCTGACTTGAAGGCCTAGAAAGTAGTTCATCTGACCTATCATGGACATTTCAAATTTCCCTTGTATCAGTTTGCTGAACTTCTCACATAAGTTATGATTTGGAGATCCGAAAATAATATCGTCCACATAGATCTGAACCATCAAAATATCATCTTCGTCTTCAATTATGAACAGTGTTCTCTCTATAACCCCGTTAGTGAGCCCATTGTCTACCAAGAATTGAGACAGTGTATCATACCAAGCTATAGGAGCCTGTTTCATGCCATAAAGAGCTTTTCGTAAATGGTACACCTGATTACCTGATTCAAAGCCAGGAGGTTGTTCGACATAAACTTCCTCCGCTAATACCCCGTTTAAGAATGCACTCTTTGTTGGAATTATACTGGAAAGTATGCTTTTACTTTGTATAATCAGACTGAATTTCGGACTTATTTACTGAAATAAATTATTTATCACTGATGCTTTAAATATCATCGAATGTTAATATATTTAATGCATAACTGTTCAATATATAGTACGTGTTACATTGTAGTTAATTTAGTGATACCAGATCACAGAAGATTAAATTATCAGTCCCTTGTAACTAATAGTACACCATTCACGACCTAGATGGAAATGAACAATCCATCGTGAAAGGTTGAAGTGTAAGGCTCAGATTGGTTTGTCTTGACCAAGATTTTACACTAGTGCATGACTGATGCACTGAATAGGACCTACAGAGGACAAATTCTTCAGAACTGAACTAGGAAGAATTAGACCTCAGTGGTTCGTTATTTCTTAATCTTCGTCCCTTAAATAGGATTGCATGTGGTTAGTAATTATTGCTTTGACTTATTACGGGTAGAGAATCAAGGAGATTCAATACTTTATATCTTGGGCAATATTATTGGTCACATGCGATTGCTAAGATTTAATACGGAGAATCGTGTGCAAGTACGCTTGTTCGATTTGCCCCCTTTGGAGGTTCATAAGTTTTATCATACCAAATCTTGCAAGTGGAACTAGTTTCCGGTATGAATAATAATGTTGAACCGTTTCTTTACCAAGGATAAAAGATATTAATTAATGGAAAGCTATTTCAGTGGCTTGAATTAATTAATGGGCTAGATAATCTTAAACACGGGAAATAATAACCGGGAGCCATATTAACTGTAATATGGGTTAAGATGGATAGTGCAATATTAATTATGTAGTGGGATTAATTAATATTTATGGGCTTGAATAATATTGTGGCTCAATATTGATAATTCAAGGTCCATTGGAAGGTCCAATCTTAATTCTCCTAAAGGCCCCTCAAGTAGCCCAAGATAAAGTCCAATAACTGAAAAAAGTGTTTAAAAATAAAATAAATTTTGTTGCCTATTTTTCCTCATTTTTCAAAAATAATAAATAAAAGGGGAGAAAGATTTTCTTTGAATTTTGTTATGGAATGAAGATATGTATTCTTGGAATACAAGATTATCTCATTAAATTCAAGAAATCTCCCACTTGGTTATTCATATGAAATTTTGAAAATTTTGAATAATTAAGGGAAAGAAAGATTTTCTTGAAAAGATATTATGGAAGATATGTATTCTTGCAATACAAGTATATCTCATAAATTCAAGAAGATGCAAATCTTGGATTCTTTTCTCTTAAAATTTCGAAAATTCCCATAACAAGAAGAGTTGGGATTTTTTGTGGAATATTTTAATTATGGAAAAAAAAAAAGAGGTATATTCAAGATTTCTTGGAGATCAAGAAAAGATTTTTCCACATTATTTTTTCCCCTAAAATTCGACCAACACCCTCTATAAATAGGGGATGAGTGTTTCATTCCCAAGTACAATTCCATGTCTTTGGAAAAATTAGTAAATCCACAAAGGTGGTGCAAAAAATTTTATTTTCCTTTTGTTAATTGTTGAAGCGAAAAACCCAAGGCTTCCTTCCACCGGATTGACGAGCAAGGACTAGGAATACTTGGGAAGGTCTTTTTGGTGTGTTTTCATCGATGAGACCATTGCCATTCCAAGAGGTTAGTTATGCACAAACTCTGAGAGTAATTAAAGCATAGAACACTGCGTAGGATTTACGTGAATTGTATTTATATGCATGATTTGTTGTTGAACAAATTATTTGAATTAATATAGGATTAATTCATGCTAGTAATAATTGTTAGAATTAAATTTGTATTTAAATATTCATCCCGAGAGGGTGATAATAGATCAGAGGCAATTAATTCCCCAACAATCAAGGAAGTATGAAGGAATTTCCTCGGTTTCGGCTCAATTTTAAATTGTAATTTAATTCTTATTTTCATTAAATTTGAAATTGGATAGTAGAATTGCTTAGATCTTTTTGCGGTATCCAATTGTTATGAAATTTAATGTGTTTATTTATTCATGCATATAAATTGTGGTTTTTTAATTCAATTAGATTTGAATTCGTTTTTTTTACCGGTGAATCATCAAGATCAAAGTTAGGAATATACATCGTGACATGTTACGATTCCTTCCCTTTGATACTTAAAAATCAATTTTCTAAGAAATTGTTGGGTACATTTTTGTTAAACGACACGGCTGAAACCCGAAAGAACAAATTAAGGGGAAATTTCTCTCCCGATCGGATGTTGACTCATCAAAGACCACATGAGGTGTATCCTCCATAATTAGGGTTTGCTTGTTGAACACCTCGATATAAAAGCCTTTTTGGTTGAGGAATATTCTAAGAATATACCCTCAATCCGAGGACTTAGCTCGAGATCGAATAGGTCAAAAAAATTTCAATTGACTCTTCCCATTGTTGTGAATGAAACAAGAGGAATGAAGATGGATTTGAAAAAAAAACATGAAAGTAAAAACATGTTTTTTGTCTTTATCTTTTTTTACGCCTCTTCCACGGTTCATAGGATGTTTTAAAGTGAATCTTAGTTTGATATGAGAACATGTTTGGTGATGAAATTGTTGGGTGATTCATTCTTTGAATTGGGTATAACATGGAAAAAGGTGAAAGTATTAATTTAAGTGTTTTGATGGTTGAGTGTTTTGTAACAAGATTTTTTCGCCCATAAACGATTTGGAGTTGCATGTTCAAAACCAACATATACGAGCAACTTGTTTGAGTGTTATGTTCCTCCTTTATGCTACACCATTTTTGTGGCATTCAAGCAATGGGGTACCGATGTCTCATCTTTGTATTCCAAACTCCTTGCAGAAAAATTAGATATGAAAAAATTTAAGAACTTCGGTTGCCTTATTACGTCGATCTTAATTGAATTCCTAAATTCGACACCTTTCTCATTCTCAGTAATCTCTTGAAAAAGCTACAAAGAATAGTATGGATTTGAATTTGATTCAGTATCTTTGTTGTAGTTTCATTCTTCTTATAAAGGAATACAACCCGGTGAACTTGGAGTAATCATCCACAATCATTTAGAGATTTGTACCTTAGCGTCAAATGTAAGGGAAAACTAATTTGGCGAATAACGAGTGGTGAAGGGACTAGTCCATAGAAGGGTGATAAAAAGATCCATATGGAGAAGCTTTGAGTTAGTAAGATCAAATACTCTCTTTGGATGGAGGTGATGGAATCCTTTGTATGAAGCCTTGACTTGCTTTCCTTTTGACATGCTCGACACATGTCCGATCCTTAGAGAAAACTTCATTCGGGAGACCTTCGACCTATAAATAAGGACATCCTTCCATATCTTGTTAAGAGTTTTAAAGTTAATTGGATGACTCATTCTCTTGTGCGAGTTAAGGTCTTTTGGTGCGACAAGAGGTTTTTGGAACTCTTAACAACTTCACGTGTTTGCATGCATTTTTGTTGGACAATAGGATTAATGTCCCAATTGTTAGAATTAAATTTGTATTGTAGATCATTCCATTTTTCTAGAATTTTAGATTATAATTTAATTCATTTTCAAAAAATCTATTGAAGCTAGATTTCGATTGTTTGATAAGTACGATCATATAAAGAGAACTCAACAATAAATCCATCAAAGTTGAATTGTGAAACCGATAACTAATCAATTTTGAGTTATATTTTTAAACCATCGACATACGAGACTCGTCATCAAAAACATGTACATCATCATTCACTAAGGTCCCAAACCCCCTGGTAAAGCCAAAGTTGTGGTCACCAAAGAGTACAAAGGGGCCTTCTTGTTCTATGTATGAAGTGAGGAGATGCTTATCGCCTATTGAAAAATCATGTGTCTTGAGCAACCAGTGTTATCGATGTACCCATTTGTGGATAGTTCTCTTGTACACAAAAAATTAGATATGAAAAAATTTCTCTTTATTGCGCCAAACCCCGTGAACCGCAATCTTTGTTGAGTTTAGGCTTTAGGTACCCGGGTGAACATAAGAGAATGGGGTCTGAAACTAAGGGGGGGTCCATATGGAGAAGTTGCAATACCTTTGGAGGTGATGGATCCAAACAAACAAAGCATTTCTATTATAATTATCAAGATCATAAGGCCTTATTTGTCTCTCCATAAGAATCTACATAATCATATATCTCATCATGTATCGTTCATTTTCGATCGAGAATGATTATGAGTGTGAGCCTTGGATGAACGGAAGAAGACTTGGGATTTTTCTTGTTAGTCTCTCTTCTTTTTAATCCAAAGAGGGCTTAGGTCCCAAAACCCTACGGGTAAAGCCAAAGTTGTGTCTTGGATTTGGGCGGTTAAATGGATAAACGATCATGTGCTACCTTCAAAAGATTCATATCTTCTTTTTGCACAAATGGTTTTAACGGGTTTACCCATAGCTTGATGGTCCTTATTTGTCCCCCATAAAATCTACATAATCATATATCTCATTACATAGTTCTGATTGATTGATCGAGGTCTCTTGAAGAACTTGACTCTTTCGTTGATTCCTCGGCCGATGTCCGTCGGAATGATTATGAGTGTGGTTGGGGTTCATTTTTTTTGTTCCCCTTCTTATGGGGAACACTTGCCTTTGCCCGTTAAATGGATGGTCTTTTTCCCCTTATCGATATAGATTTAGCATAATTTGTATCTTTTCGTAAGAAATCTTCTTTGATTCACTTTTTGAAGGTGAACGATATAGATTGGACATGCGAGGATCCGAAGGGCCTTCAAACCCAATTCCATTCTTATCGGTTGGCTTGCGATAGTAGTTGTTCAAACTTTGAACATTTTTTATGAGTTTGTGAAAACTTCTACTTTCTTTATGAAATTGTCCTCACCGATTTTTAGAATCTCATGCAGTGGAAGAGTTCATCAAACTTAGCTTGTAGGACTTTGAGATCATCACTTGCTTCGGGTTGGGTTGAAAGTTCGAGGTTTGACTTTTTAAACTCGTCATCTTCGAACAATCTCAAGCGATTGATTTGAGTCATCTTTGAACAATCTCAAGCGATTCGATTCGATCGATCGGATTATCCTTGACGACTTTCTTTTAAACTCGATTCCACTATTGATTAAGTGTCTTTGCATCATCATCAACAATCTCGGTCAATCTCTCTAGATGTCTTTCGGCAGACGGAAGTGTGGCGATTTCTTACTCTAGTTTAGAAGTTACATTGGGTTTCTTGAGCCATGAGTGATTTCATCAATAGATGAGAATATCGGATCATCGACATCATTAGTTGATCATCATCGGGATAAGTCCTCTGGATGAATATCATAGTCATCTTCGGTGATCGTCTCTTACTAAGTCATCTCTCTTCTCATTATATCGATTTCTTTCTTGTGATCTATCGATCGAGATCTCCTATCTCTTCCTCACGCTTTGTTCTATAATCATTGTAGAACTTTCATGATCTTTCGGGAGATTTTCCCGACTTGTAGTCAAAACATTTGATCATTCATCTTTTTGTCATCATTATGATCAAGCGATCATCTCTCGATCATCTCTTCGACTTATGATGTTTCCTCATTAGAGCGATTTCTTTCTTGTGAGATCGGTGAGTTATCTCTTCCTCTTCTTTTCTATAATCATTGTAGAACTTTGAAATGCAATAGATTTTGAAGTGTTTGGAGCAACTTGACTTATGATGTTTCATCTTCTTCCGACTTCTTTCAATCGGATCAAACTCAACTTCGGTTTGGAGTTTCATCTTCTTCCGACTTGACCTTTTCAAACTCATGACCTTTTTAGGTTGTTTGGCTTCATTCTATCAATATCTTGACAATCCTTAATCATACTCACTTTCATGTCCCATTTCTTGGCCAGGGACCTCAGAATCTTATAGTTGATATCTTTATCAGTCATTTCTCGACCTAGTTCATGAAGCTTGTTGATAGCGATGGTGATTCTTCCATCAAGCTGATTAATGGTTTCATTCGGTAGCATCTTGAGTTTCTCAAACCAGTTCATCTTGTAATCTGCTATCCTTAATCAGGTAATTTCTTCACATATTTCAGCAAGAGTATCCCACAACTGCTTGGCAGTCTTCAGGTACTTGATCTTCTCTCGGGTTGTCTTGTCCACCATCTTCATGGTGATATGCTTTGCAACATTATCCAGATTGTGCAACTTTATTTCTTCAGCATCCATCAGAGTGACACTTTTTTGGACCATAGCTCCAACTGGTTCTCCTACAACACCACCAGTAGCCGGATTTGTATGATATATGATGATGGGTCCTCGTTCAATAACCTCCATCATTCTAGAACTGATTGAACACAGGTGGTTCCCCATCAGAATGGTACAGTCAGCATACTCATCGACAAAGAACTTAGGCAAATCATGGTACATACCAGCTGTGTTATCCATGCTGAATTTTGTGAGTAAAATAGATGAGTTTTAAAACAAGTTTTTTCAAAGATCTGTTTAAGTGACCAAAATGGTTCTTCATCAAGAACCAATGATACTCAAAGCTAGTGGTCCATAGAACCACTTCTCTGATACATCTTGTAGGTCCCAAACGGGTTTCTATGAGGCAGAAGTCTAGAGGGGAGGGGTGAATAAACTTCTGAAACTTTTTTGTGTGTTCAGTATGATTTGCAAGTTTATAGATCAAAGTGTTAGTGATCAGTACAGACTGATATCCAACCTACTGTTCGCTGGAAAGCAGATCAATTTGGTGTCTATCAGTTCAACTGATTGTGCGGAAGCTAAGTTTTACCAGTGTGAAAAACCAGTTTTATATAAATCAGATTCTAAGATTTTCTGGATCAGATCAGATGACCAACTATCAAACTGATTAGATCAGCTGCTTGATGCAGAATAGATCTCTTCTTAGAATATGCATGTTAACTTATTAAAGCAGTAGTGTGCAGATAGTCTAAAGCAGGTAAGCACACAAGATTTATAGTGGTTCGGACAACTTGTCCTACGTCCACTCTTCCCTATCAGCAGGGGCACTTACTAACGAACTAGACTTAGTTTAATTTGTTAGTCCAAACACAATACAACATATGTTTATGGAGTTCTCACTCAACTGATCCCAGAAATCAAGACTAGAAACCCTAGCTCGAAATCTTGCTAACAAACTTAACCTAACACTCGGTTTGGGGTAAGATTTGTATGGTTTCCAACAGGAATTCTATCCTAGTATTTAAATATCCTAAAGCTAAAGGATAAGAATTCTTGCTAAGAAACTATGGGATGAACACTTAGAATATTTCTTGAGTTCTTGGTGTTCTTGCCGAAATTGCTTGTAGCTTGAGCTTGAGTATAATTTCCGTAACCTTACTCTGAAGGTTGATCTCATATTTATAGGCACGAATTCGAACTAGCCATTGGAGAGCAATTCAAAATTTGATCTATTTAAGGTAGGCTTGCAGGATTGATTTGATGTGCTTAGAGGTCTATTTTAGCACCTAGGTTCACCAACTTAGGTTGAGATTCTTCTTGTCTGATCGACTTGTACATCTTAGGTAAACACTTGGTTGTCACCTGATTGAACTAACCTGATCAGTCTCTCTGGTAGAGTCTTCTGATGCATGTTACCTTAGCTCAACTTACTGACTCTTCTGGTGTACTTTTGATGTAGGTCATCTGGAGGTCTTCTGGTATTGCTGTGATCTAGTCTTCTGATCCTCAAGTCTTCTGAGTCTTCTGCTTGATATCTCATCTGATCATCTGATCTTCCGATCTTCAGATCTTCTTCAAAACTTATCCTATACATATTGAGTTCTCCCTCAATATGTGACCTATCTATTACATTAGCTATCTATACATCTCAGCTGGTCATCCTATTTTGATTTCTAGTTCATCAGTCAGCTAACAGGTCTGACTGGTCCAATTACATCTGTTTTGGAACTTCCATCAAAACTATAAATTTCCCAACACAACCTTTGAATCATTTTTAGATTAATATGACTGAGTCTTAGATGCCAAAGAAGTGTTTTGTTTACATCTGAAGAACACTTTCTTTTATGCAAAACAGTCGTTGTGTTATAGGATGCATTTTATGAGTGGTGTGAATAGTTAATTGTGTAGAGATTATTCGATAACGTTCCAGAACAGATAAACAGGTCATTTTGAAAAATAATAAGTTGTTTAGAAAAAGTAACAGAATATCCATTCAACAAATTTAAGGGAACCGAGAGCCTACGAGGCCAGCAAACACATTGAAAGAAAATATCATCTTATACGAGAAATCGTTAAGAGAGGAGATATAGATGTGGCAAAGATCGCGTCGGAAGATAACCTAGCCGATCCATTCACAAAGGGTCTGCCTCAGTTAACATTCGAGAGATGTGGAAGGAATGGGTGTCAAGAGCATTGCCAATCTGCTTTGAGTATAAGTGGGAGAAATTAGGTTGATGTAGAAGACATTAGATGTCACCGTATAATACATCAGATATGTTGTGGTATACTTAAAAGAAGACTTTGAGTATAAGTGGGAGATTGTTGGGGTTATACGTGAAAGTATGCTTTTACTTTGTATAACCTATGTATTAAAAACTTATTTACTGAAATAAATTATTTATCACTGTTGCTTTAAATATGATTGAATGTTATATATATTTATTGCAAACCGTTCATAGCACGCATTACATTGTAGTTAACGTGATGATACCAGATCACAGAAGATCACGTTAACAGTGCCTTGTAAATGAGTGCGTGTTTCACAACTTAGATAGATCCGAACAATCTATTGGTAGAAGTTGATGTGTAAGGCTCAGATTGACTAGTCTTGACCAAGAGATTACACTAGTGCATTTGATGCGCTGAAGCGGACCTGCAGATAGGATAAACACGTTCACACTGACTTAAGGGATGAAGAGTTAGACCTCAGTGGTTGTTGATTTCTTAATCTTTGTCACTTAATAAGGACTGTGTGTGATTAGTTGTTATTTCTTTAACTTATAAATGAGAAGAGAATCATTGCGACTTCGATACCCTATATCTTGGGCAATAATATTAATTGCACTATAGTTGCTAAATTAATACAGAGAATCGTGTGCTTGCAATGCCTTGCGTGATTGGTCCCCTTGGTGGGCTCGGAACCTTTATCATACCAAATCTTGCAAGTGGAATTAATTTTCAGGTATGGATAATAAAGCTGAGTTGTCCTTACTCCAAGGATAAAGATACTAATTAATTAAAAGTTTTTCAGTGGCTTAATTAATTAATGGACTAAATAATCTTAAACACGGGAAATAATAACCGGGAGCCATATTACCGTAATATGGGAGAAGGATTTTCTTGAAAAAATTTTATGGAAAGGAGATAAAGTATTCTTGGAATACAAGATTATCCCATAAATTCAAGAAATCTCCCACTTGGCTTCTTTAATTGTAAATTTTTTAAAATTTGGGGAATAAGAAGGCAGAAAAGATTTTCTTGATTTTCTTGGAAATATTTTATGGAAGATATGATACAAGAATATCTCATAAATTCAAGAAAGATCCAATCTTGAAAATAAACCTTCTTATTTTTTCGAAATTTTTGGTATATTGGGGTGTGAGTTTTTTTTGGAAAAATACACATGGAAAGAAGAATATATGAGATATATTCAAGATTTCTTGGAGATCAAGAAAATATCTTTCATAACCCTTTTCTAGTCCAAAATTTCGACCAACCCTACTTATATAAATAGGGGATGAATTTTTTCATTCCCCTACAGTTCCATATGTTGGAAACATTAGAAATCCACAAAGGTGGTGCAACAATTATTTATTTTTCCTTTGTTTTTAAATTGTTCATTGGAGAACCTTCCATCGGGGTTATTGAACAAGGACTTGGGAATACGTGAGAAAGACTTTTGGTGGGTATCCAGATACTTGATCCTGTCTATATCAGACCGTCTCTCCAACGGGTACGTTTACATAAACTCTTAGAAATTCCGCTTATTTGCATGTTGTTGTTGGATTAATTATTATTTGAATTCACTTAGGTTAATTTATGCTAGTAATAATCGTTAATTTAAATTTGTGTTTATGAGGTCATCCCGATAGATCCTGGCATATGTTATCCCAACAGTCCTCTCTCACCGCACCTCCAACATTTCCTCTTACTGAGATTCTCGAGACCTAACCCTTGACTTATTTTAAGTTTTCTCTGAGCAACACTTGAACTGTCTTAACGTTTTGACCTTTTGTCTTTTCCTCATTCTTACCATCCATTGGTCTAGAAAGAGTAGAAGAGATGTTTGTCACCAAGTAATGATTTTGGTGTTCCATTATCTTCTCAGCCGAATCTAGAGCTTGCATTAGATCATGCAAAGTGTACTCCTGATTGCTCATCAGGTAGTCCAGATAAAAATTATCAAAGCTCTTTGGTAGAGAATGGAGGATGAACTCGATTTTAGTTTCGAGATCACACTTATCACATAGAATCTCATTTTTGTTAAAGTAAGTCAATATCTTGAGAACGTGCTCCCTCACGGGCGTTCCCTCCATCATCTTTAGCATGACCATGTCTTGCTTGGTTTTCTACTTAGCCATATGGGTCGGATGTGTAAACATCTCTTTAAGACTTTGCATAATGTCTGCAGTAGTTTCAACGTCTTGGTGATCTGGCAGAGAAGTCAAGATGATACACTTCACCATTTCGTTGGACTCTTCCCATTTGTACGTCCCGAACGGGTTTAATGAGGGTTGAAGTCTAGAGGGGAGGGGTGAATAGACTTAAAAACTTATTGTGAGATCAGGTGTATATGCAAGTAAATCTGATCAGAGTGCGAGTGAAGCAGTACAGACTGATATCCGATTTACTGATCGCTTGGAAGCAAATCAGTTCGGCATCTATCAGTTCAACTGTTGGTGCGGAAGATAAGTTAACCCGTGTGAAAAATCAGTAGGGGCACTCACTTAACCGATCTGGACTTAGATTAATGTGTTAGTGCAACACAATACAACAGATGTTTAGGGTGTTCTCACTCAACAATCCCAGAAATCAAAAACTAGAAACCCTAGTCTGAAATCTTGCTTAAACAAACTTAACCTAACTTTTGGTTTGAGTATAAGATTTATTGTGTTCCAACTGGAAATCTATCCTAGTATATGGGTAGCCTAAAGATAAAGGATAAGATTTCTATGCTACGAACTATGGGATGAACACTTAGAAAATATTCTTGATTTTGTGTTGTTCGTGCAAAAATTGCGGATAGCTTGAGCTTGATGATAATTTCCATTTTTTACTATAAAGGTTGATCCCATATTTATAGACCTTGAAATCAAAGAGCCGTTGGAGAGCAATTTGAATTTCAGGCTATTTTTGGTAGGTTGCAGGCTTGATGGGACATGCTCAGAGGCGGCATGGCCGAAAGCGTGCAAGCTTGTCCTTTATAGCCGTTGGACTCTGAAGCGCTAATCCTGCAAGTGTCAGTTCCATACGTGTGTGTCTTCTTCTCATTCATCCACAAGTACACAAATTCAGTGCTTGATGTACTAACAAGATTGACATTCTTCATGTCTGATTGACTATTGCTCGTACTAGATAACTTGATGTAGTCATCTAATGGATCTGACCAGATAAGATAAAGGCTGATCTGTCTACCTGATTTGAATGTTCTGATGTAGGTTATCTTAGCACAACTTGACTGATTCTTCTTCGTGTTATCTGATGTAGGTCTTCTGGTCTTGATGTCTTCTGACCTTCAGCTTATCTGATCTTCTGATCTTCATTCTACATATTAAGTTCCTCTCAATATGTGACCTATCTGTTACATCAGTTGTCTATACAACTCAACTGGTCATCCTATCTGATATCAAATTCATCAGTCAGCTAACAGGTCTGACTGGTCCTATTACAATCTGTTTTGGAACTTCCATCGAAACTACAAATTTTTCAACAATTTCCCCCTTTTTGATGGAACTAAAACAGTTAATCAGAAAAAAAGATAACTAGAAAGTAAATGACAGAAATAACACATAGAACAAAAGACAATGAGGAGTTGTCTTAGAATCAGAAAGATAGAGTATTTCATTAAAGATATAATCGTTTACAATTACAGAAATACTTATAACCGGTTCTAAAGAAGTCTTCTGTTCTGAAATCTTCAATATCTGAACTTCTGGAGCTCAACTGGAATATCAAACACCTTGTACATCCTCTGCATCAGAGCAGCCCTAGTCGTTCCTTCTCAATGACCCCTCCTTTCTTTGCAAATTCATAGTGTAACTTCTTAAAATTAAGTGGATCAAGAGTCTTGTTAGGTCTGAGAGGTGGCAAGAGAATCTCGAATGGGGGAGCTTCAGAAATCAGATTCATCGTCTTTCCCTCTTTCATCACAATCTCAGAGAATTCTGGATATTTGGTTTCTAACCAGGTTCTGAATTCATCATCGAATTCTCCTTGATCATCAGCAATAGAAATCTTCTCCAGAATGTATATATCACATAGCCAATCTGCTCTAATCTTTTTCCATTCTGGTTTCAGATCTTCCCAGGCAACCAAGATGTTTTTCACCGATGCAGGTAGGGCCCTTTCTTCCCAGTCCATATCCTCAGCAGCAACAGCCTTCTTCCTCTGTCTTCTCACATATCTAATGTGAAGACATTTAGCCTCAGCCAGTTTCTTTTTCTTAATAACAACATCTATCACTCTTGGTCTGGCCTTCTGCTCTTCTATCTGTGCTGGGGTTAGCTGAGACCTCGATCGTGTCTCAGTCTGCTTCTGGGTCTGAGTTGGAATCCTGACCTGCTTGCCCTTGCCTTTCTCTCTCTTCTTGGCTTCTGCCTCAACTACTTTCTCTTCTTCCAATAGTTGCTTAGTCAGCTCAAGGCTCTTGGCCTGATCTTCGGATTCATACATTTTCTGAATATTTGAAGAGAAATCTTCTATCCTATCTACTCTGGCAACAACATCATATATGACAGTTTTCTGTTCAGAAATGGTCTTCCCTTGAGCTTGGATATCTTCCCCATGCTTTTCAACTATCTGAGCAATCTTCATCAGTTCGGTGTCAGGCCCATCAACAGTTGAAATAATTTCTGGCATGGTAACAGTTGGCTCAGATGGTGTAGATGGAGTCGGCACAGATGTTCCAGCAGCTGGCACAGTGCCAGTAACAATTAATTGCATCTGTTTTTCTGCCTCCTTTTCCCCTTCCCCCTTTTTGGTTGCGTCAAAAAGGTTTGTTAGCTTGAGGTTAAGAGCTCTGAACTGATTTAGCATTTCATCTTCCAGTTCCTCAACAGCAAACGGGGTAATCTGCACCGTGGAAGATGAGGGTTCAGGGCCCAATAACCGGTTCAGACCATCTTCAAGAGACTTCTTGGCCCTGAGAAGAGATCCCTCAAACCTCTTCCATCCAGCATCCAAACAAGTATCTGTCCTCTCCAGAGAAGACCAGACACTTTCCAACAGGGTTCCGACATCAGAAAGCATAGAGATTTGTAGTGATATCTTCTCTGTGACTAGATCAACTTTCCTTTGTACAGAGGCAGTAATATCATCGTGCATGCTCATTATCTTGGCCACAGTCAGCTTCCTTTCGGCATCAACTAGAGCGTTTTGTTCTTTTATTAATCTCTTCATCATGTCAGTTTTCATCGTGTTGAACTGTGTTTCAACAGTTGCCTTTACCCCATCTTGAATAGTCTTCAAAAGGCGATCTAGGGTATCGGCATCTAAGGCAATAGCCCTGCCAGATGTTGAAGCCTCACAAGATAGGGTCACATCTGCAACACCCAAACCTGGTTCATCGGCAGCTTGCTCATCAACATGAGCCCAGTAAACTTCTTCTCCTTCAACCACCTCAATGCCAAACCTCTCATGAATCAACCATCTGATGTTATCATCAGAGGATAATTCAGCAGCACTACTTACACCAGCATTCTCCAAGAACCGTGTCTCCAGATCCACAAAATAGTCAGCTCCAAGTGCTTCCATCGGAATCAAGAATTCTTCTATGCCCTTCAGACTAATATCCTTCCAGAAGACAATCTCTTCAATCTTAGACTGGAATCCTGGATGATTGATCAGATCTGGGCTAATCTTGTCAAGATAGGCCTTAACCTGTTGCTTCAGTATAGAAAGGGTTGGATCTTCCGTTTCAGAATTAGGAGACTCCAAAACAATCCGGGTGTTGAATATATTGTGGGTAAGAGAGACATAGAGATCCTCTCTTGGAACAACTTCTTCATCAATCAGTTTCTCTACCCTTTCTGGTTCCTGGACAATCTGGGCAGTTGGCTGAGGAGTGGGTATTTGTTGTTCACTGGGTAATGGGGTGGGCTCAAGTTGGGGTTGAGGGGCAAGTTGCTCTATTGGAATTGGGGATGGTGGTTTGGCTGGAGATGGTGAGGGTGATTTGGAAGTAGGTGTGGGTGATATGTCCCTTCTGAACACAACACTGATGGGCACAGAATCTGAGGGTGACTGCTTCCCAGTTGGCTCAGCTGCTACTTCTTCTTCTGCCTCTCCTTCTCCTTCTCCCATCTGTTCAATCTGCTCCTCCCTACCAATACTCGTAGTTCATTCAGAACTGGCAGCAATCTCCTCCTCTGATTCAATATGAATCAGTTCCTCTGTTCTTTCCACAACCTCAATTGGTCCAGGAGCCTTCTTCAGAAGAGTGGTTATTTTCTTCTGACATTTTTCCGGTTCATCTGATTCCTTGGCCAGTACCTTCCTTTTAAACTGCTTCTTGGGGGCCGCCTTTACCTGCATTTCTGATTGGACAAAAGACGCAGTTGCCTTAGATTCTTTCCCTTTGCCTTCTCCATGTTGTCTGGGCACGTATGGAGCAGGATCATCATCTGATTGACCAGGTAGGGGTTCATCCTTTCCTAAAATGGCCTTGAATTTTGAAATATAGACCTTCTTGCCATCTTCATTCCACTCGAAGTTATCGGGCAATTTATCCGAAAGGATTATGGAAACCTTGTGGATAAAAGAACACTTTGAAGTTAGATAGACTTCATTCCTCTCATTCAAAGCAAACTTCGCATTTTCCTTTAATAATCTAGCTTTGAACATCCCTAGCCAGTCGACATCATTGGCTTTCTTAATGATAGCAGTCATGACACCTATCTTGTGAGAAGTGACGACATCAAGACTGTATGTTAAGCATAAAATCACCTTTGACACAATCTCGAATAGAAGGCGACATTTTCTCTTCAGAAATGGAGCACGAACATTCACCGTTTGTTCTTTATTTGCTGGTCTTAATAGCTCGGCTTGAAGAAAGTCTTCCTCTCCCAATTCAGATGTGTAAGATTCTGGAGCAATACTTCCTTGTCGAAGACCGAAAATTCTCCATAAATCATTGTCAGACACAATAACCTCCATTCCTCCAACATAACAAAACAACTTCTCATCATCATCCTCTTCTTTCTTCAGATTATATAGGAATTCCAAGACTTCGTATGTGTGCACAACGTCTTGGTGGCGATAGCAGTATTGATCAAGACCACAGGCACGAAGATAATCCAGAATTTCTAATGACTCGGGGTCTGAGGTGACTGAGCACATAACAAATTTCTCATCAATCATGTCCTTTTTCATTGATGCAAAATTGCATATCTTTTTGCCTTGTCCTGTTCGGGCAATGAGTTGTGCCATTTCTGTGAAACACAAGTGAACTTAGGAATGAGTTTGAGTAAATTATTTCAACGAACATAGTCAAGCAAACAACCCTAATCCATTAAACGAGTATTTAGAACATAGACTCATATTAATACAAATAGGCAATTATAACAAGTCAAGAGCAATACATTTAACGCATCAAGATTCATTTTCAGAATTTAGTAACAAAGTTTGTAAGAATAAGCAATCATTTTGACAATTAGTGATACCAAAGATATATTTAGGGAATAATCTATTCAGAAATTTACCAGATATCGGTTCAAAGATTTTGAAAGTCGAAGGATGAATCGATTGAGTTCGAAGTACAATTGTTCGCATGAAATTTTATCTCTCAAGAGTTTGGTAAATTTAGGAGTGTAAACGTTTTTTCTGGAAACTAGGTTAGGGTTTTATAGTGCGAGGTAAAACATTTTGCACAACTTCCCATGAATACTCAAGTATCCGTCTTTTTGAAATCAAAGGCTGAGATTAGGCGGTCAACAAGTATTTTAATCGTGCGGTTGAGAAAATTGTCCCACTCGTATTTTGGATGCAAAAAAGTGCAATAAGCACCATTAAATACATATTCCCCACGTCCGTATTTAATTTTTTGCATTGTGTGCGTCATAAAGTTAAGGCAATAGTAACAATATCATTTAAATAAATACACTCATATAATATGAATCGGATAAGGTAAAGCAGATAATGTAAATTAGAAAAGGCGATTCGATCGATTGATATCGTAACCAATCAGTTACCACTTGATCTGGTCGACTTCTCTCATTTTCGTCGATCTTACTGTGTAGCCTAAACCATAGCAGATTTTCCCAATAATGTTTTGTTCCTCAGATTAGTTTCCTTTTGATCTAATAACCTTAGTCTGTTAGAGTTCCCCCTTCAACTGATATTCTTTTCGATCAAAGAGATTAAACCCGATCCTTCGATCGAAATAGTTCAACTCATTCATAGTTCGATTGAAGTGCTTGCTCTTCTTTCCGACCTACATATGCATCTTGTACTTGGGTCAGCACGAATCTTTGGTATTGGAGATTAAGCCAATAAAAAGTTATTACGGTGCATCTTCTCCAAGATCCGTTTTAAGCCCTAGCTCATTGCATAGAATGTTTCGAATTTGACTTGACTTAATCCAAGTTTATTTTAAAGGCTTGGTTAACATATCGACCATATATTTTTGCTATATCATCCGTATGAATCTTTTCCATTATGATGTTCTTTGGTCTTATTTTTTCCACATGGTCTCCGATAAAGTGATGTCTCCGATGTCCACATGCTTGCATCTTGTATATAGAACAGGGTTTGGAATCTTTCGGCTTTGGGTGATTGCAATCCACTATTATCAATCTTTTTGGAAATAAGATAGGCACATTCAAGCTATAATGTTATAATCCCTCATCTATCGACAGAGCTCTTGAATCATTGGAAAATTTGGGGAGCCGGCATAGATCCAGCGAACCAACCATATACCATCTTCTTCGAATAAAGTAGATGTGGCAACAGATGTTTGTTTTAATTTGAAAACCAAGAGACATTTTTCTTGTTTTACTAAAACTTTGGTAGTTGAAACCCAAATATGTACCAAGTTTATTTTACGTCTATTCTACAACCACCATAATCGAATGAGTACCCAAAGAAGGCTAGATTATCATCTTCAGAGGATACCATTAACCGAGGTTTACATTTCCTTGAGATACTTAAGAATCCGCTTAGCCGCTATTATCGGTGACTTTGTTTTGGATTTGCTTGAAATCTGGCACATACACCTACTGCCGAGGTTATATCTGGTCTACTGGCAATAAGGTACAATAAAGATCCAATCAAAGCCCTATACTCCTTCTGATTAGTTTTTCAAGACCACTCTCCTCTGGATCCATTCTGAAGGTTGTCATCATTGGAATCTTTCAGCTTTGCAATTCTGGATTCCATACTTAGCTTCAAAAAATTCCTTGTATACTTGGGAATCCTTTTTTGATCAGATAAAGATCCCAAGATGAGCTTGCTTGTTTAACTTGAAGGCCTAGGAAATAGTTCATCTGACCCATCACGGACATCTCAAATTTCTCTTGCATCAGTTTGTTAAACTTATCACATAAGTTCTTATTAGGGGATCTGAAAATTATATCATCCACATAGATCTGAACCATCAAAATATCATCACCATCTTCTATTCTGAATAAGGTCCTATCAATCAGTCCCTTAGTGAAACCATTTTCTTCCAAGAATTGGGACAATGTATCATACCAAGCTCTGGGAGCTGGATGGCGGAGAAAAGCCATAAAGAGCCTTCTTAAAACCAGATACCTTCAACCGATTATTTATTTCAAAACCGGGAGGTTGTTCAACATACACCTCTTGACCAAAAAGATTCCGTTTAAAAAGCATTCTTTACGTCCATCGATTTGATTGTGAATCCCAATTGAGCATTAAAAGATAAGAGACCTTTTAAATAGTTTTGAATGGCTTCTAATCGAGCAACAAGTCGTAAGGTCTCACCATTATCAATCCTTCCGACAGGAGTACCCTTTTGCAACTTGAGGAGATCTTGCTTTTATTTCCTTGGTTATCACATTGTGCTCATCTTTTTCTTGTTCTTGAAGACTCATCGATTCCAATAAAACTTTGGTGAGTTGGTTTCATCTACAAGTTCCCAAACTTGATTCCTCTCAAAGCGCTCTTGTTCTTCTTCCATGGCTTGAATCTAGCTTACATCTTGTATGCTTCTACAATGGTTAGGGGTTCCTTGGGAGAGACAAATAACAACAAAGACATTGCAATCTCACTTTCGATGTCTAGTCCGAACCCTATTGATTTGGATCTCCTATAATTTGATCGGTTGGATGATCTCTTAACGTAAAAGAAATAAAGAACACAACAAATTTTCTTTGACTTGAGTAGCTTCATCTTGGAGATCTTCTTCATCATCATTATCTCGTAGCGGGATAGAATCACTACAAAACTTCCTTCTCTGAGTTTTATAGGGACATTAAGTTAGATCACACAAACTACCTAACAATAGGGTTTGTGGATAGACTTGAAACATTTGTTTTAGCCTCAATGCTCTGGGTTTCTTGATTCGTGGGACTTAGATTGGGTTTTAGAACACTTGAATGTATTTGTATACCTAGACTTGTGTTTCGGGAATCTTGACATTCTCACTTAATTTGATGTAAGATCTTGTATATATAGTGTGGATTTTAATGTTACCATTGGAGTTCAAACTTCTTGATGGTTAGGTTGTCTTCCTCTCATTGGTTCCAAATTCTTGTGTTTCTTGAGTCTATATTCTTGAGTTTCAGGTTTCTCCTTAGAGTCTTGAAAACAGTCCGGGACCCTCGGTCTCGGTGTTTTACTTCTTACCGAGTCTTGAGTTTTCTCGAGTCTCGGTGTCTTGATGACATTTTGTTTGGAGTCTTGAGGTTTCTCTGAGTCTCGGTGTCTTATGTGATTTGAGGTTTTTTGTGTCTTGATGACATCTTGAGTCTTGAGGTTTCTCGAGTCTCGGTGTCTTGATGAATACGATCTGAGATCAAGTTTCATATCTTTAGGTTTCTTTTCTTAATTGGTCCAATATCGGGATGAAGTCTCGGAGAAGGTTTCTTGATTGATGGACTTCTCTTGTGGACCTTCATCGGGGCATTAGCATCGGCCTCAGAGTTGGCTTTATCAAATATTTGATCTCGACGTCTTGACCCTCGGGTCTTGATCGATCTATCAGTTTCTTCTTGCAGCTGATCGGCTCATCTTCTTAACGGATCAGCAATCCTTCTCTCGGGATCAGTCGATTACATTAATTTTATAGCTTTTATCATATTTGATTTCCGCGAGAACTCAATCTTAAAATCGATCTCATCTCGTCTTAACTTCTCTTACGATTTCATCTTTAGCTTTTCTTCATTTGATTTCGAGCTCATCATTAACTCGGAACTCATCTAACTCCGTAACCGATCTCGTCGGTCCAAAGAGAACCTCGACGATCTCGATCATCTATTGCCGACGTGAGTTCCCCTCAACTTGTTCTTTTCCCCTCAACTTGTTATCGTAAATTAGCTTGAATAACACAAGTTGATAATGTTTTTGGCATAATTCATCAAAACTAAAAATATCCCAACAATTTCCCCTTTTTAATAATGAAGCCAAAACATTAAAATATATGCATTTTTTAAAAAGCGGGTTTTCATTTAAAAGATCGATTCAGTGATCACATTAAAAGTGATCTTTTGAACTCTGCTCGATACCAATTGTTTGTCCGTCTCGATCTTGATCGATCTCATCCGCCATCATCTTCGACGGTAACCTTCTCTTTCGATTCTGGCTTTAGCTTTTCTTCACATTTGATTTTCATCGTGATTAACTCGGAACTCATCTAACTCATCCGATCTGGATCTCATCTAAATCTAAGCTAGACCTCGTCTAATCTCGATCATCTACTTCTGATTTCGTGAGTTCCCCCTCAACTTGTTGTTTTCATTCTCCCTCAACTTGTTATCTGTAAATTAGCTTGAATAACACAAGTTGATAATGTTTTGGCATAATTCATCAAAACTAAAAATATCCCAACATCTTCTGTCATCAGAAAGATCTCTTTCTGGTGATCTGTCAGTAGATCTCCTATCTCTTCCTATGCTTTGTCTATAATCTTTGTAAAACTTTCTGTACTTTCCCATTTGAATATTTGATCGTTCAAGCTTTTTGAGTCGTGAGAGCAACATTTCATCTTTGCTGATGATGTTCCCCAATGGGTTCAACAGATCTTGAACTGCTACTGGTTGCCTGAAATGAAACATTCTTTGTAGAGTTTGTGTTAGCTTCAGAAGGAACGTCATCTGATTCTCTGCTTCTTTCAATCAGATCAAATTCATGAGCTTTCAAGCTAAAAAATAGATCATTCGACTTCATGGTTCCAATATCTTGACAGTCTTTGATCACTGTTACTTTAGTATCCCATTTCTTTGTCAGTGATCTCAGAATCTTGTAGTTGATATCCTTATCTAACATTACTCGGCCTAAATCACACAGTCTGTTGACTCCTCGAGTAATTCTTCCATCAAGCTAGTCAATCGTCTCGTTTGGTAACATTCTCAATTTCTCGAAGTTTACCAGTTCAACTTATAATCTGCTATCCTTAATCAGATCATTACCTTTGCAGATTTCAGCAAGGGTATCCCATACTTCCTTAGCAGTCTTCAAGTACTTGACCTTCTCACGTGTGGTAGAGTCCACAGTCTTCATAATCAGATGCCTGGCCACCGTATACAGGTTTGACAGTTTCCTTTCTTCTGCGTCCATCAGCGAAGGAATCTTTCTGATTCTTACTCCAACTGGTTGCGTCGGATCTCCTCCTTCAGCTGGATTATTATGATATATAATGATTGGTCCTATTTCAAGAATCTCCTTCATTCTGTTGCTGATGACTCCCAGATGGTCACTCATGTCGAGAGACCAGTCGGCGTACTCGTCGATAGTGAACTTAGGCAGATCATGATTCATTCCAGATGTGTTATCCATGCTTACGTGAGTTTGAAGAATATAAATTTAAAAATGGATTTTTCAAGATCAGTTCAAGTGACCAGAAAGATTCTTCCTCAAGAATCGATGATATTCAAAGCCAGTGGTCTGAAGAACCACTGCTCTGATACCACTTGTAGGTCCCGAACGGGTTTAGTGAGGGTTTAAGTCTAGAGGGGAGGGGTGAATAGACTTCAAATTTTTTTGTGAGATTAGGTGTATATGCAAGTAAATCTGATCAGAGTGCGAGTGAAGCAGTATGGACTGATATCCAACTTACTGATTGCTTGGAAGCAGATCAGTTTGGCGTCTATCAGTTCAACTGTTGGTGCGGAAGATAAGATAACCCGCGTGATAAATCAGTTTGCTCAAACTAGATTCTGAGTAATCTGTTTTAGATCAGATGACAAAGGAGTGAAGCTGATCAGATCAGTTGCTTGGTGCAAATCTGATCCAGACTCAGAATATGCATGAAATATAAAACAGGTAGTATGCTGTGAGTGTAAAGCAGATAAATCACAAAAGATTTATAGTGGTTCAGACAACTCGTCCTACGTCCACTCTTCCCTATCAGCAGGGGCACTCACTTAACCGATCTGGACTTAGATTAATGTGTTAGTCCAATACAATACAACAAATATTTAGGGAGTTCTCACTCAACAATCCCAGAAATCAAAAACTAGAAATCCTGGTCTGAAATCTTGCTTAAAAAACTTAACTAACTTTTGGTTTGAGTATAAGATTTGTTGTGTTCCAACTGGAAATCTATCCTAGTATATGGGTAGCCTAAAGATAAAGGATAAGATTTCTATGCTAAGAACTATGGGATGAACACTTAGAAATAATCTTGATTTTGTGTTCTTCGTGCAAAAATTGCGGATAGCTTGAGCTTGATGATAATTTCCATTTTTTACTATAAAGGTTGATCCCATATTTATAGACCTTGAAATCAAAGAGCCGTTGGAGAGCAATTTGAATTTTAGGCTATTTTAGGTAGCTTGCAGGCTTGACGGGACGTGCTCAGAGGCGGCATGGCCGAAATCGTGCAAACTTGTCCTTTGTAGCCGTTGGACTCTGAAGCGCTAGTCCTGCAAGTGTCAGTTCCGTACGTTCGTGTCTTCTTCTCATTGGTCCACAAGTACACAAATTCGTCGCTTGATTCACTAACAAGATTGACATTCTTCTTATTTGATTGACTATTGCTCGTACTAGATAACTTGATGTAGTCATCAGATGGATCTGACCAGATCAGATAAAGGCTGGTCTGTCTACCTGGTTTGAATCTTCTGATGTAGGTTGTCTTAGCACAACTTACTGATTCTTCTTCGTGTTATCTGATGTAGGTCTTTTGGTCTTCAGCTTATTTGATCTTCAGATCTTTTGATCTTCAGTTCTACATATTGAGTTCCCTCTCAATATGTGACATATCTGTTACATCAGTTGTCTATACAACTCAGCTGGTCATCCTTTCTGATATCTAATTCATCAGTCAGCAAACAGGTCTGACTTGTCCTATTACAATCTGTTTTGGAACTTCCATCGAAACTACAAATTTCCCAACACAATTCATTATACCCCCTCTTATCCGTTTCGTCGACATTCTTAGTAGGTTTTTTGGGTTTAGGTACAGTGAGAACCCAGTTATGATGTTGTGCAGTTAGGACGATTAGTTGTTTATGATTCCAATCAACATAGTTTTCACCAGTCAATTGATGGTCTTTAAGTATATTAAAAAGTGGATTAAAAGGTTGCGACATGTTGAACTGAAAATAAACATACACTTTTATGTTAATATCTAGATTAATCACAAAATTTATCACATTATTCGATCACATGTAGCATATTAAAATCTCAAAAAAAAAATATGAACATGCATCAGCCAACATCTCAAAACAGTTTAAATAGGTCACGTGGGGTGAACTGTCTATTTAAACAAATTTAAGTAGGTTACAAACAAAGACAGTTACAAACCTTTAATTTAGAATTAATAGTTGGCTCCCACTTGACCATATAAATTGATAGGGACTTCGGGGAAGTATATGCATATCAATTTTATACCTAAGTAATAACTATGATTAAATACAGAATTATTACTTCGATTTGAACAAGCTTCGTGGGGAGGGTCATTGTCGCCACCAATAATAATTCACAATCATCCATTAGGAATTTATTCGTGTGATAGCAATTTTTTGGACGTATCGTGGGGGAAATTTCTCCAAAATATTTCACAAATAAATAAATCATGGAGGTCAAAATTAATTTGATTTTAAAAAAAAATTAATTATTTAAAACATACTTAGAACTTTTGAAGTTGAGATTTTTAAAAACTTTCTCATGCAAACACATTAAACAAATTAAGCAGAAGCATGAAAAAAAAAAAGAAAATTAAACATATTGGGCACAAATTATCCAACTTTCTGTTGGGGTTATACTTGAAAGTATGCTTTTACTTTGTATAACCAAACTGAATTTTTGTCTTATTAACGGAAATAAATTATTTATCACAGTTGCTTTAAATATAATTGAGTGTTATATATATTTACTGCATAACTGTTCAAATAATAGTACAAGTTACATTGTAGTTAATGTGGTGATACCACATCATAGAAGATCACATTAACAGTCCCTTGTAAATAAGTACAAATTCACAACCTAGATGGAGATGAACAATCCATCGTGAAAGGTTGAAATGTAAGGTTCAGATTGGCTTGTCTTGACCAAGAGATTGCACTAGTGCATTTTGATGCGCTGATTAGGACCTACAATGAGGATAAATTCTTCAGCACCTGAATGTAGAAGAATTAGACCTCAGTGGTTCGTTATTTCTTAATCACTGTCCCCTTATATAGGATCGTGTGTACTTAATAATTATTGCTTTGATTAATGTCGGGTAGAGAATCAATGCGATTCAATACTTTGTATTTTGGGCAATTATATTAGTTACATGATGATTGCTAAGATTTAATACACAGAATCATGTGCAAGTACGTTTTACGTGATTTGTCCCCTTGGTGGGCTCAGAAGTTTTATCATACTAAATCTTGCAAGTGGAATTTATTTTCGGAATGGATAATAATGGTGAGCTGCCCTTACTCCAAGGAAAAAAATTAATTAATATAAAGCTTTTCAGTGGCTTAAATTAATTAATGGACTGGATAATCTTAAAAACGGGAAATAATAACCGGGAGCCATATTACATTAATATGGTTCAAGATGGATAGTGGAATAAATTAATATTAATGGACTGAATAATATTGTGGCTCAATATTGATAATTCAGAGTCCATTTGAAGGTCCAATATTAATTCTCCTAAAGGCCCTCAAGTATCCCAATATAAAGTCCAATAATTGAAAAAGGTGAATAAAATAAAAGAAATTATTTACGGAAATAAATTATTTATCACTGTTGCTTTAAATATGATTGAGTGTTATATATATTTACTGCATAACTGTTCAAATAATAGTACAAGTTACATTGTAGTTAATGTGGTGATACCACATCATAGAAGATCACATTAACAGTCCCTTGTAAATAAGTACAAATTCACAACCTAGATGGAGATGAACAATCCATCGTGAAAGGTTGAAATGTAAGGCTGGGGGATTGACTTGTCTTGACCAAGTGATTTACTAGTGCATTTTGATTGTTGAATAGGATTCATAAAGAAGGATAAATTCTTCAAGACGAAAGTAGAAGAATTAGACCTCGATCAGTTCTTTATTTCTTAATCTCCGTCCTTAAATAGGATCGTGTACTTAATAATTATTGCTTTGATTCATGCCTGCAGAGAATCATTGCGATTCAATACTTTGTGTTTTGGGCAATATTATTAGTTACATGATGATTGCTAAAAGATTTAATACAGAGAATCATGTGAAAGCACGTTTTTGTGATTTGTCCTTGGTGGGCTCGAAGTTTTAACATACTAAATCTTGCAAGTGGAATTTGTTTTCGGTATGGATAATAATGGTGGTGCCCTTACTCAAGGAAAAAAATTATTTAATATAAAGCTTTTTCAATTGGCTTAAATTAATTAATGGACTAGATAATCTTACAAATGGAAAAATAATAGCGGGAGCCATATTACATTAATATGGTTCAAGATGGATAAAGGTAATATTAATTTTATAGTGGAATAAATTAATATTAATGGATTTGAATAATATTGTGGCTCAATATTGATAATTCAGAGTCCATTGGAAGGTCCAATCTTAATTCTCCTAAAGACATAAGTAGCCCAATATAAAGTCCAATAACGAAAAAAGGTGATTAAAATAGTAGAAATTATTTATTTTAAATAAATTATTTATCCTTGTTTTGCTTTAAATATGATTGAGTGTTATATATATTTCTTGCATAACTGTTCAAATAATAGTACAAGTTACTTTGTAGTTAATGTGGTGATACCATGTCATAGATGATCCACATTAACAATCCCTTGTAAATAAGTACAAATTCACAACCTAGATGAGATGAACAATCCATCGTGAAAGGTTGAAATGTAAGACTCAGATTGGCTTGTCTTGACGAAGAGATTGCACTAGTGCATTATGATCTTGTTGAATAGGACCCATCATGAGGATAAATTCTTGATTAAAAGAAAGTAGAAGAATTAGACCTCGATGGTTCGTTATTTCTTAATCTATGTCCCTTAAATGGGATCGGTGTACTTAATAATTATTGCTTTTTGATTCATATCGGGTAGAGAATCAATGCTATTCAATACTTTGTGGTTTTGGGCAATATTATTAGTTACATGATGATTGCTAAGATTTAATACTGAGAGAATCGTGTATGTAAGTATGTTTTCGCGTGATTTGTCCTCTTGGTGGGCTCGAAGTTTTATCATGCTAAATCTTGCAAAGTGGAATTTGTTCTTATGGATAATAATGGTGAGCTACCCTTACTCCAAAAAAAAAAAAAAATTAATATAAAAGCTTTTCAAAGGGCTTAAATTAATTATTGAATTAAATAATCTTAAAATTGATAATAATAACCGGGGAGCCATATTACATTATTATGGTTCAAGATGGATAGTCAATATTAATTTTATAGTGGAATAAATTAATATTAATGGATGAATAATATTGTGGCTCAATATTGATAATTCGTAGTCCATTGGAAGGTCCAATATTAATTCTCCTAAAGGCCCTCAAGTAGCCCAATATAAAGTCCAATAACCAAAAAGGTGATTAAAATAAAAGAAATTATTTACTAAATAAATTATTTATCAATGTTGCTTTAAATATGACCGAAAGTGTTATATATATTTCTTTGATAATCTGCTCAAAATAATAGTACAAGTTACATTGTAGTTAATGTGGTGATACACATCATAGAAGATCACATCATTGGTCCCTTGTAAATAAGTACAAATTCACAACCTAGACGGAGATGAACAATCCATACGGAAAGGTTGAAATGTAAGGCTCGGGGATTGGATTACACTAGTGCATTATGATGCGCTGAATAGGACCTACAGCGAGGATAACTTCTTCAGTACCTGAAAGTAGAAGAATTAGACCTCAGTGGTTCGTTATTTCTTAATCTCTGTCCCCTTAAATAGGATCGTGTGTACTTAATAATTATTGCTTTGATTCATGTCTGGTAGAGAATCAATGCGATTCAATACTTTGTGTTTTGGGCAATATTATTAGTTACATGATGATTGCTAAGGTTTAATACAGAGAATCATGTGCAAGTACGTTTTGCGTGATTTGTCCCCTTGGTGGGCTCGAAGTTTTATCATATTAAATTTTGCAAGTGGAATTTGTTTTTAGGTATGGATAATAATGGAGTTTCGCCTTTACTCCAAAAAAAAATATCAATTAATATAAAGCTTTTCAGTAGCTTAAATTAATTAATGGACTAGATAATCTTGAAAATGGGAAATAATAACCGGGAGCCATATTACATTAATATGGCTCAAGATGGATAGTGCAATATTAATTTTATAGTGATATAAATTAATATTAATGGACTGAATAATATTGTGGCTCAATATTGATAATTCTGAGTCCATGGGAAGGTCCAATCTTAATTCTCCTAAAGGCCCCCAAGTAGCCCAATATAAAGTCCAATAATTGAAAAAGAAATAAATTATTTATCACGGTTGCTTTAAATATGATTGAGTGTTATATATATTTACTGCATAACTGTTCAAATAATAGTACAAGTTACATTGTAGTTAATGTGGTGATACCACATCATAGAAGATCACATTAACAAATTCCTTTGTAAATAAGTACAAATTCACAACCTAGATGGAGATGAACAATCCATCGTGAAAGGTTGAAATGTAAGGTTCGATTGAATTTGTCTTGACCAAGAGATTGCACTAGTGCATTTTGATCTGTTGAATAGGACCTAAATGAGGATAAATTCTTCAATGAAAGTAGAAGAATTAGACCAAAGGGTTCGTTATTCTTAATCATTGTCCCTTAAATACGATCGTGTGTACTTAATAATTATTGCTTTGATTCATGTGGGTAGAGAATCAATGCGATTCAATACTTTGTATTTTGGGCAATTATATTAGTTACATGATGATTGCTAAGATTTAATGCGGAGAGAATCATGCAAAGCAATCTTTTATGTGATTTGTCCCTTGGGGGCTCATAAGTTTTATCATACTAAATCTTGCAAGTGGAATTTGTTCGGTATGGATAATAATGGTGAAATTTTGCCCTTACTCAAGGAAAAAAAATAATTAATATAAAGCTTTTCGGTGGCTTAAATTAATTAATTGACTAGATAATCTTAAAATGGAAAATAATAACCAGGAGCCATATTACATTAATATGGTTCAAGATGGATAGTCTTGATATTAATTTTATAGTGGAATAAATTAATATTAATGGATGAATAATATTGTGGCTCAATATTGATAATTCGTAGTCCATTGGAAGGTCCAATCTTAATTCTCCTAAAGGCCCTCAAGTAGCCCAATATAAAGTCAAATAATTTGAAAAAGGTGATTAAAATAAAAGAAATTATTTACTTTAAATAAATTATTTATATTTTGTTGCTTTAAATATGATTGAGTGTTATATATATTTACAACATAATCATTTCAAATAATGAGTGTTATATATATTTACAACATAAGCTTTTTCAAATAATAATACAAGTTACATTTTAGTTAATGTGGTGATACAACATCATAGAAGATCACATGCCGGTCCCTTGTAAATAAGTACAAATTCCCAACCTAGATGGAGATGAACAATCCATCGTGAAAGGTTGAAATGTAAGGCTCAGATTATTTGTCTTGACAAGAGATTGCACTAGTGCATTATGATGCTGTTGAATAGGACCTCAAAGAAGGACAAATTATTCAAGACGAAAAGTAGAAGAACGGTGTTGGGAAATTTGTATTTAGTTTTGATGGAAGTTCCAAAAAAGTTAGAATAGGAATTATCGGATCGTTAGGTATCGATGACTTAGAATCGTTAAGATGACCCGGTGAAATGTATAGATAGTCGATGTAAAGATATATCACATATTGAGGGGGAACTCAATATGTATAGGTCATGTCATCAAATTATCGATGACCGGATAAGGTCGGATGATCGAAGACTAATCAAGTCAAGACAAGAAGAAGTCGGGAGGATCGGTAAAGACCAAGACGCTGAGATTCTGAGAAAATCAAGACTCAAGATGAAAACCTCAAGACTCAGAGAAACCTCAAGACTCGAAAGAACTCAAGACTCAAGAGGATCAAGACATCGAGACTCGTGAGAAAACCAAGATCAAGACACCAAGATCAAGAAGACCTTAAGACCCACATCACCCGAGTCTCGCAAAATTGTGCTAAGACAACTGCGATGAAGACTCTATCGTAGATCGGACGTATTTATCCGATCAAACATCACACTGGAAAGTCAACCAAAATGGTATGACTGTAATCATACGACCTTCTACAAAAAGAATATCAAACGTTAATTGACAAATACTGGAAGTGTCGCACTTGGTGAAGCCAACGAGAGCCGTACACGTACAAAAGGGCCGATAATACGGGATTCGACACAAGACAAACAAGCTAATCATGCCATCGCCACGCCCGATATTATCGAAAGCACGCCACATCAAATCTTACAAACTCTACTAAATATAGCGCCCGAATTCAAATTGCTCTTCAATGGCTCTTTGATTTCGTGGTGGTACATAAAATGGGATTTCTCTTCAAAGTGAAGAAGGATGGGGAAAAATTATCAAGAAGCAAAAAACTATAGCGAATTTTTTTCGCGAAGAACACAAAATTTGAAGATTATTTTTTAAGTGTTCATCCCATTGTTCTTAGCATAGAAATCTCATCCTCTAGCTTTTTGCTACATAAACACTAGGATAGATTTCGGTTGGAACAACAACAAATCTTTACCCAAACTCAAAAGTTAGGTTAAGTTTGTTTTGCAATATTTCGACTAGGGATTCTAGTTAGATTTAAGGATCCCGATGAGTGTGAACTCGATAAACATCTCTGTTGGGTGTTGGACTAACACATTAAACTAAGTCCGATCGGTTAAGTTGGTTTAGTTGGTGCCCTCAGGATAGGGAAGAGTGGGCGTAGGACCGATTGTGCGAACCACTATAAAAATCTTGTGTGCATTTACTTGTTTCTTTCTTTTTTTACACTATTACACACGCATCGAGCTTAAAAACGCATACATATTACGAGTTAATATCATCGATGCTAACCAACGATTCGATCAAAGGACAAAATTAGTCACCGATTGAAAACCGACTTGAGAATCGAATTGATAAAAATCGGGTCTTTCACATGGGTACAAACTAGTTTCGCGACTATCGAGTAAATCGACAGATATCTAATCGACCGCCTCAGCGTTCAAGAAGATTGAATATCATCCAAACGGATTCACTTGCCTCCGACAGTAAACTGCAATCACCCTGACCGTGAAAAAAGTTTTCAAAAAGTCTATTCGCCCCTCCTCTAGACTTACGCCCTCACGAAACCCATTAAGGACCTACAATTAGACCTCGGTGGTTCGTTATTTCTTAATCTCTGCACTTTTAAATAGGATTGTGTGTACTTAATAATTATTACTTTGATTCATATCGGGTAGAGAATCAATGAGATTCAATACTTTTGTGTTTGGGGCAATATTATTAGTTACATGATGATTGCTAAGATATAATAGAGAATCATGTACGCAAATTTATGCGTGATTTGTCCCCTTGGTGGGCTCAAGTTTTATCATACTAAATCTTGCAAGTGGAATTTGTTTTCGATATGGATAATAATGGTGAAATAGGCCATAAAAAGAAAAAAAATTAATTACTATAAAGCTTTTCGGTGGCTTAAATTAATTAATGGACTAGATAATCTTAAAATGGAAATAATAACAGGAAGCCATATTACATTAATATGGTTCAAGATGGATAGTCAATATTAATTTTATAGTGGAATAAATTAATATTAATGGATTTGAATAATATTGTGGCTCAATGTTGATAATTCGAGAGTCCATTGGAAAGTCCAATCTTAATTCTCATAAAGGCCCCTCAAGAAGCCCAATATAAAGTCTAATAACCGAAAAAAGGTGATTAAAATAAAATAAATTATTTACGAATAAATTATTTATCATTTTTTTTAAATATGATAGAGTGTTATTATATTTAATGCATAATCAAGTAAAATAATAGTACAAGTTACATTGTAGTTAATGTGGTGATACCACATCATAGAAGATCACATTAACAGTCCCTTGTAAATAAGTACAAATTCACAACCTAGATGGAGATGAACAATCCATCGTGAAAGGTTGAAATCTAAGGCCCGCATTGGGTTTGTCTTGACCAAGATATTGCACTAGTGCATTATGATCTGTTGAATAGGACCCTACGAGGATAAAAGTCTTCAAGCACGAAAGTAGAAGAATTAGACCTCAGTGGTATATTATTTCTTAATCTCTGTCCCCTTAAATAGGATCGTGTATACATAATAATTATTGCTTTGATTCATATGGGTAGAGAATCAATGTGATTCAATACTTTATGTTTTGGGCAATATTATTAGTTACATGATGATTGCTAAGATTTATCTGAGAGAATCATGCGAAACGCGTTTTGCGTGATTTGTCCCCAGCGGCTCGAAGTTTTATCATACTAAATCTTGCAAGTGGAATTTGTTTCCGTATGGATAATAATGGAGAGCTGCCTTACTCCAAGGAAAAAAATATTAATTAATATAAAGCACCCGTTGGGCAAATTAATTAATGGACTAGATAATCTTGAAAAATGGAAAATAATAACCGGAGCCATATTACATTAATATGGTTCAAGATGGATAGTGCAATATTAATTTTATAGTGGAATAAATTAATATTAATGGGTCGAATAATATTGTGGCTCAATATTGATAATTGAGGAGAGTCCATTGGAAGGTCCGATCTTAATTCTCCTAAAGGCCCCCAAGTAGCCCAATATAAAGTCCAATAATGAAAAAGAAATATATTATTTATCACGGTTGCTTTAAATATGATTGAGTGTTATATATATTATTTACCGCATAATTATTCAAATAATAGTACAAGTTACATTGTTGTTAATGTGGTGATACCACATCATAGAAGATAATATTTAACGATTTGAATAAATAAGTACAAATTCACAACCTAGATGGAGATGAAACAATCCATCCAGAAAGATGTAACAAATGTAAGGTTGAAATGTAAGGTTGATTGACTTGTCTTGATCAAGAGATTGCACTAGTGCATTTTGATTGTGAATAGGACCTAGCGAGATAAATTCTTGATTTTGAAAGTAGAAGAATTAGACCTCAGTGGTTCGTTATTTCTTAATCACCGTCCCCTTAAATAGGATCGTGTGTATTTAATAATTATTTCTTTGATTCATGTCGGGTAGAGAATCAATGCGATTCAATACTTTGTATTTTGGGGAATTATATTAGTTACATGATGATTGCTAAGATTTAATATAGAGAATCATGTGCAAGTACGTTTTGCGTGATTTGTCCCCTAGGTGGGCTCAGAAGTTTTATCATACTAAATCTTGCAAGTGGAATTTATTTCCGGTATGGATAATAATGGTGAGCTGCCCTTACTCCAAGGAAAAAAAAATTAGTTAATATAAAGCTTTTCAGTGGCTAAAATTAATTAATGGACTAGATAATGTTAAAAATGGAAAATAATAATCGTTAGCCATATTACATTAATATGGTTCAAGATGGATAGTGCAATATTAATTTTATAGTGGAATAAATTAATATTAATGGACTGAATGATATTGTTGCTCAATGTTGATAATTGAGTCCATTGGAAAGTCAATCTTAAAACTCATAAAGGCCTCAAGAAATTTAATATAAAGTCCAATAAGCGAAAAAGGTGATTAAAATAAAAGAAATTATTTATTTTAAATAAATTATTTATCATCACGCTTTTAAATATGATAGAATTTGTTATTATATTTAATGCATAACTGTTAAAATAATAGTGCAAGTTACATTGTAGTTAATGTGGTGATACCACATCATAGAAGATCACATTAACAGTCCCTTGTAAATAAGTACAAATTCAAAACCTAGATGGAGATGAACAATCCATCGTCGTGAAAGGTTGAAATCTAAGGCCAGATTGGTTTTTGTCTTGACTTGAAAGATATTGCACTAGGCATTATGAAGCCACTGAATAGGACCTACAACGAGGATAAATTCTTGAAGCACGAAAGTAGAAGAAATAGACCTCGGTGGTATATTATTTCTTAATCATCCCTTAAATAGGATCGTGTATACATAATAATTATTGCTTTGATTCATGCTCTGTAGAGAATCAATGTGATTCAATAATTTATGTTTTGGGCAATATTATTGAATTACATGATGATTGCTAAGATTTAATCTGAAAGAATCATGCGAGCAATCGTTTTGCGTGATTTGTCCCTTGGTGGGCTCGAGAAGTTTTATCATACTAAATCTTGCAAGTGGAATTTATTTCGGCATGGATAATAATGGTGGTTGCCCTTACCTTAGGAAAAAAATTAATTAATATAAAGCTTTTCGTTGGCTTAAATTAATTAATGGACTAGATAATGTTAAAAATGGAAAATAATAATCGGTAGCCATATTACATTAATATGGTTCAAGATGGATAGTGCAATATTAATTTTATTGTGGAATAAATTAATATTAATGGATTGAATAATATTGTGGCTCAATATTGATAATTCGTAGTTCATTGGAAGGGGTCAATCTTAATTCTCCTAAAGGCCTAAAGAGCCCAATATAAAGCCAATAACTGAAAAAAAGGTGATTAAAATAAAAGAAATTATTTACGAAATAATTTATTTATCCTTCATTGCTTTTAAATATGATTGAGTGTTATATATTTATCGCATATTTGTTCAAATAATAGTACAAGTTACAAAGTTAATGTGGTGATACCACATCATAGAAGATCACATTAAATCCCCTTGTAAATAAGTACAATATCACAACCTAGATGGAGATGAACAATCCATGGGGAAAGGTTGGAAATGTAAGGCTCAAATACCTTGTTTGACCAAGAGAGATTGACACTAAGTGCATTATGATCTATTTGAATAGGACCAACAACTAGATAAATTCTCCAAGACGAAAGTAGAAGAATTAGACCCTCGGTTGTTTCGTTATTTCTTAATCTACATCCCTTAAATAGGATGGTGTGTACTTAATAATTATTGCTTTGATTCATGTCTGGTAGAGAATCATTGCGATTCAATACTTTGTGTTTTGGGCAATATTATTAGTTACATGATGATTGCTAAGGTTTAATACAAAGAATCATGTCAAGAAATGCGTTTTATGTGATTTGTCCCCTTGGTGGGCCTGGAAGTTTTATCATACTAAATCTTTGCAAGTGGAATTTGTTTAAGTGTGATAATAATGGAGAGTCTTTTTACTCAAGGAAAAAATATTAATTAATATAAAGCTTTTCAGTGGCTTAAATTAATTAATGGACTAGATAATCTTGAAAATGGAAAATAATAACCCGGAGCCATATTACATTAATATGGTTCAAGATGGATAGTGCAATATTAATTTTATAGTGGAATAAATTAATATTAATGGAATAATAATATTGTGGCTCAATATTGATAATTAAGAGTCCATTGGAAGGTCCAATCTTAATTCTCCTAAAAGGCCCCCAAGTAATTTAATATAAAGTCCAATAACCAAAAAAAAGAAATATATTATTTATCACGGTTGCTTTAAATATGATTGAGTGTTATATATATTTTCGAGATAACTATTCAAATAATAGTACAATTACAATGAAGTTAATGTAGTGATACCACATCATATAAGATAATATTAAATTCCTCAGTAAATAAGTACAAATTCATAACCTAGGATGGAGATGAACAATCCATCGTGAAAGGTTGAAATGTAATGTTGGATTGACTTGTCTTGACCAAGAGATTGCACTAGTGCATTTTGATCAGTTGAATAGGACCCTAAATGCGAGGATAAATTCTTGAAGCACGAAAGTAGAAGAATTAGACCTCGAGCCGTTCGTTATTTCTCTAATCACCGTCTTTAAATAGGATCGTAGTGTATTTAATAATTATTGCTTTGATTCATGCCGGCAGAGAATCAATGCGAAATAATACTTTGTATTTTGGGGGAATTATATTAGTTACATGATGATTGCTAAGATTTAATATAGAGAATCATGTGCAAACACGCCGCGTGATTTGTCTCCTAGGTGGGCTCGTAAGTTTTATCATACTAAATCTTGCAAGTGGAATTTGTTTTCTATATGGATAATAATGGTGAATTTCTTACCCAAGGAAAAAAATTAATTACTATAAAGCTTTTAGGTGGCTTAAATTAATTAATGGACTAGATAATCTTAAAATGGGAAATAATAATCAAGCCATATTACATTAATATGGTTCAAAATGGATAGGCAATATTAATTTTATAGTGGAATAAATTAATATTAATGGACCGAATGATATTAGGCTCAATGTTGATAATTCAGAGTCCATTGGAAAAGTCCAATCTTAATTCTCCTAAAGGCCCTCAAGTAGCCCAATATAAAGTCCAATAACCTGAAAAAGGTGATTAAAATAAAAAGAAATTATTTCTAAAAAATAAATTATTTATCAGCATTTGCTTTAAATATGATTGAGTGTTATTATATTTAATGCATAATCATAAAATAATAGTACAAGTTAAGATTAGAAGTTAATGTGGTGATACCACATCATGAAGATCACATTAACAGTCCCTTCAGAATAAGTACAAATTCACAACCTAGATGGAGATGAACAATCCATCATGAAAGGTTGAAATCTAAGGCCTATTGACTTGCCTTGACCAAGAGATTGCACTAGTGCATTTTGATCTGTTAATAGAACCCAAGGTAAATGGAGGATAAATTCTTTCAAGATGAAAGTAGAAGAATTAGACCTCGTTAGTTCATTATTTCTTAATCTATGTCTTAAATAGAATCGTGTGTACATAATAATTATTGCTTTGATTCATGTCTGCAGAGAATCAATGTGATTCAATACTTTATGTTTTGGGCAATATTATTAGTTACATGATGATTGCTAAGATTTAATACGGAGAATCATGTGCAAGTACGTTTTGGTGATTTGTTCCCTTGGTGGGCTCGAAGTTTTATCATACTAAATCTTGCAAGTGGAATTTATTTTCGCATGGATAATAATGGTGAGAAATGCCTTTCATCTAATGAAAAAAAAATTAATTAATATAAAGCTTTTCAGTGGCTTAAATTAATTAATGGATAAGATAATCTTAAAATAGAAAATAATAACGGAGCCATATTACATTAATACGGTTCAAGATGGATAGCCGCAATATTAATTTTATAGCCGAATAAATTAATATTAATGGACCTAATAATAT